>SJYT01051244.1:214458-335509 GCA_006410635.1 Cephalophus harveyi | reverse complement strand
GAAGGAGATCAACCCTGGGATTTCTTTGGAAGGAATGATGCTAAAGCTGAAACTCCAGTACTTTGGCCACCTCATGCGAAGAGTTGACTCATTGGAAAAGACTCTGATGCTGGGAGGGGTTGGGGGCAGGAGGAGAAGGGGACGACCGAGGATGAGATGGCTGGATGGCATCACGGACTTGATGGACGTGAGTCTGAGTGAACTCCGGGAGATGGTAATGAACAGGGAGGCCTGGCGTGCTGCGATTCATGGGGTCGCAAAGAGTCAGACTCGACTGAGCAACTGAACTGAACTGAACTAAGTAGGTGTTTTTTATATATATATATATGATCTGATATGGTTCAAATCCCTAGTATAATTCTTGAAAAATGTCAAAGAAACTCTCTGACAGGTATAAAAGCCCACAGTTTACAGTTGTGAATGACAGCTTTGTAATGGAATGCAAACTGTGTCAAATTTAGTAGAAAACTGCTCTGTCTAGCCCTAGTGAATGAGAATCTTTGATGAAATCATGCAATATTTTTCCTGTTTATAGAATTGGAATTGATGTTCCAACATTCTACTCTTCTTATTATGTATCTTGGGTAGACTGAAGAGTATCTTAAAGGTATTTTCTTCTTTCACAGACAGAAGAAGACATTTTTGGAATTTATTTACCTGAAGGTTAAAAGTTAAAAAGCAGATGGTCTTTAGAGCAGGGGTTTAATAAAAACCTTTGTGCTGTGTTGGCATCAGAAATGCTTCTATAAACTCCCAAGATGTAAGAACAAGTCACTGTATCCTAGTAATTAATTCAATTAGCTTCCAGTTGGTAGGGTTTGGGTTTATCTGAGACCACACCTTCTTGTTATGCTTCTTGTAGTCAGCACCTGGGGAAAGCTGTTACCAGGATAGACCAGGAAAACACCCAAACCTTGTTTCTTTAAGATCAGGGCTTGGTAGATGTAGCTCTACTTGCCACCATGGATGGTCCCGACACTGTGCCAAGCTGCCCTGCACAGGGGCCCTTGCCATGGCTCTACCTAATGTTCTGAAGAAAGTGTTGTGTAGGGCAGAGCTGGCCCCACTAAGGATGTCTTCTTCAAAGTTGTACTAGAGTGACAAAGCTAGAATCTCTTCTTTGAAGCCCTTCAAACCAAAAGGTCATCAATTGCTGATATTGGAGTTGTGCTTGAAAACTTTATCATGGATAACTGAGGCTGAGATGATTATTAAAAATGTCTCAAACTAGGCATTTCTGTTTAGTGAGGCCTAGGGTGGTAACTACTTTATTCTAACTGAGCCACTTAAATATTTCTGATGCAGATGTTCTTGCCCATAGGCTACATTTGGAGAATCATGTCCCCACAACAGAGTCTGCCAATCCTCACTTTGATGGTAATGGATACTGAACCCAGGCAGTGATTAAATACCATCTAAAAATCACACGATATCTGGGACTTGTCTTCTGACTTTCAAACTAACTATTGAAATGGCACCCAATAGCCTTTTTTAAAAAGGAAAAAAAAAAGTATAATTATAGGCTTAGGAAAATTTTCTCTTAAACCAAAAAAAAAAAAAAAAAAAAGTGTGGCTGGAAATTGTGGAACCTTGGACCAGCATGTCCACACATCAAACAGAAGGAGCAACTCGAGTGGAAAGAACGCACAAGAACATGGCACTGGGAATCACATGATTCCAACAAGGACAAGGCATCAGAATACAAATGGTGAACTGTGTTTACAGTTTCCCAGGAGCTCAGAGTACTCGGTAGGCTGTTTTCCTTAGTTGTGAATAATTCTTATGCTGAACTCATTATTATTGATTCTCTCTTGCCACCATGGAGACTCCAACACAAAGAGAAGTGGCTGGTTTGTGGTAATGAAAGATGATTGTACACATAGCTAAGTGCCTGGGTGACTGCTCCAACTTCTCTTCAGACAGACACTAGTCCTTAATTAGAAGAGCCCAGTGCTGGTTCACAGTTCCACTTGGCACCAAAGAAAACATTTTGAATATGACCTGAGAACACACCTTGCCAATAAAGGTTAAACATTATTTATACTTATTGCTTTAAGGTATTGTTTTGGGGCATTGTTTTAAGGGCAGCTGTGAAACTGAATACTTAAGCAGATTGGCCGTACCTTAGAAGAACAGTTCTCTGGGCTGGGAGTTATGAAAGTGCAATGAAGAAGGTCTCTTCACATATTAACTCTACTCAACACTGCTAGTGTCTGAAATACAGGATGCTGAATACAGTTATCTACCTATAGGACCACAAAAAATAATCTTGGAACCCTTGGTCTCATTTTATAAATTGTCTCATTTTGTGGATTAAATTGAGCCCTGCAAAAGAAAGACATACTTTTCTCTCTTGGTTTTTAGTAGTTGGGAAAATTACTGGAAAATTACTCTATAGGGTTAAAATAGTGATTATGTTGGAGTACCTGAACGTAACGTTTTGTTTTGCTAAGTTATATGCTTTGTCAGTGTGGGCTATACATTTCCCAGACTTGATTATTTTTCTATAACTAATTTTATAAGAAATTCCCACTACTGTGCATTTATTTATTCATTCACTGCTTATTGAGCACCTATTATATACCACTGTGTTGGAGAAACAATGGTGATATTGCTCAAAATAACTGCAAGTATTATATAATACATCAACTTTTCAATTTATATCCAATTAGTTATTGTGTTACCATATAATTGTTAGGCAAATAATCTTTAGATGAACTGTCTTAACTGCTATAAAGAATTAAAGCCAGATAGTAGTTGTTTGGTGAACTAAAAATGTGAAAAACATTTGTGCAAAATTTTTCTGTATCCAAGAAAAGGCTCTTTTTTTTTAATTTTAGCAATAAATATCTGTCTTTAGTTGTCTGTTTTTATAATCCTAATCTTTAATATTAGACTGAATTATCTCACTAAGTACAGTTTCTCTGCATACTTTTATTGCTATCTATAAGCCATTAGCTTTTATTATGTTAGAGGAAAGGGTAAAAGTGAGAATGATTGATGACTCCTGTTTACCTGAAGCATTGAAATAATTTAAAGCCACATTTGCTTCTGTCTTCAGCCTTAATTTTTCATTCTAGCATCCAAGGGGGCAATTTGTGCAGCAATAATTCCGTATTATAATTTTTTAGTGTGCATAGAATATTTGCTTTCTCAGAACAACTTTCTGTCCTTTCTTTTTTTTCCATCGAGTTGTTTGGCAGTTTAGATAATTGTTCAATTTAAAAATGGAGAAAATCAGGTATAGAGAGGTACTGAACAATATTCCCAAGCTGGTAGATTCAATTTGTAACCCAGATGTGGCCAGGATCGGTGGTGATTTTTTTCCCAAGTCACATAACCATCTGATATGTGAAATAAGGAATATTCAGTGCTGAAATAATCTCTCAGTTATAAAATAATGTGTGAGATATGTATGGGTCTTTGCAAATCATACTGCATGGTAATTATACTTCTAATATAGTAATCATGAATATTTGTGTATGTCTGTACTAGTCATAAATTATTGCTTGTGATTACATTGGAAAGAATGAAGCACATTTTTTAGTTGAATGCCTATTTGCAGATTTATTGCCTGGAACATATTTACTAGTTCATTGAAACATCTGCTAAACCTGTTGGTGTCTTATTAAAATAGCAGATCTAGGTATAAAGTGATATCTCTGAATATCACCCTTGGGCTGGTCAGGAGGGTTTAATTGGATAAAGGTTATGTTTGAAACATGTGACACTCACTGCCTTTGTAGGCTGTGTTTGAAACTCAGTAACAGAGTTATTCATAATAGCTATTGAGTATTTAGGAAGGAATACTACCCAACCTCCATCTCATATGTGTGGATTAATGATGATATTGATAATTATATATGCTATTGATCAAAGGACTTTAACAGATATCTAAAAAACTGGGTGGGTATGTAATTATTTTCCCTATTGGAGGAAGCTGGAAGACTTGAGAAGTTTTATTCATAAGCCTGCTCTCACTTTTTTCTCATTCCTATTAGTTTTTCATGGTTCAATTCAAGCCTCACCTTCTCTAATAAACATCTCTATTTTTTCCAGGGCATTCATTTCTCTCATTTCTGGTCTCCTCCATCATATGTAGTCACTATCTCATTACTTTTATACTTAATTTATATTACCAGTGTGTGTGTGTGTGTGTAAACATATATATGTTATATATATATAATATATTATTATATAATAATATGTTATTATATATTAATGCCACCTCTTCTTAATATCTTCTGCTTTGGTTAGGTCCATACCATTTCTGTCCTTTATCGAGCCCATCTTTGCATGAAATGTTCCCTTGGTATAGCTCCGTTAAATTCTGTTTTCTTACAGCCACTACCCTCACACACCACAGCTGCTTTCGTCTCTTGTCAATGACCCTCCCATTACACATCCACACAGAGACATATTCATCTAGGGTAAGTATGCTTCCGATCATGATAGAATAACTACTAACAAACTTTCCCTTCCACTGAAAACAAGTAGGAACTTGGAAGAAACACAAAGCAACAGGTTTCAAACCTCAGACAATAGGCAAACTAGAGCTGTGTTCCCTGAGAGAAGAGAAGAAAATGGGGTGAGTCCTAGAGTGGTCCAACTTTCTGCCTGTAGGTGTTCAATGGACACTGGCCCAGAGAGAGGAAACTCAGGGGAAGCATTGGTGGCTTCACCAAATGGAGGCAATAGATATCAGAGTTGACTGAAGTGGAGGCAGCTAGAAGTCGTGGCAGAGTACTAGAAGAAGGGCAGCTTCTCAGAGAAGGAACTCCAGGGCTCTGCATGGGAGTAAGGGGTGTGTGTGTGGGGGGTGATTCTGAGGTTTTAAATGAAAACTGAATTGTGTATTACAGGGTGAAACTCTAGGAGGACAAAGAATGACCAAGGAGCTGTAAGTTAGAGAATCCTAAGAGCTCATATGGGGCAGAAAGACATTCTCGTTTTAATCATCTAGAATGAAGAGACTCCTAAGGCACTCAACAGAGACTCCTGAAAGATCAGACTTCATAAATATGGCCAAATTAGACCATCCTAACAAAGCCTGGAAGCGAACCCTAAAAGGATCAAACTGATCCTTCCAATTTAGTGAAGTTGCCCAGTCATGTCCGACTCTTTGTGACCCCATGGACTGTAGCCTACCAGACTTCTCTGTCCATGGGATTTTCCAGGCAAGAATACTGGAGTGGGGTGCCATTTCCTTCTCCAGGGGATCTTCCTGACCCAGGNTGGAAGCGAACCCTAAAAGGATCAAACTGATCCTTCCAATTTAGTGAAGTTGCCCAGTCATGTCCGACTCTTTGTGACCCCATGGACTGTAGCCTACCAGACTTCTCTGTCCATGGGATTTTCCAGGCAAGAATACTGGAGTGGGGTGCCATTTCCTTCTCCAGGGGATCTTCCTGACCCAGGGATCGAACCCAGGTCTCCCACATTGTAAGCAGACACTTTACCCTGAGTCACCCGGGAAACCCCCTTTCAGTTTAACAGCCTAACAAATGAAAGGACAACATTTTTAAAGGAAGACAGTGCAGTTTAGATGCACAACAACATAGCATTCATTATGCAGCATCTAATCCAAAATTGCTTAGATATCAAAAGTAGCAAAAACATGTAATTAATAACCAAGAAAAAGTTCAGCCATGATAAATAGACACAGAAATAACAAGATGAGGGAATTAGAAGACAAAGACCTTAAATGAGCCTTTAATATTCTACAATTTAAAACATAAACAAAATGCAGAAAGGGATGGAAGATATATAAAAAATAAACATGTGAAACTTTTAAATGAAGCACTTCACCCAGAATATAGAAATAACCCTTATAATTCAGTAATAGTTAATTGAACCAATTAAAAATGAGCAAAAATTTGAGCAGCCATTTCATACATGAAGATCTACAAATGGCCCATTAGACATGAAAAGTTACTATCATTAGTCATCAGTCATTTAAAAATGTAAATTAAAACCATAGTGAGATACCATTATATATCATCAGAATGCTAAAATAAACAAAATAACAGTTAACAAGTGTGTCTAAAATGTAAAGTAACTGGAATTCTCATACATTGCCACTGGTGGTGTAAAATGGAATAATCACTTTGGAAAATAGTCTGGCAATTTCTGTAAAGATTAAAATACACTTATCTCTACATAGAAAATCCTAAAGACTCCACCAGAAAATTACTAGAGCTAATCAACGAATATAGTAAAGTTGCAGGATATAAAATCAACACACAGAAATCCCTGGCATTCCTATACACTAATAATGAGAAAGTAGAAAAAGAAATTAAGGAAACAATTCCATTCACCATTGCAACAAAAAGAATAAAATACTTAGGAATATATCTACCTAAAGAAACTAAAGATCTATATATGGAAAACTATAAAACACTGAAGAAAGAAATCAAAGAGGACACTGATAGATGGAGAAATATACCGTGTTCATGGATCAGAAGAATCAATATAGTGAAAATGAATATACTACCCAAAGCAATCTATAGATTCAATGCAATCCCCATCAAGCTACCAGCGGTATTTTTCACAGAACTAGAACAAATAATTTCAAGATTTGTATGGAAATACAAAAAACCTCGAATAGCCAAAGCAATCTTGAGAAAGAAGAATGGAACTGGAGGAATCAACCTGCCTGACTTCAGGCTCTACTACAAAGCCACAGTCATCAAGACAGTATGGTACTGGCACAAAGACAGAAATATAGATCAATGGAACAAAATAGAAAGCCCAGAGATAAATCCACACACCTANGGGATGATCCAGAGAGAGGAAATGGGGTGGGATGTGGGAGACGGATTCAGGATTGGGATCTCATATATACCCATGGTGGATTCATGTCAATGTATGGCAAAACCAATATGGTATTGTAAAGAAAAATAAAGTAAAAATTAAAATAAAAAAAATAAAAACCTTTCATCGACGGTTCTTATAGAGAGCCCAAGAAAGATCTTTGGGATTCTGGCATTGTTTGTTTCTTACTTTGGATGCTGTTTGCGGAAGTGAGTTCAATGTAGAAAATTTATTCAACTGAATACTTAAGACAGGAGACTTTTCTCTCTATATATATTCAACAAGTTTTTTTTTTTTTTTAATGTTACTTTATTTAATCCTCACAGTAACATACAATACAGATGCTGCTGTCCTTACTTTACAAAGGACGACATAGAGGCAGGCACAGAACAGTTAAGGAACTTGTCCAACGTCACACTGTAGGGACTGGGGAGGCTGGTCCTACGGTAGAGATCCACCGGCTTCAAGGCGGGTTCTCTCTCCACCACCCCACCCTGCGCCTACCCTAGGCGCATGCGCAGAAGCGGGATTCCTCAGGCCTCCTCACCCCCAGCAGTCCCCAGCCACATCGGCACACGTGCAGGCACACAAAACCAATCCTAAACCTGAACTGGAGGGCAGAGATAGGGGGAGGCGAAGGAGAGAGAGGGAGAGCTAGATGGTTACAAAGCTCAATAAGCACAACCCTGTTCTCAAAGAAGCTTCCAGTTGCCTGCAGAAGGAATAGGGCACGACAACTCTCAGGCCTCCTCACCCCCAGCAGTCCCCAGCCACATCGGCACACGTGCAGGCACACAAAACCAATCCTAAACCTGAACTGGAGGGCAGAGATAGGGGGAGGCGAAGGAGAGAGAGGGAGAGCTAGATGGTTACAAAGCTCAATAAGCACAACCCTGTTCTCAAAGAAGCTTCCAGTTGCCTGCAGAAGGAATAGGGCACGACAACAGGAAGCAGTGAGTGCAGGGGAGGGGGTCAGCCCCAAGCACCAGCCTGGCGTTCCACGCTCTGTGAGGCTCCGAAGGGAAGCTGCTTCCACATCCCTCTGGTGGAGGGAGCCCAGATCTGGGGCTTGGTCTCTCTTAACCTCTTTCTGCTCAGGGCTGCTGCGGAGGTGGCCGACGGGCTCTGCCTCCCTGTGGCATTGCAGGGTGGCGTGACTGGATTAATTAGGCTTTATTAATAGGCAAGAACCTCATGAATTGTAATTAAGCAGACGGGCATCTGGTAGGGGTGGTGGCTGAGGGTGAGAAGAAGTGACTCCTGGAGGCTCTGAGGCACCGTTTAATATGAGTACCCTGGCTTGGGATCGTCGGGACCCAGTTCGCCTGCCTGTGTCACACAGCCTGCCCTGTGAAACAGATTGTTGTCTGAAATCCTGATTTACTTGTAACCATGTCCTGAGCTTTCTATGTGCTCTGGTCTCTGAGTGAGACGCAGGGTGGGTGACGCTGCAGAGGGGCAGACAGCTCAGTGTCCAGCTCTCCCAGACTGCCAGGAGGCGATGAAGGTGCTGAGGGGTAAGGAGAGAAGTCTGGGCAGCAATCGCGTAGAAGGGCTGCTTCTTGAAACAGTGAATATTATGCTGCGCGCACACACCCGCTCTGTCTCTGTCTCTCTGTCTTCCCTCCCTCTGCCCTCCTCAGTTGAGCAAGACCAGAGGTCTTTCTGTACCAAGGGGCTACGAGGGCCATGCTGGCAGGGAGCCGAGGAGGCCAGAACAGACAGAGTCGGAGCTGGGCCAAAACCCAGCACAGGGGAGGTGGAGAAGACAGATCACTCAGCAGAGAGCCTAGGTCTGGAACCAAGTGTTTAGACAGAGGCAGGCATGTTTAGCTTATGGGAAAACAGAGTGCAGAATGATGAAGTGGATGATGGAAAAAGATCTGAACAATGAAATCTCCCCTGTTGCTGGCAGTCCTGACAGCGTGACAGATGCAGAGATAAACTCTCCTCTGGCCTTTTCTAAACCCAACCTGACTTTCCATTCGGCCTCAAAGATGTAGCCCAGAATCATTTCATTTGCCTTTTAAAATTTTAGGGTGTTTTGAATATACCTCCCTTCTGCCTCACCAACGAGTTGCTCTGTGTACCTGCAACATAGCTTGCCAGACAAGGCCTGTTGTGTACTATTCTGCGCATCTTCCATCCAGCACTGGTTAACACCATCCCTTCATCCTGAAATGCCCTTTTTACTTGTCCACCAATTCAACCCACTCATCTACTAAAGCTCAATTCAACTGTAACCCAACCCCACCCCCAACCCTTGCAGAGGCCTTCTTTGAAACTACCAGCTGGAATTAGCTACAGACGCTTCTGGTATGTAAAGGAGGAGAATCTGGAATTGAAAACATCAATTCAAGTCCCAGCCCTGGTCTCCTTGGCATCAAACCATGTGATGGTCCTCAACCTTGGTTTTCTTACCTGCAACATGGGCAAGATGTTGGCACCTTCCTCCCATGGTTTGAAGACTGAATGAGATGAGCTTTGTGAAAATGCTTCCTGAATTGTAAACTACGTCAGCATTAAGAGTCTGCCCAGTAGTTTGTGTTGGTTGTTTCCTTGTCTGTCTCTTTGATTGGATGACAAATCCTAGGTCTTATTTCTATGTCCCCAGCACCCAGGGCACTTAGATGCTCACTGATTGTCCATTGAATGAATTACTGAATGAATGAGGTAGAAAATGAAAGCTTTGACTTAGTTGCCTGGCCTAATCCTGTGGTTTCTTTCCACAGCATCTCGAGGATCTATGTAGACCAGCAGTCATCCCAGGCAGATAAAGAGTGAAGTGACTTGAAAGAGGGAGTGGCTTGAAAGTGTGCACCAGCCTCAAAGGCCAGTGTGTTTTAATTAGTACAATTAATGATGGTAACAACTGGCTTATTACCTGATGGAATTAATGGGGACGATTTGTCCCTGTAAAGCAGCCCTTCAGTACGGTGGAGGCAGTGGGGAGGTGGGGGGAGTGCTCACATTCTCTGACCTGGGGAAGGATTCCTGAGGCTCCAACGGGGTCTGCTGCTCCTGGGAGTCTTCTCCCTGTCCCTCCCTCCTGCCCAGAGGTGTTACCACCATTCTGGAGCCGTTTCACTTCACTTCAGACTAAACAATTGATATCTAACCACAAATACTCTGGGAGGTGTAAATTGTCACAGCTGTGGGACCCCTCTCTCTCCCCTCAGTCTCCTTTTCTCCCTCACTCCCATGTGACTGAGGCCACACTGACCCCAGCTTCAGCCGGAGCTGCTCACATCCGGGTCGTCCTCTGGGGGCTCTCTGGGAGCCACCATAAGGGTCTAATGCTGCTGCGACTGACACGGAGAGAAATGGGAGGCAAAGCAGCTGGGCTCAGTGACATCAGGTCCCACGAGGAGACACCTGGGCCATCTTTCGCCTCCAGTCTTGATGCCTCAGTCCTAAGCACCTCTCCCTCTGGGCTGTAAAGAATTGCCTTCTGCAGCCAGAATCTGGACTCTACTTTCCTTATCTGAGAGCAGAGTCAGAGCACCTGGGCCTCGCTCCTTTCCGAGAAACCCAGAAAATACTGTCTGCAATGCCTTGCCTCCGGAGCTCACAGCTGCGTGCAGCTGTTCACAGGGAGATACTGAAACTCTTGACCTCTTCCAGGGAACGTGATGGGCAGATAGGAGCAGGGGCCCTGTGGGGAGGCAGGCAAAGTCTGTTAATCACCCACCAAAGCAGTCAACTGGCCCTGTGTTATTTCAAGCAGTAAACGGGTCGGCCACCCAGGCAGAAATGCCTACCACAGAGCTTGGTCCCAAGGCTGTGGTCCTAAAATTAGGGAATAGACTTAATTCTGGCACATTCCAGGTCACATCTACATCACCAAACACTGTCCATACGGATGGGCCTCTGTAGCTACCTTTTGGAGTGTATATGTTGCTTTACATATGAATGTGTTTTGGGTGATTAAATGTGTGCTTTCTGGTACTGCACGAGTCTGTGCCATGGGTGCGTCTGTGCACAGGAGCTGCATGTCCTTGGAAATGTGTGTGCGCCAATGGGTATTGCATGGCTTTCTGTGTTGGTGGCTATTTTTGTCTTATTTTGAGTCTACGTGTGTGGCTTTCTGTTTGAGTCCCTACATGTGACTGCTGCAAACAGCAAAGACAAGACATCTGAGGAGTCAAGAATAAATTCCCGTTTTTTCTTTCATGGCACTTTAGAGTTCAGGAGATTGACCACTGATCCAATTCATCCACCAAAGGAAGTATTACCCCCTACAGAGGATAATAATGTAGCAATACCCACTAATAAAACAAAGCAACATCCACTGTAGAGTATCCACCAATACTCCCGACACCCTCACTCTAGGACCCTGGCCTATCCCGGGAGCAGGGTGGTGATGGCAGAGGTAACCAGGGAGCACACTGCGTGTGTGCTTTCGATGGGGTTGGAAAGGGTATGTCGTGGTGCTTATTAGAGCAGAAGCTGTCCCTGTGGACAATTTCATGCATGAACTGCAGAGAGCCTGGGTCCCGTAAGGTCCAGAGCAGTTCCAGGAGAAAGCTAGGCATGGTGTGTGTGTGTGTGTGTGTGTGTGTGTGTGATGGTAATTAGGGCCACCACATTGTTCAACTCTGGGACACCAATGACAATGTGTTCTATGGACTTCCAGAAGGCACCATTCATACCCAAAGCAGTGCAAATGATGCCCCCCTGAGTCTGTGCAGCACAGAGGCCCTGGGCAGGACGGTAGATGCAGGGTTCCTTCCCATCACACTTCTCTTCCCAGTCCAGGGACACTTCTCTTCTCAGTTCAGCTCCCTCCCTCAGCTAATATTGTGCTCCGCCTCCATACCTAGCCCCTTCCTTGTGTGTGCTGTGCGTGTGTGCTAAGTCTTTTCAATCATGTCTGACTCTTTGTGACCCTAGGGACTGTAGCCCGCCAGGCTCCTCTGTCCATGGGATTCTCCAGGCTAGAATACTGGAGTGGGTTGCCATGCCCTCCTCCAGGGGGTCTTCCCAACCTAGGGATCGAACCCTCATCTCTTGCTTTGGCAAGCAGGTTATTTACCACTAGCAGCACCTGGGAAGCTCAGCCCCTTCCTTGCTAGAGCTCTCCCTCTTGGGCAGGAGAGCTCCAAATACAGTCCCAGTGGCTGAGCTCCCGGGAAAACGGGAACACAGCCAGAAATCGAATCTTCTCCCCTTGGAAATTTGCAGTGACTTGTGAGAAAAAGTCTCTTACAGCCCATTTGGGAAAGAAATCCGATGGAAAGGAGGGATAAGAAGGCACCGATAAAAAATATTTAAAAACTGATTTTTGCTTTGGAAAGGTCAGCGGTGAAAACTTGCTTTCTTGCCAACACAAAGCAGTGCCAGTGCTCAGCAGCCTTCTCCCGATCAATACGACGCTGATCACCTCATAAAATGGTGTCGAGGCAGCAGGGGCCAGGATGAAGGCCGCTGGAGGGGACGCGCCTGCCACCAGCTCCAGGTTCCCTCAGGGCAGCCTGCAGGCGGAGCCCCTGTTGCCCCAACCAGCCCTTGTCCAAGCTCTCCACCTGCCCCTTCGGAGCCAAAGGCTACCCACTCCTCACTTTTGGCCCTGTAGATAGCTGTCCTTGCTTTTTTCTGTGAGTTTAGGAGCATCCTTCCTTGAGCAACCTGGGCCCCTGTAGTCAGGCCACCCACCTCAGTTTCCTGGGGTGCAGGTCAAGGCTGGGTAGAGTGCAAGTGGTATAGGTGACCCCAGGAAGATACGGAACTCCAAGGGGGAGAAATGGACCGTTTCTCTGTTGGTCCATGGAGCCACTGGCATCTTGTTTTCTTTCCATAAGATGTAGAAGTGGAGCTGAGGGATGGATGAGTTGGGGGTGGAGGCCACCGTGAACCTCATCCCAGTATCCTCTGGGTATATGCCTGGCCTGCACACAGGCCGTCTGGTGAACCCTGTGCACCCTCCAAGGATGTACAGCTTAGACATCTTAAGCCAACCTTAGCCATAGGGCACGGTGCAGACGGTCCACAGGCTAGCGGGTGTGAGGGGCAGGAAAGGGACACAGTGACGCTTTCAAAGAATGGAGGCTGCTGTTAACATGTCAGTCCAATTATGGTAATGTGCTGGGGTAATTGGCCCTCCAAGGGCTCAAGGGATGCACACAAGTACAGTAATTGCAGGTTCACTTTGCTCTGCATTCTTCATCCTGGTTTGGTGACTAATTATTAGTATTTAGCAAGTGGATATTGTCATTTCAAAGCAGGTGCAGCTGTGGCTGAGGCATTGGCGCTGGGGCCAGCTAAAGGTCAGTTTCTGCTTGGGGATAATTAATTTGTCTTTTATGGATATGAAATGTGCTCCAAGCTTGTGTCTTCTCTTTTGCTTCTAAACAAACAAACAAAACAAAAGGAAGGGGAATATAATTCGTGGTTATTTCAAGTGCCCTTTCCATTAGAAGGCTAGAATGAACAAATAAGGGTGAATGAGCAAAGGGGGTAGTGTACCTCTATCCTCTCTAGAGAAAGAGCCAGAAATTGATCCCCTAGGCAAAATTCACGTGAATAAGGAAGCCAACTGGTCTGAGATGACCATCAACAGGTCAACAGGTATGTACTGTCTATAAGCCCTGATATCCTTTTTATTTATTATTAGTTATATATTGAACTCTAGGACACTCTGTTCCTAAAAGGATTAATGTTTTGGAATCTCAAAGGGAAAAGGAATAACAAGAGTGTGTAGCTATTGAGCACGTTCTGTGTATTAGATACACATTTTACTCATACACGTAGAATACTATGTTTAATCTTCACAACTACCCTAGAAAATATGTGCTATTGTTATCACCACATGACAATTGAGAAAGTGAGGTTCAGAGAACTTAATATATTACTCCAAGTTAAGTATCATCTGACACCTACTCCCTGAGCTGTCAGATGCCCAAATAAGCCCCTTTACCCAGTGTGGTTCTAGGTTTAGTTCTCTGGCCTCTGCAAGAGTAGACCTCAATGACTTTGCCTTATGAGGGACCAAGAGCTTAAGCATTATAAGCTGTACCTGCAGAGCCTTCTGGTATACCAGGGAAGCCCAGAGTTTCATGGCGTTATTCCACGGGCATGATGCTTGGTATAATTTCATCAGAGACCAAATAGAAATCAGTGTAACTGGGATGGAAAGGAAATGATCCCTCCCTAAATCCTACCTCTTAATTGAGTCTCCTCAACAACCCGGGCCCACAGAGCCCTTTCCCAACCTCAGCCACCTCACGCCCCACTGGGGCACTGGCTCAGTCAGATTCCCACTCATTTTCATGAGCAATCTTACATTGCTCTGAAATTGTGTCATATCTGTTTGTCTCTCCAACAAGTATCCAAATGCATTTAGGTCAGAGAACTGGCCAAATGTGCTTTTGCACCTCCTGGGTCACTTGGCTCTGCCCTGGACACAGGGTAGGTACTCAATAACTCCTGATTGAATCAAATTGGGAAGTAGGGGTGGACAAGGCTCTTCTGATAGTTTGGTTGGCAAAGGAAAATCCCTCACTTTTTTACATTGGTTGGACAAATAAAGGATAATTTAGGAGAGATAGGTGTGACCCTCTCTTATGCATATATTCTGAATTCAGAAAAATATATTAGATATATTGGGAAGTTTCTATGATTCACTCGCCTTGCAAAAATGGAATTCTAATCATATCATTCTAGAAAGAGGCTGGCAAGGTGCAAGAAGCCTATAGGAGGGTCTTGCAAGAGATGAGAGTAGGTACTTTTGGAGTTTGGGTTTGTGTCTAGGGTTTGCAGCTGTGGCAGGGCAACAAAATTTTGTTTTGTGATTTTGCTGCAGCCTATATATTGATGCAGCCAAATGAGTTCCCCTCTTTGCAACCTGACCTCCTTCTTACTGTGAAATGATCTCATTTCAAGGCTAACCACAAGAGGTTTGGCTGGGCACCCGGCATGCCGTGTGCTTGGCATTTGCAAATCTTCATGCAAAGTGCAAAGTTTTTTTTAAAGACAGTAAATAAATCCTGTCCAGAGAAATCTTGGAAAGGTCTGCTCCCAGCCACGAAGTGAAAAGAAAAGCAATCTCTCTCCCCACCCTGGCAACCATTATCTGCCGCTCTTCTCGAATGTTAAGGCTTAAGTCGCTTTTAATTTTAGATCAGGAACAATCTGATTTGGGGCCAAGGTCTTTTTTCACTGTCCTTCAGAATGTATTCAGCTGTGGTGTTTTTCCACCTCCAGCCTGCTCTGTTGCAGTTTCTTGAGTGCCTAAAGCTGAAGCCCCACCAAGAATTTGACCTACAGCCAGAAGGCAGTGAGACTATACTCTGTAAAGAGCATCTCCCTCCTGTGTGCAGCAGGAAACCCAGAAATCATGAGTGAGAGAGAGAGGAGGTTCATCGTCTGCCCAGGTTTAGGAGATGCTCATTGCCTCCTTGGCAAAATGTGAGAATATCCACGGGGCCGCCCAGGAAAGTGACCAAAAAGTAAGCAGAGTGCCCAGACACTCGGGTCACTACTTCTCACTTCTTCTCAGCCTAACCTTTCTGTGCCTCCTTCCCCAGGCCCTACTGTCACCACAGAAAAGAGCAGGTCACTTGCCATCTTGCTCCCATCACTGGTCCCATCAGTGGACCATGAAACATGCAGTGAACACATTCCTTCCAAGCACTGTGCAGGGGCCAGGCATGGGCAGGGGTAGATGCTGATGCCTGGACTTTACTTCAGGTTCCATTGGCTGAGTCCACTCAGCCTTGTTCATGAAAACTTAGTTCTGTCTTCCAGGGTGTTATGCTTTGAGCCTGAAACTCCACCCAGGACAAGATGTGCAGATGTGATAGGAGGCGAGACACATCAGACCCAGTTTGCTTAAGCTAACTTTACCTTCCTGTGGACATCAACATTCAACCTATTTGATGGAACCCTGAGGCTCTGATTTCCTTCCTTCCAGGTCTTCCCCATTCAGTGGGTGGATCTGATTCTAGACTTCAACCCATTCCACACACTCCTATTGGCAGTTACAAGGCCAGAAGCCAAAATAGAATGATGGATGGCTCCTATTCAACAGCGTGACCTGGACACCATCTTGGCCTCTCACACTGGATGGAGTCTAGACAAGAGAGCTCTCTCTGGAGAAAAATGCCTGAAAGTTGGGTAAAAACCTGCTGCAGTGGTTGCAGGACCCCTGATACTGACCATCAGTGCATTCTCTCTCCTAGCCTCTGATGAAGGGCACACAGTGGGAGGTGGGAGGAGGAGGGGGAGGAGTTAACAGGGAGAGAATGGAAGAGGGACGGGCTTAACTTGAAGCCATTGGTGGGTCCCTTGGGATCCTAGGCTCTGCAAAGCAGAACAAAGTGACAAAATATTTATGTTTTTCACTTGCTTCAGCCACAGCTTTTCCTGGGAACATCTGACGAAGTTACTGGTGAACAAGCATATCCAGTGCTCAGTCAGGCTGGCAAGGTGCTGAGGAGCGGAGCAGAGCAGCTGATGGAGGTACCTTCTCTTACAGACGAAACACGGCCCTCCCCACATTCCTGTCTGGAGCCACACTGCCTGCAGAGGGGAGGATCTGCCTCTGGAAAGAGATGACTATCTCTGGGTGCATTAATGAAACTCCCTGAATACAGCCTGAAGGCTATGTGGGAAGCGGGAGTGGGGTGGGCAGGCTGAATGGCAAGGACAAGAGACATACTTTCCTAAAAATCTTATATTTGGGTTTAAGTCAATGCAATGGAGTCTTTGGAGGAACCTCAGTAACTTGCATTGTTTCAAAGAGGTGATTCGGATTCAAGCCACAGGAGACCCTTCTCCAGTCCTTAACGCAGATTCCGCAGCCCTCTCCTCTGGAGACACTGTTGGGAGTGAAACAAGGTGATCGTCCTCAATACTGAGATTCATTTGAACTGACACGTCATCGCACACAGGCCCCTTCCTCTTTACCCTCATCAAACTTCATTAGACTCAACATAAAGTAGTCCAAAGGGCACCAGGACAGAAAAAAGATGTGGAAAGTCGTGTTCTTTCGTGGCCCTAACAGCTGACTGTAGGCAAGTTGTCCTTAGCTGGATTAGGTTTCCACCTCTGGTTTATGGCTCTGTGCTTTCCAAGAGGGCTTTCCAGGTGGCACAGTGGTAAAGAATCTGCCTGCCAGTACAGGAGACTCAGGTTCCACCCCTGAGTCGGGAAGATCCCCTGGAGCAGGGCATGGCAACCCACTCCAGTATTCTTGCCTGGAGAATTCCACTGACAGAGGAGCCTGGTGGGCTACAGTCCTTGGGGTCCCAAAGAGTCAGACATGACTGAGCATGCATGCACCAAGGAAACAGCAGCGACTTCTCTTTGCAACCTCCTTAGGTTGACCAACGTGGTGAAGTCACTTTGTTGTTGTTGTTGAGTCACTCAGCTGTATTTGACTCTTTGTGACCTCATGGACTGCAGCATACCAGGTTTCCCTGTCCTTCACTATCTCCCGAATTTTGCTAGAACTCATGTCCACTGAGTCAGTGATACCATCCAACCATCTCATCCTCTACCACCCCTTCTCCTCCTGCCCTCAATCTTTCCCAGCATCAGGGTCTTTCCCAGTGAGTTGGCTTTTTACATCAGGCGGCCAAAGTATTGGAGCTTCAACTTTAGCATCAGCCCTTCCTATGAATATTCAGGGTTGATTTCCTTTAGGATTGACTGGTTTGATCTCTTTGCTGTCCAAGGGACTCTCAAGAGTCTTCAACACCACTGTTCGAAAGCATCAATTCTTCAGCGTGCAGCCTTCCTTATGGTCCAGCTCTCACATCTCACTTTATATTTCACTAAACAAAACAAAACAAAAAAACCACAAGACTGAATGTTGCAGTGACCTCAGTCTGAATGCTATGGGGGCTTGTGCTGGGCCCAGGCTTGAGTCTGGGGAACTGGTGAAATCGCCTGCTCTACACAAATGAAGATGAAATGGGTCTCTTGGGAGAATCCTCCCCCCAGGAAGGGAGATCTAGGCCTTACAAGTAATACCTGACAGCATTATAAGAAGGTACATTTCTGAATCCAGCTTTTCAGCTAGCCCTCTAATCTGCTCCTGGCACAAGAGAACTTTTTGGCATGATGGAGAAATTCTATATCATAATTAGGGCAGTATCACATAGGCTTGTCATTTGTCAAGACCCACTGAACTCTATACTTAAAATGCTTCCATTTTATTGTGTGAAAATTATACCTCAATAAGCAGATTTTAAAGGTAAAAAATAAAACAAAAAGGAAATATTGTATAGAAAACAAAGTAAAAATCTGATCCTGGCACTCCTCCATGTTTTCCTGCCGAGATGGCAGAAATAAAAAAGGAAAAAGCTTTCAGTGTTCTCTGCGATATTAGAGTACAAACAGCTTTCTTTGCGGTGGGGCCTTTGGACAGAAACACACAAGGAGAGAGGAGACGCTCTCCCACCTTGTCACAGGGCACTGGGCCACTGTAAGACCTTGAGGACTCAAGTTGGTGGTGAGTAGCAGGGTGGGGATTGGGAGCACCGCAGAGTGTTGGTGGTCCCACCTGGTAGATATTTATAGGATCTACCAGAGGAGCTGAGATCCTGCCCAGCAGAAGTGACAGTGACATTCAGCAGTGTGGAGATGGGCACAATGGCACACGTGTGCATGGCCCAGCAGACTCCAGGAGGAATGGCTGCATCCATGGCAACACTGTCCGGTAGAAGTGCAATGCCAGCTGTGAGTGTGAACCACAGAGATAACTTTCCATTTTCCAGAAGCCACATTTTAAAAAATAAAACAAACAATAATGAAAAACCAACCGAGGTGAAATTAATTTATAATTAATATACAAGTTAGTCATAGTTAACTCAGTATCTCCAAAATATGACCATTTCAACATGTAATCGGTATGAGAAAGCTATTACTGAAATGGTTTACATTTTGGATACTTAGTCTTTGAAATTTAGTGTGTATTTTGTGTTCAGTGCTCCTCAGTTGGAACCGATTACGTTTCTATTGCTCAGTAGCCACCTCTGTAAGTCGCTGGTCTACGGGAACAGCAGTGCCTGGGTGACCAAATTAATAGCGAGTGTGTGAGGTCTCTCCCCTCCCTGCTCCACTCAAGGGAAAAGCCAGCAACTCTGAGAGTCTCCAGCAAGACCAGGCAGTAGGACACAAAGGGGGTTGAGGTCCCCCAGTGATCCTGAGAGATCTGAGTATTGCTTGAAAGAGAGCACACTTGGACCCATGGACTTGAGAGGCTCGGTGAGCTCAGATTCCGTATATATCTTTAAAAGTCATATTCTAGTGTAAGCTTCAATTTTCTTAACTCTGAGCATCACACTCACAAAAAAATCAGTTTCATCTTCCCAGTCCTCTTGACCTTTGGGCTTCTGTTTACCTGTGGTTTGAATGCTGCATCTGGAAACCTCTTTTTCATTTAAGCCACCTGCCATTTTTTCTTATTCTGTTTGTTTATTCCTGCCCTTCTAATCCAGCTAGCAGAAAAGACTATTTTAAAGCTTATTTCTGTGATTCATACTATTTTTGAAAATGGTGTGTTCAATCATGGTTTCCAACTGCACGTACCCACCTATTTCCATTTTGTCCCTCCTCTTCTCACCTGTCCAAGGACCCATCTCTCCTGGACAGGGACCAAGTTGTACTTGCTTGAGAAGCACTTGCAAAACCAGAAAGTAGCATTTCCCAGCTTAGAGGGGATCAAAACAGTCACAGCTTAGCACTGACTGTTAAATGAGTTACATTCACAAAGCTGTAGAACAATGCCTAGCATAGAGTAAGTTCTCAGAAGGTGTTGGCTACTAACTACTAGTAGTATCTCAGCAAATGAGCAATTCTGTTCAACAGGTGTTTCTTGGGTACCTGGGCCAGGCACTGTTCTAGGTGCCTGGGGACAAAAGGGAACAAAATAGATCACTACCCTCAAAGAACTGGCTTCCCTAGTAGCTCAGCTGGTAAAGAATTGGCCTGCAATGCAGGAGACCCTGGTTCGATTCCTGGGTCAGGAAGATTTGCTACAGAAGGAGTAGGCTACCCACTCCAATATGGGCTTCCCTGGTAGCTCAGCTGGTAAAGAATCCACCTGCAATGCGGGAAACCTGGGTTCAATCCCTGGGTTAGGAAGATCCCCTGGAGAAGGGAACAGCTACCTGGAACAGAATACCAGGGACTCCAGTATTCTGGTCTGGAGAATTCCATGGACAGTATAGTCCATGAGGTTGCAAAGAGTCCGACACAACTGAGTGACTTTCACTTTCACTTTTCACCCTCAGAGAGCTGACCTCCTAGCTGGGAAGATAGTGAACAATAAGCACCACAAATAGATAGTATGGCACCCCAATCCAGTGTTCTTGCCTGGAGAATCCCAGGGAAGGGAGAGCCTGGTGGGCTGCCATCTATAGGGTCGCACAGAGTCAGACACGACTGAAGCAACTTAGCAGCAGCATAGAATGTTAGAGGGCTCCCCTGGTGGTCCACAGGGTAAAGAATCTACCTGCAATGCAAGAGACGCAGATTCAGTCCCTGGGCTGGGGACATCTCCTGGAGAAGGGAATGGCTACCCACTCCAGTATTCTTGCCTGGAGAATCCCATGAGTAGAGGAGCCTGGCAGACTATAGGGGTCACAACCATGGGGTCACAAAAAGTCAGACACAGCTGAGCGACTAAGCACGTACATATGCATAGAACATTAGAAGGTGGTGTTTGAATAAACAGAGCAAGTAGGGCAGAATAAGGGGATGGAGAAAACAGGGCAGAGACAGCTGGCTTATTACAGAGGTCCATGCTAATCAGTCCCCATTAAGGAGTAATCTAAACCAAAACTTATCATGTGGAACAGCCAATAGAAAGGCCTTAAAACTGGGGTGTCTGGTGTGTTTGAGGGAGAGCAAGTAGGCTGGTGTGGGTGAAGCCCAGAGGGTGAGAAATAGAAAAGGAAATCAGAATTAACAAAGGGAGAAGGGAGTCCATCAGGCTGAGGAATGGAAGTCATTCCAGTCCTTGGGCTGAGGAGTGATAGGACTACATTTCCATCTAAATAGATGACTTTGTCTGCCTTTTTGAGAACAGACTATAGAGAATGGAGGCAAGGGAGAGAGGAGGAGCACCAGTGAGGAGGCTACTGCAGTAACCCAGGCAAGAGATGCTGGTGGTTAGAGCAGGGGCTAGTGGTGGAACGGCCATATATGGTATCACACACAGACCTGGTCATCATCTCCCGAGTCTGTGTGTCCTGACTCTGACGGCAACTGCCCAACAGGCACACAGCATGTTTCCCATTGTACCTCGCTGAGCAACAACTATTAGTCACTGGCATCTAAAGCAAGTTTGAAGTGTAACTTCAAGAAAGTCATCAAGAAAGCTTATTGGTTATATTCGAATTGCCAGCAAACTTCAAGCAAATATATCTGCAATGGAAATGTTACTGGTGCAAGTGGAAACTTTGGAGAAAAGGGGAATCAAAGGTTTTCAGCAGAACAATAGCATTAAGAGAGAGAGAAAGAAGGAGGAGAGGCGAGAAAGGGTGGGAGGGAAGAGGGAATGGGAAGAGAGATGGAGAAGGAAGAAACAGGAAGAGACAGACTAGAGAACAAGATTCATGCAAGTGCTTCATCAGCCCAGTAGAGGAATAAGCTGCTCATGCCTGAGAACTATCTCAAGTCAAAAACTTGCATGGACATGGCATTCTTGGAGCTGATCTGGAACAGTGAAGCTGAGAAATAAGAAGTCAGCATGAGCAGAAAGAAAGCTTTTATTCAAGTCTAAGTGGAAAGGGGCTTCCCTGGTGGCTCAGATGGTAAAGAACCTGCCTGTAATGCGGGAGATCAGTGTTCGATCCAGGGTTGGGAAGATCCCCTAGAGAAGGGAATGGCAACCTACTCCAGTATTCTTGCCTGGAGAATTCCACGGACAGAGGAGCCTGGTGGGCTACAGTCCGTGGGGTCTCAAAGAGTCAGACACAAAAAAAAGAAAAAAAGAGGAAAGGGAAAGAAATCAGGTTAGATGAAAACGCACAGTTAAGCATTAGTAAAGGTAATACACTGTACTTAGTTTATTAGCATGGTTTTGAAGTCCTTGCTTAAAGTTTAAAAGTTTACTTTTTAGGACACTCTCATTTTTTAAATATTATTATTAAACTTTTTTTAAAAAGAAGTTTTATTTCAAGGGAGGAGAAGAAAGCACAACTGTGGCATAGCCTAAGAGCACCTGAATCAGATTTCTGGGTTTTTAGCTGCTTTCTGTCATTAATTATTTGTGTGACCTCAGACATGTCATTTCAACTCTCTGACCTCAGTTTTCTCTTCTGTGAAACGAGAACACAGAATTAAACAGTCTCCTCTGGTTCTAAAATTGTGTGTATTTTCAATTGAGTGGAAAATGCATCATTCCCCATTCAGTTAACACCCCTAATCGGCTGCCTGACAATGTGAAAGCCAAGGTCAACGTCTTAAGCAATGCAGTTCTCATCTACAGTTGTAGATCCTGACTGTGGGCAAGCCCACAAATCAGAGCAGGATTTGCAAACTGAACAAATGAGTGGCCACATCAGAGGGACAAGGAGTCAAACAGACACCCTGGCTACTTCTCACAACTCACACAAGCCTGGCCCTGGCCCTGGCCCCTCCCTGGGAAGGTATCCACCTCACATTTAAATATTCAATAACTATTGGTGAGATCCTACCTGTGACACCATGGGGAGGCCTTATTGTGTCTTCAGGCTTTAACTTCACATTTTAAATTCCATGTCTCTCGAGGCTGACTGTCACCAACAGAGCACACACGTGTGCCAAGCCATGTGCTGCGTGCCAGGACCCAGCTGTGAGCAAAGACGAGTGCCTGGTGATCCTCACAGTCTCGTGGGGAGAGCAGACATTAAACAACAGCTATGAATAATTTATGACAAGATTCTAAGCATGCAGAGTGCTGCAAAAAGAAATGATGGAACTCTAGAAGCATTTAGCGAGGAGCCTAATTTAGTTTCCTAGGCTGAAGAAGTGATATTTAAGCTGACCCCCTCAAGGATGAGTTGGAGTTAGGTGATGAGAGAGAGGAGTATTCTGGACTGAGGGGACAGCTGTGATAGAAGGGAACACATCCCCCCTCTTGGACTTTCCCTCCATCCTGCCACTATGTTTACCTGAGGTTCCGGCTGGGATTCAGAGGGCTCTGACACGCGTTCATTCATTCATTCTTCGCTATGACGATTCCATCGTATGCCAGGAAGCAGTAGCAACCAAGCAGACCTGCGCCAGAAAAGCTGGAAACTCTCCTCTCATGGAGCTTGAGTATGTCTTCTCATCTAATGGGGAAGACAGACAGAGTATAAGCAAAATATAATGTTGATAAGCATGGAAAAGAAAAGAAAAAAGACAGTATAGGGGGCATCAGTTCTGGGTGAAAGGGTACAGTGCTCTACAGGAGGTAGTCTGAGAAGGCTTAGTGAAAAGGCCTGAGAAAATCGAGGGGTGAACCTTATACTCAGGGGAAAAGCATTCCTTGCAGAGAGGACAGCAATTGCAAAGGCCTTGGAGGTAAGACTGTGCCTCCAGACCTGAGGAACAGCCAGGAGGCCAGAACAGCCAGAATGATGTACACTAGCAAGGGGATGAAGGAGAAGGCAATGGCATCCCACTCCAGTACTCTTGCCTGGAAAATCCCATGGACGGAGGAGCCTGGTGTGCTGCAGTCCATGGGGTCGCTGAGAGTTGGACACGACTCAGTGACTTCTCTTTCACTTTTCACTTTCATGCATTGGAGAAGGAAATGGCAACCCACTCCAGTGTTCTTGCCTGGAGAATCCCAGGGACAGAGGAGCCTGGTGGGCTGCCGTCTATGGGGTCGCAGAGAGTCGGACACGACTGAAGCGACTTAGCAGCAGCAGCAGCAGCAGCAAGGGGATGAGGCCAGAGAGTCCGTGGGGCCGGGCTTCATATGGCCTTGGAGGCCACTGTGAGGACTTGGGCTCCTCCCTGAGTGAGGCCTTGGGCAGGGGAGGGACATGATCTGAAGGATCACTGTGACTACTATTGAGAGTACACTTGAGCGGCTGGTACAATGGGGACCCACTGAAAGACTGGTGACTAGGACCAGGATAGAGCGGCTGAGGTCCTGAGAAGTGCTGGATTCTGGTCATAGGTTAGAACCGGTAAGATAAAGTCACTGATGATGGATTGGATGTGGGATGGGAAAGAAAGAGGGAGAGAAGCAGACATCAAGGTTTTTGGCCAGAGTATGCGGCAAAATGGAGTTGCCCCTTATCAGATGGGAGAGACGCAAGGGTGGCGGTGGTGGTGGTTTAGTCGCTAAGTTGTGTCCGACTCTTGCAATCCCATGGACTGTAGCCTGACAGACTCCTCTGTCCATGGCAAGAGGGCAGACTTGAAAGGAGAAATCAGGAGTTTGGGGACAGGTGAACTTTGCGATCTCTATTAGATGTCAGTCAGAATCCCCAGGGAAGAAGTCTTAAAGGAAGAAAAATGATGTAAAATTGTCAGAGATTTAAAAATCAGAGGAATAGATCAACACAGAGTGGGGGTAGATTGGAGAAGAGAGGGGTCCCTGGGGCCCTCCAATGCTGAAGAAAGACCCTGCAAAGGAAAACTGTTAAAGAAGCTGTGACAAAGGTACCTCGATTTGCTCTTTACTCAGCTCTTCCCCCAGTCCCCTCAACCCCAGCATCCTCTATATCCAATATGGACACACACACACACACACACACACACACACACCCCTTCATATGCACTAAACACCACTTCCTGTCTCATTGCATTCCCTGCCTTTGAGAAGAGCTGGAAGAGTATGGACCACCTTCCCCAGCTGCGTGGCAAAAGGGACAGGCTTACACACAGGCAGGAAAGTTGTCTCCCGTTGTTAACAAAGCCCTGCATTGTTATTTTCAAATTCCTTTCCTATTGTTGATTCTACTGATCACTAATAACACTGCCATGTCCATGGGAAAATTACAAAGAGAAGACATTTCCTATGTAAGCTCAGAAATTTGAACTTGAAATACAGTGTTTGATTTTGAAAACCAGAATTATGGAACCTACACATGAAAAGGATGAGTTATCTGATCCATGCTCCTGCCTCTGGGGACATCTGAGCCCATCCCAGGTGACTAGGTTGCTGTCTACTGTGTCCCTGGGATCTCAAGGAGGAGTTAAGCAGGAGATCCCCAGTGGCCTTGACTATGTGCCACATCCCAGCCATTCGCCATGGTCATAGCCATCTTCACTTTCATCAGTTCTTCCTGATTTCCAGCTAAGGTTCTTTTGTTGTGGGTTAAGGACAATTCTGGGGCTTCCCAGGTAGCATTAGTGGTAAAGAACCTGTCTGCTAATGCAGGAGACATAAGAGATGCAGGTTCAATCCCTGGGTTGGGAGGATCCCCTGGAGGAGGGCATGGCAACCCATTCCAGTATTCTTGCCTGGAGAATCCCAGATAGAGGAGCCTGGAGGGCTATAGCCCATAGGGTCACAAAAAGTCGGACATGACTGAAGCGACTTAGCCAGCACACATGCAAGGATGATTTCTCTTGCCTTGTCCTCTAGTAAAAAGGACTTGTTGAATGGTAACTGGCCATTCAGTTATTTTCCCATCTGGCAGGCTGGCCATCCATGGTGGGACATCATACAGGACATCACCCACTCTCCTGTGTTCTGGGGTGCTCAGGGTTCCAGCTGCACACACAGAGGGTAGATTAAAGGGTTACTGGTAGTTTCGTCCCTGGTGGTCCAATCTGCTGATATGGTGAGGATTACCCAAGGCAAGAGCCAGTGGGGCCATTCCTTGAGAAAGCTGGGGAGGACTGGGAAGAGGACTGCCTACCCCTTGAGGACAAGCTACGAACATGTGCTCCAGATGAACCCAGACTGTGGAGAAACTGAATCAACACAATTTATTATTAGATGAAAGTCAGACACAGCAAAAAAGAGCAGAATGCTTACAAGGACTCCTCCTTCTGAGGTTCCATTTAGAGCCCCCATTTTGTATAACCACTGTGTGTCTATAAAGCAGGGGATTTGGGAAGCAGAGAACAGCTGATGGAGGCGTCAATAACCCAATTTGTGGCTTGTTAGAATGTTACACTCGTTTATCGGCATTTAACAAGACAAGACATTGATGTTAACACAGTGGGAGGGAAGTTGCCTGGACCAATAGTATCCCTGGCTGAAAATTAATTTAAACCTTCTTTTCTTTGTGCCAGAAATGGTAGAGGTAATTCATTTTCAAAGTGTCGAAATGCCACTGAAAATGAGCTAGGGTAACAGGAACGAGTCATCAGCAGCTGAACGAAATCCCAATTTAGCTTTCTTTTAGTAACCTCTCGTAAATGAGACACCACGAAATAATATGCTTTATGGCAGGAAAGAAAACAACAGGGCCTGTTCAGTTTGGGGATGGGAAGGCTTGCAGGGCTGGGAAGGGGAAGTTTCAAGCACAGGTTTTTGGAAAACCGGGAGAGCTGCTGTCGCCGTCGCCAGCTTCACAGTCACCCTGCGCTGGTGAAAGTTAACAGTTTCTGTTTTGGACCTGCTGGCTTGAAGAGCCCAGGGTCTTGGCAAGGCTAAGCTCTTTTATCAAGATTCAGTGAAATCAGTGTTCAGATCATTTGCAAGATCGCTGCTCCTTGCGCTGGTATCTGGTTGAGGATGGGCCCAGAATTATTCACCACTCTGGTCCCACTTCCCATTTAGCAAAACAGGTGGGTGTATGAGCTGAAAACATAGTGCTTTCCATTTTCTCCTCCTTGCTGTGTGTTCCTTTGGGCCCTTTATTTTCCAAGGAAAAGATATCAGACATGAAAACTACAACTCATGAGGACATAGGCACTAACAAGATTGAAGTAATCATTTGGTTCAGTGCAGACTTTGTCTTTTGAATTGTTATGTGCCTATATGCCACCCAGAGGAAGATGAACAGGGAGTCAGGGGGCTACGTTATTCTGGGCTGACTAGGTCCTCCTTCAGAGGGTCCACTAGCATCTCACCCATCACCCAACTACCAGGCAGAAGCTCTGAACCAAGCCTGAGTTGGGGAGAGGGAGATCCTTCTCCTTCTCCAGGAGATCTTCCCAACCCAGGGATTGAACCCAGGTCTCCCGCATTGTAGAGAGATGCTTTACCATCTGAGCCACCAGGTCACTAGCCCCTGTCTAATCATGCCCTTTGCTTTGTGATCTTGCAGTCACAAACAAGTGGAATATTTTTCCCCACTAAACAGTTCTGAGCCTAGGTTCTCAGAGGCATTGCATGGTTCTACTCACCTTCAGGCATCTCTGCCATCTCCATTGGCCCAAGAAGGAGGATGAAAGATACATGTTGCTATTCCAACTGCCCAGGCAAGTCTGGCCAAGATCAGCTGACTACAGGTGCCTCACACATCTCTGAGCTAAACAAGTGCTTACTATTGTACACCAATGAGTTTTTAATTAGTCTGGTGGCTCAGCGGTAATGAATTCGCCTGCCACAATGTAGGAGATGCAAGAGACACAGGCTTGATCCCTGGGTCTGGAGGATCCCCTGGAGGAGGAAATGGCAACCCACTCCAGTATCCTTGTCTGAAAAGTTCCATGGATAGAGGAGACTGGCGGACTACAGTCCTTGGGGTCACAAAGAGTCAGACACAACTGAGCACACATCCACATAGCAACAGCAAATGATAATGGCCCATTAAACCAGAAAGGGAATTCTCACATGCGAGTAGACTAATTCCCTGGAGGGAACAATTGGCTTTATTTGAGATATTATAGCGTTGAAAGAGTCAGGGTATGTTTCCCAGGCTGACGACTTTTCCGAGTGGAGGGGCACTGCACCATCCCCAAGGTCTCTCTTGGTCTCTGGACGACCTCTAGTCCAAAGCCTCAGCTTCAGTGTAGAAGCCCTGGATATTCCCCACCCCATCCTAGAGTCCTGGGACCATTGGTCCCATCCTCCCTCTATTTGAAAAGAAATAAACAGCCCTCTATTAGGGACTCATTCTAAACAATGGTTTCAGAACCTCTCTTAGACTCCTTATGACATTCGATAGGGGAAGGCTTTCGGATTAATATTTCCAGTACCCAAAGGCCAGAGGCACGGGAGATTCCTTGTTTAGGAGCAGTCACCTGCCCAGGGATCTTCCTTCCACACCATCCAAGCCACAGGCAATGCTGAGAGCTCAAGCCAGCATCCACCCAGGTCCTGGAAAGGAGATGGATCTCTTTCAAGGCCATCACAAGGTAAGCACAGGTGCCAGTGGCTTGGATGTGAGCTGTTTGGGGATAACTACTTGGATTATTTATTTTTCTGCTCATGAAAAGCCAGCGATTCTTATGTTTCCACTAAACATGGCTGGCATATAGCACAGAGCCTCATTTTTCCCACTGTTTATATAAACGGACTTACCCTGCCCAGGCTCTCTGCTGTAAAATGTGTGATTAAAGGATTATACAGGTGATGGAAAAAGGTAATCATGTCTGTTTTCAGATAAAACCTTCCCCTGAGGGGCCCCAAATGACTGTGTTCTTATTCATACCAACAGGGAAGGGGAAACCAGGGGGCACTTTCATAAATGGGGTGACGGGCACTTAGAAAGTGTCAGATAGCACATTGCCTCAGGTTACTCAGCTCATCAGCTTCCAGTTTTGATGTGAGGGGTGGGGGTTAGTGTCTGTCAAAACAGAGTTAAAAACCTGTGGAGAATCACATCACTGGATCACTCAGACTGGGCATGAAGTTGGGACACATCCGTCGTGGGTGAGCAGCGTAGGGGACAACCCAGCTGTCAGCTACGGGAGGGGCAGCCCAGAAGGGAGAGAATGGTTTGGAAAAGATGTCACGGGATCTAGACAACCATCCCAAGCAGGGGCATCGGGGAGGTTCAGAGGATGCTTTCTAGCTGAACAGAGTACAGCAGAGAGGACCTAGAAACAGGCAACGTGTGATGGTTCAGGCTGGAAGCACTGGAATCTCTGCCTTGGGCAGGGCTCGAGGACTGGGCTGCACTCCAAGAGAGGAAGAATCCTGAAGAACAAGGCAGGTCTCAGGCCCAGGAGACATAGGGGCAGAGCAGGGTATCATGGGAGAAAAAGCAAGAGAGTTCCAGAAAAACATCTATTTCTGCTTATTGACTATGCCAAAGCCTTTGACTGTGTGGATCACAATAAACTGTGAAAAATTCTGAAAGAGATGGGAATACCAGACCACCTGACCTGCCTCTTGAGAAATCTGTATGCAGGTCAGGAGCAACAGTTAGAACTGGACATGGAACAACAGACTGGTTCCAAATAGGAAAAGGAGTTTCATGGGGTCGCAAAGAGTCGGACACGACTGAGCGAGTGAACTGAACTGAACTGAACTGAACTGAGCCTGGAGCTCAAACTGAGCACAAGTCCCACCACAGCTGAGTCAAAGGCCGAGCAGCCAGCTTGACTGGTGCCGAGTCACCAGAACCACTCGTTAGGATCCTTCTCTGGAAATAAAGGTCTGGCTCCAGTGCCCAGGGGAAGAGTCGGGCCACTGGGAGGTGAGGGAGAGGGCAGCACCTGGAAAGGCCATCCAAGTTTAGGGTTCTGGGGGCCATCGGGACTTTGGACCAATTCCAACCAGAATTTTACCTTCCACGTGGAATCGCAGGATAGGACCAGTTAAGTGTCAGGACAGGAGACTGAGAGAGTTCTAGACCAGGCTGCACACTGTCCCACCCTGAGATATGAGCTGAGGAGTCCCTCCCGCCCACTCAGCCTCAGTTCCCCGTCCTTTAGCAGAGACTAGTGCCTCCTGATGCCTTCCTTCACATCACTGTGATGAGAAGCACACAAAACATCATATGAAGTCACCTTGGAAAAATAGGAGAGTAAGATGTCATCAGTATTATTATTAATCTGATCTGTGTCATATCTTTTCTCACAATGGAATTTCCTAAGACTGAATGGCCAGATTGACAACTAGCCTGGTCTTTTGCTCCTCTGCCCTAGCCTCCCACTCCTGGGATACTTCCCCATCCATCATTTCCCAGCAGAGATTGCATTGATCTTAGAATCATGGCACATGAGACCTGGTGGGCAGAAAGCAGTGCTGAGCACACAGTGGGAACTCAGTACTCAGCCTTTATTATTATTGCAACTATATCATGCTTTCACTAAGGAATTCATTTGCTACTTTCAATCACTTTGACAAAAGATTTGGAAAGGGAAATAGTGAAGAAGAAGAGGGATAATTAATATTACTGAGGAAAATTTTTTATAATCTAAGGTCACCTTGAATTCTTCCTCTTCCAGGAAGCCAAAGCTGATCAGGGGCTTCTCCCATGTCCTCATGGTGTCTCCTTATACCTTGTCCTTATTTCATATGTTTAAACCAAAAGTGCTTCTTTATTTGTCTCTCTCTCTCTCCTTCTAGACTGCCAGTTCCTTGAAGGTAGAAATGGCAGCTTTCTCAAAGCTGAATCTATCTTCAGGAATCGGTCTGATGTTTCTTATAAGTTCCTGATTCCTCTGGGCTCATGAGCCCAGAGAGTCTTAGACCAAGAACCAAAAAAACCAATGTTCTTTCTATGAACCATTGTTTTCAGTCTTTATTGAATTTATTACAATATTGTTTTGGCTTTTTGGCCCCAAGGCATGTAGGATCTTAGCTCTCCAGCCAGGGATCAGACCTGCACCTCCTGCATTGGAAGATGAAGTTTTAACCACTGAACCAAAAAAACAGCAGTATCTTTTAAATTAAAGATTGGAAAGAAAGAATGTATATATTGTGAAATAATTTATATACTAAAATACTATAGAGCCACAAAAATGATGATTTAAGTCTAATACATGCTGTTATCAAGTAATCTCCAAAATATATTATTAAGCAAAAAAAAAGTACTAGGTGCATGTTATTTGTTGCTGTTGTTTTAGTCACTAAGTCATGTCTGACTTTTGTGACCCCAAGAATTGCAGCCCACCAGGCTCCTACAATGTATAAAGCAAGCTTCCCATTTGTGTGAAGGAGGGAGAGTATACATGTGTGTTTGCTTGTCTGTGTGTAATCTATCTCTGTTTTTTCAGAGAATCTTTTCTCTGAAGCTTCTTTGAAGAACTGATGGTCATTGGTTACCCCAAGGGAGGAATGTGGATGGCTGTGGATGACTTTAGGACCTTTTGGATTTTGAAACATGTGAAAACAAATAATATATTTTTAAAGATTATGAAAGGAACAAAAAAGGAATAAAGGTCTCAACCCACTCATACAATTGTTGAAAGAAGCATATGGTGGGACTCTTGCTCCCAAGCCTCCTCACTGCTGAATTTGAAATGGAAGCTGATCACTTACAGTGGATTCACAGCACAGCCTCCCAGTAACGTTTAGGAAAAATAGCTCCACTCTCTGTTACCAGAACTCTGATGAGCTGTAGAAGGGCAAGGCTCTTCCAGGGGTATCTAAGACTGGAGTCTAGGCGCCCCACATGCCAGGGTCTGAGGTCAGCTGGCCTGAGCTCTCTTCTTCCCCTCTCCTAGTGAACAAACCTACCTGGGCTTTACAGCTTCAACACATATACAGGTATGGCAACTTAGAACTCAGGGAGGACCCAGGACATAATATCTCTGTGGCTAGAAGGGTTTCCTTTGTCTCCTTTATCCCCTTGCTGGTTCCCTTTGTAAGGTTTTATTGCTTTTAGAGTTAGGAGGGAGATTCCACCTGAGGCAAGATAACTATGAGCTACTGACCAGAACCAGCTATATTTCTGGTAACTTTCTGTGATCAGACATAATGAAGGACAGTGAAAAGAACCATCAACTCTAAATCCCTTCCCCAGGGATGCCTAGAATCGCACCATTAGCCATTTATATGTTAATCGTGGTCATCAACCTGCAGATCCTCTCTTTAAACTGAAATTTTCCTGGGGAGGATAATATCTTAGGAAGAATTCACTTAGAAGAACATTCATTCACCAATTCAATGATTATTGAATGTTTATTCATGTCAGATCCTCTATCAAGTGTCTGGACATTTAGGTGAATAAGATAATCATTGATCTTAATAATAAAAATCACAGCAATGATGATGATGATAACCCTGATGCTAATTATGTGGCAGGTACTCTTCTAAGCTCTTTGCATGCATTTGCATTGAATTCTCATAACAAATTTGAGGAAGGTAATGCTGTTATGTCCTTTGAAATGGAAGCGCAGAGTTAAGTAACTTGTCCAGGATCCTGGAGCAGGTGAGTGAGCTGGCATATAAACTTTTTACCTAACAGATATGTTTCTGGGGAGAGTCAAAAGCTAGGAATTGAGGCCCTAGTTGCTATCTCCCTGAGGGGTGGAGGGTGAGGGGGGATGATACAGAGAAGATACCTGAGAGTCCTCAGGCTAATTCCTCCCTGGTGATGTTGGGAAGGGGGCTTCCCAGGTGGCTCAGTCGTAAAGAATCTCCCTTCCAATGCAGGAGACGCAGGAGATGTGTGTTCCATCCCTGAGTTGGGAAGATTCCCTGGAGAAGGGAATGGCAACCCACTGCAGTATTCTTGTCTGGGAAATCCCATGGACAGAGGAGCCTAGTGGGCTACAGTCCATGGGGTTGCATGACTGTGAGTTGGACACGTGTAGGACATGACTGAACGACTGAGCACGATGTTGGGAAGAACTCATGGCTGCGCAAGATCTAAGGAGAGACTTATTGAAAGAGTTGTAGGGACTTCCCTAGTGGTCCAGTAGTTAAGACTGCATGCTTCTAATGCAGGGTATGCAGGTTCAATCCCTGGCCGGGGGTTAAGATCCCACATGCAACCAAAAATAAAAAAAGAGCAATAAGGTGCATGGACACCAGCCAGGGTGACAGGTGAGTGCTGTAAGCAGAGGAAGCCAGCCTAGGGAAGGACCTGGGCTGAATCAAGATCTTCCAGGATGCATTTTTGCACAACTTTTACCTAAAACCAGCATGAGGCCTGGGGCCCAAGTATCCTTGGAACCAAGGAAAAGGAGGGATACAAATCTGTCTTTGGCAGCAGTGTGGAAGTTGAGTGAGCTAGCAAGGAAGCAAGCACATCTGATCCAAGGGATCTGGCTACACGAGGAGTCAGCCAGCATGACCTGCAAAGGCATGACACGATGGGCCTGCAAACTCCTGAACTGCCTTCCTAAGTTGATCTCAGCCACGTGGAGCAACATCAGGAGCCAGAGGCCTTGGGGCCTAGCTAAGTGTCCCCAGTCTCTTCCTAAATGACTCTGAACTGGACTGACTTTCTGGCCAGAGACTCAGCACAGCACACTCCCTTCAGCTGTGCTCCCTCCTGGTTCAGATTCAAGTTGTGCTCCCAGAACAGGAGATGGTCCCTTCCTGAAGTGCTCCTGGGACCAGGAATTGAGCCCTGAAAAGTAACTCCATTCACTGCCCAAGTTCCCTGCCAGCTCTCCCCCTTCCCTGCTGAAGGAGAAGCTGTGTGCTTCCAAGGAAAGCCAGCCTCCCTCCTTTTGGACTGGATCCTCTAGGAACTGGGAGGCCGGAACCGTGAGAACGGAAAGAAGGTGGATGGGGGCTAAAACAGACAGGCCTGTCACCAAGCCTTGCCATCAGAACCGGGCCTGCAGCACTCATCTGGTATCTGTGAGCAGAGGGGGAAGACGGCTGCAGTCTATTCTCCATGAAAATGAAGCCTGTTTTTTCCCTCCCTGATTAGCATTTTTATTGGGTCCCTCCTATTTGCTCTGCCTGCTCATAATTAAATACTGCCCATGGTGTCTCGTCTATCTTGGTAATGTTCTCCTGGACACCGGATGAATGGATTTTCTTTATAGACTTGCTCCACTGATAGAAAATAAGACTCAGGTTCTGTGCATCCGCTGATGGGATAAGTCACCCCCGAGGCGTTCCTATCACTGAGGTCAGGAACCTCTTTGTAGTGTCTCACGGTCTCGGTCTGAGATCTCGGAAGGAAAAGGAGAAAAGCACTGGGTCCTTTTGTCCTCGGGCAGCTCCCCTGGGAGATGACTCGGGGTAAAGGCAGCTGCCGCTGCTCTGTTTCAGGAGGCCTGAGGCTGGTGATGACCCTGGAAGGTTAGAAGGGAGGAAAAGTGGGGAGGGATGAAGCTCTCTAGGAAGTAGACTTGACATTAACCAGGACTCCACACAGAACCCGGAGGCTGATTCTAACCCCCATACTCCTCTTTGCCTAGCTCATTCCCTTCATGTGACCGGTAGTCTTGGCTGCGGGCAGTGGTTTCTCGAGCCACCCTCCTCGGTCTCATCATACCCTGAGCCTTCCTTGGCCTCCCATTCTTTGCCAGCCCTCTAACTTCCCTCATCCCCATCCCTGTGGCCTCAGGAGCGCCCATCCTATTTCCAACGTTGAGTTGCCCAACATTCCCCACTTTTTCCTCTACCGCTGCTCTTTAACCAAAGCTCTGTTTCTCTTCCTAACTTGGGCCACAATCAAGAGTGGATGAATTTGCATTTGAGCCTTCTCAAGTGCAGGTTTATCAATTTAGACCAGAGATTCCATGGTTCTCAACATGTGGTCAGCAGACCAGCAGCAGCAACTTGCTTTTCAGATCCTGTTAGAAACACAAATTTCCCTGGACTCAGACCTCAGAGACTTAGAAACCCCTGGGGGGAACCCAGCAATCCAAGGTCTCACCAGCCTTCCTGCACCAACCTCAAGCTTGAAGGCCACTGCTCTCGACCAATTTGTCGCACCTCTTTCTCAGCAGCATTTTCTCTGACACCCACGCCACCTGTGTCCTTGCCCTCTACCAGCTGTGGACTCCAGGTCACTCCCCTGACTTCCCGGGCTCCCCCTGCCCTGCCTCTGAGCGCGCTTCCCTGGAGGTATGCTTGCCTCCTCTCACATCCTGCTCTTTGCCTTCTCCCTGGGCAATGTCATCTTCCCTCACAACCTTAGCTGTCACCTCCATGCTAGAGTTCCCACATGCACATTTTTAATGAGCAACTCTCTCCTAAGTGCTAGAAATATACTTCCTCCTGCCTACCAGGCCTTGACCTTGACTATGCCAAACACCTTACCCACTCATCCCAAACAGAGCTCCCCCAAACTGATGTCTTGGGTTCCCTATTTCAGTCTATTCCCCTCCAGACTGTTTTTTTTCCCTCCCTGATTAGCATTTTTATTGGGTCCCTCCTATTTGCTCTGCCTGCTCATAATTAAATACTGCCCATGGTGTCTCGTCTATCTTGGTAATGTTCTCCTGGACACCGGATGAATGGATTTTCTTTATAGACTTGCTCCACTGATAGAAAATAAGACTCAGGTTCTGTGCATCCGCTGATGGGATAAGTCACCCCCGAGGCGTTCCTATCACTGAGGTCAGGAACCTCTTTGTAGTGTCTCACGGTCTCGGTCTGAGATCTCGGAAGGAAAAGGAGAAAAGCACTGGGTCCTTTTGTCCTCGGGCAGCTCCCCTGGGAGATGACTCGGGGTAAAGGCAGCTGCCGCTGCTCTGTTTCAGGAGGCCTGAGGCTGGTGATGACCCTGGAAGGTTAGAAGGGAGGAAAAGTGGGGAGGGATGAAGCTCTCTAGGAAGTAGACTTGACATTAACCAGGACTCCACACAGAACCCGGAGGCTGATTCTAACCCCCATACTCCTCTTTGCCTAGCTCATTCCCTTCATGTGACCGGTAGTCTTGGCTGCGGGCAGTGGTTTCTCGAGCCACCCTCCTCGGTCTCATCATACCCTGAGCCTTCCTTGGCCTCCCATTCTTTGCCAGCCCTCTAACTTCCCTCATCCCCATCCCTGTGGCCTCAGGAGCGCCCATCCTATTTCCAACGTTGAGTTGCCCAACATTCCCCACTTTTTCCTCTACCGCTGCTCTTTAACCAAAGCTCTGTTTCTCTTCCTAACTTGGGCCACAATCAAGAGTGGATGAATTTGCATTTGAGCCTTCTCAAGCGCAGGTTTATCAATTTAGACCAGAGATTCCATGGTTCTCAACATGTGGTCAGCAGACCAGCAGCAGCAACTTGCTTTTCAGATCCTGTTAGAAACACAAATTTCCCTGGACTCAGACCTCAGAGACTTAGAAACCCCTGGGGGGAACCCAGCAATCCAAGGTCTCACCAGCCTTCCTGCACCAACCTCAAGCTTGAAGGCCACTGCTCTCGACCAATTTGTCGCACCTCTATCTCAGCAGCATTTTCTCTGACACCCACGCCACCTGTGTCCTTGCCCTCTACCAGCTGTGGACTCCAGGTCACTCCCCTGACTTCCCGGGCTCCCCCTGCCCTGCCTCTGAGCGCGCTTCCCTGGAGGTATGCTTGCCTCCTCTCACATCCTGCTCTTTGCCTTCTCCCTGGGCAATGTCATCTTCCCTCACAACCTTAGCTGTCACCTCCATGCTAGAGTTCCCACATGCACATTTTTAATGAGCAACTCTCTCCTAAGTGCTAGAAATATACTTCCTCCTGCCTACCAGGCCTTGACCTTGACTATGCCAAACACCTTACCCACTCATCCCAAACAGAGCTCCCCCAAACTGATGTCTTGGGTTCCCTATTTCAGTCTATTCCCCTCCAGACTGTACGCACACTTCTCTGACTCTTCCACTTCCTTCAACACTTGCCCCTCCCTCCTGCACACACACTCCCACAACCAGCCAGTCATCCGGGCCTACAGACCGGGCCGCTGCTCCTCCTTCTTGCCTGGGTCTGTCTCCAGCTAGTTCAAGAGCCCAGTTCAGGCTCCCCACTCCCTTCCAGCTCCCACTCCCTTCTCACTGCTGCCAGAGCTGTTTCACTAAAACACAAGTCTCACCATGATGGTCCCTCCCGACCAACAGGATGCCGCTTGAATGGGCTTTCCATCACTCCGGCTCCACCTGCTGGGCTCCCTGCTGCTCTCCCCCTCCGCCTGCACTCCCGCCACCAGGCGCTGCTCATTTTCACACCTCTGTGCATTTGCTCATGCTCTTCTTTGCACAGAACGACTTTCTGTCTCCAGAGCTGCTTCCTACTCTTAAACATGCAACTCAATGCACCCACCTTGTGTGCACCTTTCCTCATCCCCCTGCTCCAGAGTCCGGAGCACATTTCTCTTGACCTTCTCATAGCCACACCCTTTGCATGAATCATTTGTCATCCTCCTTGGACAGTGATCCTTTCCTCAGAAGTCTCTGCCTCAGTCATCCTGTCTTTCCAGTCCAGACCACAATTCCCAGCACACAGCTGGAGCTCCATGAATATTTCTTCAGCTTGCTGATCCAGCTATTGCTTATAAAAGACTGAGACCTGCAAACACATGCTCACACACCATCCACTGTCACCTTCTTCGCCCCTCTCCCTTATCCTCCAAGCAGAGTGGCAGTGGTGTGAGCAAGGCCTGTCATTTCCACACACTCCCCAGGCAGCTCTGTGACGCTGGCTTCTGCCCTTGTCATTTATCTTGTATGTCAAAATTTCTCTGCATGAGGATGGTGGAGAAAATGAGCAGGATTTACCCCTCAGGTTCCACCCAGGGATGGTCCTACTCTGCCCTTAGCTCAGTCTGATGAACTCCCTCCAGCAGAGAAAGGAAGAAAAGAGTACTTCCCACAGTCCTGATCCGAATGGCCATTCTCCATCTCTCCAAATCTCAGGGTGGTAGCCACGTGGACATGTGCTGTGAGGGGGCGTTTCCTGAGGCCCTGGATTCTGAATTACACCCAGAAAGACCCCTGTGCCCAGAGCCAAGCAGCAGTGCCTAGAATACAGTCAGCACTCAGTGTTTGTTGAATGAGTAATAAAAAGCTGAGGAATAAAACATACTCAGAGTCCTTCCTCCCCATCTCCCAGAGTTGCCAGCCCCTACCTTTGCAGCCTATCTAATTCCAGAGTCTTTATGCAGAAATAAGCGAGGTAGCAAAGAGAAAGATGGAGAGAGACTTGAGAGGAACATTTTCCCATGACTCCTTTGTTTGCCTCTGAGGAGGAAAAATACACAGGCTTCCCAGGCCACCAAGTCTTCCTCATTCTTGGCCTCAGCCCTGGGCTCGTGCCCTTCCAGGCTACAGGCAGAAAGAGGTAGACAGACTAGCTTGGAGACAACTTTAAGTGAATTCAATTACCATAGCAACCAAAAGCAGCAGAAGGGAGATTAGGCTCCAGACAACAGTGATCCAGGCCTCCAAACCAGGCAGCAATCCAAAGGCCATTGCTTGTGAGACCAGAGGCTAGGTTTGGGAGAAAGGGGCACCCAAGCTCCGCTACCCAGCAGCCTGCATTCACCTGCACTTCCTGGAACTCCTCAGAGTTCTAACCTGCCAAAGAGCCAGCGTTCATCCCTACTAGGAGCTGGAGGGACCTGGAAGGCACGTAGAGTTAGAGGAATGAGCAGGCGCTGGTCTTCGGCTGGCCTTTCACTTTCTACTGTGTCCTTCCACAGATGGGCGGGGTACCACTCGGCCTTCTGTACCTCTCTGCAGAATCAGATTTAAGACTAGGAGCTCTGGAGTCAGACTATTTGGTTTTAAATGCCAGCTCAGCTGATGAGCTTGAGCAAATTGCTGAACTTTTTCTGTGTCTTGTTTTTTTTTCATCTGATAAATGGGGATGACAGCAGCTGCTCACAGGAATGCTACAAGGACTAAAAACTAAGAAAGCTGATATGGTGTTAGCACAGTGTGAAGCACATATTAAACACCAGGTAAGAGTTTCTTGTCACTGTTAGCAATTTTATGATGATGTTGAAGATGACAACTCCAGTCCCTCCTGGCCCTTGTCTATTTGTCTGTTTTCTTGCTATGAGCACTTTGCCAGGTCGAGGCACCAGCCTGAGCCAGGGAGAGAAGATTCCCAGGAGGTTGACAACCTGGGTCATAGTGATCAGTTCCCTCTTGTTCCAGAAGCCATCAGAAACCCAGAGGGATTGTATGTGTTGCCTGGCAAAGGCCTTGCTCTCTGGTGACCTTATCTAGGGCTGTGGTCAGCCTGGAGAACCTCAGTAAAGAACAGAACCCCAGATGGTCTCATTCATCTACTCATTTTGCCCCAAAGATGTTAAACAAGTCTATGATCTTCAGCTCAGAAGAAGTGTTGCCTTCCCTGAATGTGGAACCCTTATCTGTAAAATAGGAATAAAAATAAACGCCAAGGACTTCCCTGGTGGCTCAGTGGTAAAGAATCGGCCTGCCAATGCAGGAGACACGGGTTTGATCCCTGGTCCAGAAGAATCCCTCATGCCATGGAGCACCTAAGCCCAGATGCCGTAACTACTGAGCTTGTGCTCTAGAGCCCGAGAGCTGCAACTACCGAACCCGACTGCTGCGGCAACTGAAGCCGGCTCACCTAGAGCCCGTGCTCCGCAAAAGAGAAGTCACCGCAATGAGAAGCCCAAGCATTGCAGCTAGAGAAAAGTCAGTGCAGCAACAAAGACCCAGCTCAGCCAAAAGCAAATAAATAAATAAATAAAATTATTTTAAAAGTAAAGGCCGACTTCAGAGAACTAGTAGACCTGTTCACATAAAGCCAAGGGCAGACGTAGGCACTGCCTTTATGGCCCTAACCACACGGGGGCAGGGGCTTTATTTCCCATGTGTTCAGAGGGTGGAGAGGATCCTTTTCAGTGACGGGAGGGACTTGGGACTGGGCTGGGGAAGGTGCATCTGGTCCACCTCCAGGGATGTGCCTGTTCATTTCACGGACAATTTTGAACATTAGTGATGGTCAAACCTCATACAGTTGCCAGAAAAGCCAAGGGAAGTAAGACTCAGGAGGTCAGGTTGGTGGTGAAGAAAGATCTCAGAGCAACCCACCAGGAGGTGCTACTGGACACAGGAAGTGTGGTGAGGATGCTCAGGGCACGAGCATCAGGAAGGACTGGCGTCTGGATCGGGCTGGAAGGAGGAATACATTTTGCCCAGTGGAGAAGGAGGAAGACCTCTGCAGGCAGAGAGAACAGCAGGTGCAAAGAGGGAGTGTGAAAGGGCCTGTTGTGTCTGGGGGAGGTGAGAAGTTTAGGGGTGATAAAGCGTATGCGCACACATGTGTGTGTTGTGCATGCACGCGTATTGGGGAACAATAAGGGAGTAGAAATAAGTATGTCAGGAGATGAGACTGGAAAGTTCACCTTCGTCTTATCTCTCCAGAGATCAGCAGTTCTATTAGACTCTGGATACTGTGGGCTACTGTGGTGGGCTTTGTTCAGCCCAGCCTTATTTTGAAAATTCCCCTACAATTGATTCCCCTACAATCAAAGGAATTACTGAACTTGTTTTAGGGAAACCCCAGCCTGTTTCTTAGGGCTTCCCAGATGGCTCAGTGGTCATAGAATCTGCCTTCCAATGCAGGAGATGTGGCTTCGATCCCTCCATCGGGAAGATCCCTGGAGGAGGAAAAGGCTACCCCCTCCAGTATTCTTGCCTGGGAAATCCCATGGACAGGGGAACCTGCCGGGCTATAGTCCATGAGGTCGCAGAGAGGCAGATACAGGTGAGTAACTGAGCACGGAGCCTGTTTCTTAGGGTTTGCATTGCCCGAAGTTCTTGGAAGGCCCAGCTATTCACTTTCTTCAGTCCAGCAGGGACATCTCTGTATGGAAAGGACCCTGGGAGAGAACTCCCTCCCGCTCCCGGAAGGACTGCACCTACGCCCTCAGCTGGCTCTGCTGCTCTGGATGACTGGCACAGTCATCGTGCCAGGCGGCACAGTCATCGTGCCAGGCAGCACAGCCTGTTCTGGGACCTTCTCTTGCGGCTCCACTCCCAACTAATCAGAGTCCTGATAATTTTTACCTCCAACCTATTTCTCTTGTGCCCCCTCTTCTCTATCCATCCACCACTGCCCTAGCCGAAGCCCTCATCATCATTTCTCTCCTGGAATACTGACTGCAATAGCCAGCTAATTGGTCCCCCTGCTTCCCATCTGGTCCTCCTCAAATCTATCCTCCACACTGCTGGGCCGGACTTGATTTTTCTAACATAGATCTGACTGCACCATGCTTCTGCCTGGAGCCCTTCACTGGCTCCCTGTGGCCTGCAGGATGGAGGTCAGCTCCTTGGCTTGGACTCCTAGCCGCAGGCCCTGCTTTGTCCTGCCTCTGACCTCACATTCTAGGCACAGCTGAGCTCACTCACACCCTAGTGTCTTTGCTCCCCGCTGTTTGCTTCTTCTTTTTCTCTGTCATTTGGTTGATTTCTTCTCTTCTTTCCAGACTTAGCTTAGATGTCATCTGCTCCGAAGCATCTTCCCTGCCCCCTCGGGCTGGACCAAGTGTCCCCTCCCCATGCTTCCCTGACTCTCCATGCACACCCCTGTCACCCAATGTACCGGCTCTGTCACCAAGCAGCTTTGTGATGCTCACCTTCAGTTCATCTGAGAAATGAGAATTGTAATAGGTCTATCTCATGAGACGGTTTTGACTGTGCTGGGCCTTTGTTGCTGCATGGGCTTTTCTCTAGTTGCGGAGAGTGGGAGCTGCTCTTCCCTGAGGGCCATGGTCTCTGGGTAGCGAGGGCTTCGGCAGTTGCGGCACGTGAGCTCAGTAGTTGCAGCCCCTGGGCTCTAGACTGTGGGCTCAGTAACTGTGGCGCCTGGGCTTAGTCGCTCCAAAGCATGTGGGGTCTTCCTTGACCACGGATTGAACCTGTGTCTCGCACTGGCAGGCTGATTCTTTACCACTGAACCGCCAGGGAAGCACTCCTGAGACTGCTTTGAGAGTCTGTAAATTTAGCTTCTCTATATCCCTCAGGCTTCAGTGACCTGCAAATGCAGTTTAATAAGCCTAAACATGAGTGCAGAGCTCATACCACTGTTCATCTTTCTCTTTAAACCATGAGCTCTGAGAAGGCAGGGCTGTGCCTATTTTGTTCACCACCATATGCCCAGACAGTAATTACTGTGTGTTAAGTGAAGAGATTGTTGAACTAATGTTAGCGGATGAAGACATATCAGTTCAATTAAAATGCCTATTTGAATTGCAGACTCTGGGCTAGGGCTCCAGTCTTAACACTTGGATGGGACGCAGATAAAACATGCAAGGCAAAATGGCACCTTGAGTTGGGACTTCTAGTCATTAATATTTGACTTGGATGAAATGGGAAATAAAAGGATTTTCTAGGGAAAACCAGTCCATAACTCACACCCCCTCACTTCCCTCATCACCATCCTGTCCTGTGTTTCACTTTTTGTCCATTTCCAGAATTTGCAGCAAAGAGAGCCAGCTATTCCTGAACCTAGATGGCAAAACTGACCCTGCCGTTGGTTGGGGATTCCAGTTGGTATGGATGGGAGGAGTGTCCCAGGATGAAAGGGTATTCACTTTCTGGTCAACAAAAGACAAGGAATTTTCTAACCTTTTAAAGCATGTGTACATTCTGTTTTTCACACTAAACCCAGCTGTCTCCATTCTTTATGACGCTGGGCATGATTTAACACATACACTTAAAAAATGGAAGAACAACTTCTTAAATTTGCAGTAAATGTATTGTTCAATAGATTTGATTTACTAGTTATGAGCCATAGAAGAGCTGCTATGGCGATTTATTGTGATGTCTCAGGAGCTGGAGTCCACTGCCTCTTTGTGTTCTAATCCCCATAAAAATAATCTAATGAAGGGAAGACCCACAGTGCATCTTGGCACTAGCTTGGACTGTAAATGCCACACCCCAGTCAGTATATCAGGGCCCCCTTCCCGAAGATGAGACCATGGCAGGTGGGGAGGGGTGGGGCGTGCCCCATGGATTTAGTGGGATTTGTTTTGAGCCATTGGTTGGGGTCAAGGAGCAGAGGTATCTGGGCATTGAAGCTTGTGAGAGATTTATAGGGCTTCACTTGCCTCCCTAGTGACTTTGCAGAGGAATTAAATGGATGGAAAACCTGTGTGTGTATGTGTGTGTGTGCGTGCGTGCATGTGTGTGTGCATGTGTGTGTGTGTGCATGTGTATGTGTGTGTTGAAGGGAAGGAAGGACCAAGACTCATAATTCAGAGAGATCCGGAAGGGCCAGTCTCTTGGGAAACACCTCTGCAAGAGAGTCTCTGATTTTGATCTCTAAAGCAACTCAAAGTATCTCCTTCTTGTTCCCCAGGGAAGACTTGGGAAGGTGAGGGAGTTTATAGCTGGTGGGGGGTGGGGAGGGAGAGAGATGGGGGAAGACTGTCCCAGGCTGAGGGGCAGCTAGGGTTTCCAGGAAGAAGTGTTTCCAAGCTTAGCTCTCCGTGTAGGCTCAGCTAAGCAGAGGTGGGGAAGCAGGACAGTTTTTCCGTGGAAGGAATAGTGTGAGCAAACACTCCAGGGTTTAGAGAGCTGCCACACCACCAGACCAGCAGGAATACAGGTACAAGGTCCAGGAGCAGAAAGAGGAGCAGCAGAAGACGTGAAGACTGGACAACAGCATAAGACACGGGAGGTATGTCTGCTTAATTCAGAGGGCAGCGGGATTCCTAAAAGGATTTCAGCCAGAGGGCAACATGTTTGGACGTGTGTTTTGAAAAGATCGCTCTGACTGCTCTGCGGAAAATGGATTGACGTACTGGCCTCCTTGGTTGGGTGCCCATTTCTGGAAAACCGCCTGCCTATCCATAACTTTGGCCAGGAAGCACATTCCCGGGTCACCTGCCAGTCTCCGGGTGCCTGCTGCTCAGCACCTGCATGGGTGCTGGGGGAGAGAGAGAGGCTGTGCCTGCTCTCAGAAGACGCAGTCCTACATGATAGGCAGGGCTCGCTCTGTTTGAGGAAGTCAGAGAAAAGCATGTTACCGGTGAGTACAGGAGGGTCCCAGATTATAGCAGGAGGGTTAACTGGGGGAGGCAAGAGCAAAAGCCCAAGGTCTGGGTGGACGGAAAGGCTTGTCGTGCCTGAAGAAAGCTGAGTGCTGGCTAGATGACTCTCTGTCCTCTTCCGATTAGCACCCCTAGCTTTTCTGTGGGGGTCCAGGGAGAGATGTATTGTGAAAACTGGGTCTGTCTAAGACCAGAACTTTCTGGGATGATGGAAATCTTCCCCATCTATACTGTCCAGTGTGGTAGCCTTGAGTTACATGTGACCACTGAGCCCTTGAAATGTGACCAGTACAATTAAAAAGAAGATTTTAAAATGTAATTAATTTTAGCTTTACTTTAAATAGCCTTTGTGACTGGGGTGGTGGTGGTAAGGAGAGAGTGGGACGAATTTAAAGAGTAGCACTGACAGATATACATACCATGTATGTATATGAAGTAGCTAGTAGAAAGCTGCCGTATAGCACAGGAGCTCAACTGGGTGCTCTCGGATGACCTAGAGGGATGGGATGGGGGATGGGGTAGGAGGGAGGCTCAAGAAGGAGGGAAATATGTATACATATAGCTGATTCACTTTGCTATACAACAGAAACTAACACAACACTGTAAAGCAACTGTATTCCAATTAAAAAATAAATTGAAAATAAATAAATAGGCCCACATAGTTAGGGGCTACCATATTAGCACAAATCTAGGATGTGAGATCCTCATGGACAGTTCTACCAAATCCTGAGCGTGTAGGACATTCTTGTCAGACAGTCTTATTTCTTGTGCCTGGAGGCAGCATGGTAGAGAGCAGGGCCTTGAACACTCGCATAGTCAGATGCAGGGTTTAAATCCTAACTGTGTCACCATATGGGTCAGGATAGGCTTACTACTTGAACATATATACCCAAAGTTCAGTGGCTTAACATAATAGGAATTTGTTTTTTTTTCCCCCCCACTCATTTCATAGACCAACTAAGGTTAGGAAGGACAGAGGATGAGATGGCTAGATGGCATTACCAACTCGATGGACATGAATTTGAGCATGCTGCAGGAGCTGGTGATGGACAAGGAAGGCTGGCATGCTGCAGCCCATGGGGTCGCAGAGTTGGACATGACTGAGTGCCTGAACTGAACTGAGTGCTGAAATGAACTGAACTGAACTACTCCACATAGTCATCCGGAGATCCAAGATTCTTCCTTATTGTGGCTCCACCCTCTTCTAGGTCCTTGAAATTCTCTCTATTCAGCTAGTGGATAGAGGGAAAGAAGAGCACACGTAGGATTGCTCTGGATATTTTTTGTGGGTCCAGCTTATACTACCTTCGTCAGAATTTAGTCACAGAAGCCAGACCTAATCACAAGGGATCCTGGGAAGTGTACGGTAGCTGTGCCCATGAAAAAGATGAACTGAGTCTGGTTAACATCTAGTCAGACCCTGCCAGGAGCCTGAGAGGCTATAGTCCATAGGGTTGCAGAGTCAGACATGACTGAGCAACTGAGCATGAAGCCACAGTCTCTGCCACAGGTACCTGCTAGCTGTGTGACCTTAGGCTCAGCTTGCTTATCTGTGAGATGGAGGTAGACTAAGAATTGATGAAGGTGAAATGAAATCACACGTGTGAAAAATGCTAAGTTGAGATTCATGACTATGATTTTTGCCACTCAGTTTGGGTCTCGTTTCAGTCATTAGGCAGCAGTCCTGCTGACACCAAAACACTTGCCCGTGGAGACACGACTGCATGGCATTTAATTCATCTTTCTCTCCAAGGAGCAGGTCAGACTTTGGAGAGAATTCAGGAAGCCCTTGCGCTTGCCAAACCCAAGGACTAGCCCCTAGGCACAGATGCAAATACTGCCCAAATGGTCTTAGTGTCCTGGAGTTAGGGAGGAAGACATCTCATTCCTTGGAGAGATGGATTTTGATGCCATAGGAGGGTGCAATTACTGAAATATTTATAGATGAAACTGTATGTCATCTGGAATTTGCTTCAAAATTATCAGAGAGTGGTGATGACCATGGGTATAGATGACATGACTGGCCTTGAGTTGGTATTTATCAAAGCTAAATGGTGGGTTCATGGGGGGTATTTTATACAATTCTCTGTTCTTTTGTGTGTGTCTGAAATTTTCCATAACAAAGAACTTCTTAAGGGCCCTGAGGATCCTTCTTTAACAGGCTTTGCTGAGAAACCCAGAAGCCTCTTATGACCTTGCAGTATGGAGACAGTAGCTGGACTGTGTTTATTTACTTGTTGACTCATCAAAGCAATTAACAGTTTTGCAGCTGAATCTCCCACAAACCCAGTGAGGCAGAAACATCCAATCCCAGCCTTGAGCTCTAAAGAAAAAATGAGCTTGAATATGAGTATCATAGAGGTGCAGTACTGTGAGAGCCTTGGCTGGTACTGATGGGCTCTGTCTCCTTACCAAGAACAGCTGGGTATAAAAACCACTGTACAGATCCCTTCATCAGAACACTTTTCAAGAGCTGAAGGCTTGGATTTCTAGCTTCAAAATTCAGAAACAGCCCACCTTGTTGCTTATGTTAATAGTTGTATCAATGGGGCCAGTTTTTTGAGTGGACAGTGACTCTGTGGAGTTAGGAAGACGTCTGTCCCCCTAAAACATACCCTGTTACTCAGATGGAGCATCAGATCCACTCTGTTTCATGACCTGGATTTTCATTATCCTGTTAAAATGTAAATACTGTATCTCTGGACAGGATAGATACTTACACATTAGTTTAAATGATTTATCAGTTCTTGCTCACAAGGAAGGAATTGGAGAGAAGTAGGCACTTACAGAAATAGGGTGACACAGAATGGAGGGAGGGGCAAAATAGAAAAGCATCTAGAGGCAAATTTCTCTGATTTCACACATTTCCTAGGTCTTGATATGAAGAATAACAAGCAAAGAACTTGAGTGACCTGTCTGAACTTCTTCACAAACAAGCACTATAGAGAGCTGTGCCTTAGACTTAAAAATGCTAGGGTAAAGTCATACAGGATCTTGCTGTGATTTTAGGTAATAGAGTGTTCTGCCTATGTTTTCCTCTAAGAGTTTTATAGTTTCTGACCTTATATTAAGTCTTTAATTCATTTTGAGTTTACCTTTGTGTATGGTGTTAGGAAGTATTCTAATTTCATTCTTTTATAGGTAGCTGTCCAATTTTCCCAGCAGCACTTATTGAAGAGACTATCTTTGCCCCATTGCATATTCTTGCCTCTTTATCAAAGATAAGGTGCCCATAGGTTCATGGGTTTAATCTATGGGCTTTCTACCTTGTTCCAATGGTCTATATTTCTATTTTTGTGCCAGTACCATACTGTCTTGATGACTGTAGCTTTGTAGTATAGCCTGAAGTCAGAAAGGTTGATTCCTTCAGCTTCATTAACATATGTAAAATAAATAGTGGGAATTTTATGTATGACTTGGAAACTCAAACCAGGGCTCTGTGACAACCTAGAAGTATGAAATGGGGTGGAAGAAGGGAGAGAGGCAAGAGGGAGGGGACAGATGTATACCTGTGGCTGATCCATGTTGATATATGGCAGAAACAAACACAATATTGTAATTATCCTTCAATTAAAAATAAATGAATTAAGAAAAAATGCTAGGGTAAAGTCAATTGCAATACCATCCAATATTTTATTTATAAATGCATATGAAACAAAATCACTGCAGATGATGACTGCAGCCATGAAATTAAAAGCTGCTTGCTCCTTGGGAAAAAAGCTATGACCAACCTAGACAGCATATTAAAAAGCAGACACATTACTTTACCAACAAAGGCCCGTCTAGTCAAAGCTGTGGTTTTTCCAGTAGTTGTGTATAGATGTGAGTTGGACTAGAAAGAAGGCTAAGTGCCGAAGAATTGATGCTTTTGAACTGTGGTGTTGGAGAAGACTCTTGAGAGTCCCTTGGACTGCAAGGAGATCCAACCAGTCAATCCTAAAGGAAATCAGTCCTGAATATTCATTGGAAGGACTAATGCTGAAGTTGAAATTCCAATACTTTGGCCAACTGATGCAAAGAACCGACTCATTGAAAAAGACGCTGATACTGGGAAAGATTGAAGGCAGGACGAGAAGGGGATGACAGAGGATGAGATGGTTGGATGGCATCACTGACGCAATGGACATGAGTTTGAGTAAGCTCCAGGAGTTGGTAATGGGCAGGGAAGCCTGGTGTGCTGCAGTCCATGCGGTTGCAAAGAGTCAGACACGACTGAGCGACTGAACTGAACTGAACTGATGAAACATGTTATATGCATTATCTAACTCAATCCTCATGAACCCTATGAGTCAAAATGATCACTATAATCCATTTTACAGGTGAGGTAACTGAGGATCAGAGAAGTAAAGCAGCTTGCCCAAGGCCACACAGCTTGTAAATTAGAGTCAAGATTTGAAGCCAGGTTTATCCTGAGCCCATGTTCTCCCTTCCACTTTCCTGGGTTTCCTGTGTGGTTTACACACAATTTTATTCTTAAAGTTCAACAAGCTTTGGTCTTGGCATCTTTGTGTCAAGCCTAGGTTTTGGCTAATGGGTTTTTGATGAGCTCGCTTGCAGGGTTTTATGGCAAGCACAGTCACAGCTGCAGGCAACCAGGTACATTTCCAACTGACCGCATCCTGGCTGTTCCCAAGGAAGTGATATTCTGGAGATGTGATTGACATTCTGCCAGAAAGGAAAGAAAAGACTTTCCTAAAAACCAATCTTGTTCAAGAGCAGAACACTGGCTAGGTCTCTGCAGGCAGCATTGACTGAGGTTTTCTTTGTAGATCTGAAAAAGCTGGAGGATGGGGGCTTTGGGGCTCTTTTCATCTAGGATCAGCCAAATATCGAACACCCTCATCCTTTATTTCTGTCTTGACGACAGTGCTTAAGCTCAATCAGATGGAACCTGGAGGCTGACCAGTTGAAAAATTTATTGCATATTCTCAGTTATGTAAAACCAAGGGAGCTATGAGAAAGAAAGTTAAAATAAATTCCTAATGCAAAGTTCTTGAGCATTCGTAATGTTCTGAGCATTGAGCTAGCACATTTAGAGATGGCTAAGATGTGGTCCTTCCTTAAACAGCTTAAAGTCAGAGAAGGAGGCTGCTATGCAAACAACCAAGGTAATAACTATATCTGAGGTATTCAGGAAGGACTGTGGGAGCTTAAGAGGGGAATGGTTAGTTCCTGCTGAGGTGTGGATCTCAAATGAATCAATATGCCTTATGTGACCTTTGGGCTGGGTATTGAAAGTCTGGGACTGAGTGGAAGTTTGCTAGGAAAACAGTAGGAAATAGGAAATACGGCATTTCTGGAAGACAGTACAGCATGTACAAAGGCATGAGTGTGAAAAGACGTGATTTGGTCAAGTAGTAGAGAACAGGGCTTTATGATGGAAAGAAAAACATGTGTGAGTGGAAGAAGGTAAGGCCAGAAATGAAGTGCAGGATATGACACAATTGGAACAGGGTGCTTTAGAGGAAATGATCTTTTGGAGAAGATTGAAGGGGAGTGGCGAGATGATGCAGAGAAGTGCCTGTGTACAAGGATAGAGATCCGTGGTGCATAATTAGTGGTCAGGGAGAGTTCAGGAAGGAACAGTCAGCACCTGAATGAGCTTGAAATCAGGGACTCCCATCAACCCTCCAGGGAAAAGGGCAAATGAAGAAGCAGAGAAGACAAAGGACAGAGCCTTGGGAAACATCAGCACACAAGCAGGAGGAATCACCAGGGAAGAAGAGAACAGTCCCCGCACCTGTGATCTGTACCTTCAGCCTCTACCCACCCTCCTTCAAATGGTCACCAGCAAAAACTGAACAGATGAGTAGTATTTTTTTTTCCATCCAGTCCCTGTGTCCTTCTCATAAGAAGGGGTCACAGGCAATAATATCTATGGTACAGACCTTGCAAGGAGTCCAGAACATGTTGACTCCTCAACTTAAGGCTGATATGTTAAGCCTGATACAATCCAAGGACTTGCAATGCTGCTTTGGACCCCTTGGATGGCCTTCCCAGGCCTGGGCATTTAGAGTTCCCCCTCCTGTTAGCGGGGCTTCCCAGGTGGCACAAGTGGTAAAGAACCCTCTTGCTGATGCCGGAGATACCGAAAACGTGGGTTTGATCCCTGGAGCAGGAGGATCCCCTGGAAGAGGGCATTGCAACCCACTCCAGTATTCATGCCTGGAGAGTCCCATGGACAGAGGAGCCTGGTGGGGTATAGTCCTTGGGGTTGCAAAGAGTCAGACGTGACTGAAGCGACTTAGCACACATATACTCCGGTTAGTGGCTTCCTGAATCCCCAGCTGTGGGACCCTAGAAGAAGCCACTTAACCTCTCTGTACGTTGACTAGCTGCTCAGGGACTGGAGTAAATACATTCTGATGGCCCTGATTAAATGCTCCTATGCCCGGCTGTGGGAATAAGGGAAAGGAGGCAATGGCAGGTTCAGAGCCAGAGGACTCCCGAGCCCAAAGGAGACTCAGTGAAAATGAAGGGTTCCTACTAAGGGACCCCTACTGCAGTCCCTCACTGCAACTTTGCCTTCATAAAGCTGCATCCACATGAGCATCTAGCATCCTTACTTACTCCTCCAGCATAAAATTCCCCCAGACATGCTCCATGGGCTTCTGACATGATCCAGCCCCTGCCTTATCCCTATTCCTGTGGCACTTCCTCTATTCCTCATCAGAGGTCTCACTCTCTGGGGCTGAAAAACAACCACTTCATCCAGGTGAGCGTGACCCATCCCCAGCCATGGCCTGGCATTGTTATCATTATATGCACAGAGGAGTGTGTCTGTCTGTCTTGTGTATGTCTTGTCCCTCTACCTTCCTCTCCAGGCAGATTTCCTCACACTTCCCGCCGGCACCACTCCTGCCCTGAACAGCAAAGATAAGCACCAGTTATATTACCCTTTCCATGTTCTAGGCACCCTTCTAAGTGCTTTACCTGTGAGAACTGTTCATCTTCACCAGACCCTGTAAGGTAGATAGTTCTATGTATTTCTATTTTGTGCTTTCCAGGTGGCGCTAGTGGTAAAAAACCCTATTGCCAACGCCCTCCTCCATAGAATCTTCCTGACCCAGGGATCGAACCCGTGCCTCTTACACCTCCTGCATCTCCTTAAATGACTTAGCATGTGGGCACATTACTATTTTAGAGATGAGGAAATCAAGGCACAGAGGTTCAGTAGCTTCCCCAAGATCACACAGCAGGTAAACAGCGGAGGCAGGGTCAAACTCAGGCAGTCTGACTTCAAAGTCTGTTTATTTACCTCCAAGATACACAGCACCCTGAATATAAAAAGCCAGCAACCCTCAGAGGTGCAGTTCCACCCTCCAAATCCCTGCCTCATCAAGGGGAAGATTGGTGAAGTAGTCCAACCACAAGCAATGAGGGTAGAAGCAACCCTTATGGACACTCAAAGGCACAGCTTCTAAGAGCAAGCCTGAGCAGAGCAGCCCTGGGAAATCCCCAAGCAGACACCAGCTCCAGCAAGTCAGCAAACTTGGAGGCTGCAGACTGGTGGGGCAGTCTCTTATCCCCACAGTCCACACAGTGACAAGCTCTGCAAATAGCGGCCAGCGTGAAGGGACTAAAGAAGAATCCTCATGTGTGCACAGCTTGGAAAGGACACACAGGGCACAGTCGTCCATAGGAGCACCATCCTTAAATAGAAAAGATAGCCTGAAATACGCCCTGAACTCACACACACACACATACACACACACACACACACGGCCACGGCCACTGGACTGACTGAACAAATGCCTTAGCTGTGCCGGTGGCAAAGGAAGGAATTCTAGTGCCCTGGCAGCTCCTAACTTTCAGTTCCTATTTAGAATATCTGAATTGGGAGCATCGACAAGCTCCCAAATTAGCTTTTTAAATAGAAGCTGAGAGTTAAAGGAAAAGCGGCCGTGTCATGGGGGAAATGCAAGTGAGAATCCTGGCCAGGCCAGGCCAGGGGGAGAGAGGGGAAAGGCGAGGCTAGGCAGTGCTGGAAAGATGCAATGGAGAGCATGGAGCCCAGGCAAGGGAAGCATCTCCAGGCAGTGGCTCCTTCAGCTGCCGGAGTCAAGGGGCCTCCCTTCTGCCCATCACTTGCTCGCTCTCTCATTTTCCAGGTCACCTGGTTGTGAGAAGAGCTGGTAAGTAACAACCACACTGGCCTAGACTAGAAATCTGTCTTTTATATTTTCCTCTAGATCTTCTCAACAGAAAGGAGAATACAGTCTACAGCTACTTCACTTAAATGATGAGATGTGAACCTAGGAGGAATGGGTCCAGAGGTGTGTGTGTGTTGCAGGGCAAGGTGGGGCCGGGGGCAGGGGATGTCCTGAATCAATGTCCTGTCTTCAAACAGGGCTGACCAGGCACAGGAGAGCACAGTTGTCCCACAAGTATATCTCTCTGGAGGAGGAAGATGCTCCCAGCTAACTGTTCCTAGAAACCTTCAAGCTTTGGGGCAGACCCAGCCCCTGAGCTACCTGCAAGATGCAAAACAAAGATGGGAATGCACGAGTTCAAACCTGGGCAGAAATAAAACGTGTGCATGCTAAGTTGCTTCAATCCTGTCTGACTCTTCGCGACACTGGACTGTAGCCCACCAGGCTCCTCTGTCTATGGGATTCTCCAGGACTGAATAGTGGAGTGTGTTGCCATGGCCTCCTCCAGGGGATCTTTCTGACCCAGGAATTGAACCCCAATCTCTTATGTCTCTCACACTGGCAGGAGGGGTCTTTACTTCTAGCGCCACCTGGGAAGCCCCAAGAAAAAAAGCACTGAGTTTTAACTTTCCCAAATTGGACAAGGCTGAAGGAAACTGCCCTTCCCCAGACCTGCTCACCCAGTCTGACAATTCTCAGGGGTCACAGCAGTTGTGAGAAAATTAGCTCTTCCCCAGGGATGGGAGGAGGGAGGTGGGAGCAGAGCCAGGGCCTTCCCCGAATTCTTCCCCCCGTCTGCCAGGGAGTGGCACTGTTGTTAATCATTATTACTGTATGCAAATCACTATGCAAATCCCACACCGCTCCTGGGGCTCCTGGCAAATTCTAATAGAGCCTACGCCCAGCTCTTCAAGGGCCAACTGTACACCTTTCAGACAGACAGGCTGAAGGGGGCTTTGCGGGAAGTGGGACGAATGGGTGAATGAGGGCTTCCGAGCCAGCCAGGAGCCCGCTAGGGCTCAGGCCACCGTGACTCACCCCACCTCTTAATCTAGAGCAGGGCTAAGGGTTCTCATAAAAGCCAGAAGCCTCGTTCGGACTCAGAGAGGTTCTTTCCCAGACCCCTTCAAGCACGCCCACCCTTCACCGCACTCTGCACGCTCGGTCTCTGTATCACACTCAGAACTGTGGTCGCTCAAGCTCTGCATCTTGGTCCCTGCCGAGGCACGGAGCTGCCTAGCCTCCGGAGCGCCAGTCGATTCCGGGCATCCAGGCCGAGATCTCGGAATTCTGGACGCGGGGACAGCTGGAGCCGCTCGGGTCGACACCGTTCGCGCGGACTGAACCTTCTGCGAACCGAGACCGAGAGTGTAGGAGTCTGGGCCATATACCACTCTCTTTGGATGCTCCGGTGCTCCATCCGCCCGACCTCTTGGGCACTTGCCGACTGCCCGCTCCCCATCCTGGGCCGAGTCACTGGGCAGTGGGGATCCTTAGGCTCCGGAGAGGGATCGAGGGACCAGGTGGACTCGGGTTGAGAGTTCACGCTCCCAAGTCCACACTTTGGGGTCTAGGTACTGAGTCCACGTGGAAGGATAGGAGGGCGAATCCCTACCTTCGGGTCGTGCCCCTTGCGCTCCGGAAGAAGAGCGGCTCTTACGTGGGGCAAGGGCATTGTGTGTCCCCCCGGGATCTTTCCAGCCCCGGCACACCAAGCTCACGGCCGCGGCGAGCTACGAAGCTTGCGCGGTGCCGGGCTCCACCTCCCCAGGTGGCAGGGCTCGGCCGCAGGCAAGTGCAGATGCCGCGTGGACAGTCGGCGAGAAACAGACACCCAGCTGGCTCCACACACACCCCAGGCGCGCACACACTGACGCTCCCTGTCACCTCTCCCCGAGTCCCCAGCACACACGCCTCCGAGCTCACACTCACGCCTACTCCCCGCTCCGCCTCCACGCCCAGGCCGAGCTCACCTTGCCACGCTCACCCCCGTGCCCACCCTCGCTGGCACACGCGCCCACACCCGCGTCGGCACACTCCGCCACCTCTAGGCACACCCTAGGATTCCTCCACTGGCCCGGGGAGACGCACCAGGCTCTGCCTCTTCTCCCTGCCCCCCACCCTGGCTCACGCGCGCGCCCCTCTACACACACATACACACACTCACACACGCACACACACACACCCTCGCGCGGGGAGTCACTCCCCCTAGAACGCCCTCGCCCTGGGCACCCTCCCGCGGCGAGCCTCCGGGTCCTCCTCGTCTTTCCCTCCGCGCTCTCGGGCCCGGCCTGGAGCCGCTCGGTCGCCGGGGATCTGTCGGGAGGCAAGGGCGCAGCCTCGCCGCCTCCCCCGGACTCTCCTCTCCGCCCCGCCCGCGCCGCGCCCCCATCGCCTCCCCCTTCGGGAGAGGGACCTCGCCAGGCAGCCGGTGGCCCGCCGGGCTCCGCTCCGCGCGGCGCCGGCAGCGGCGGGGGCAGGGCGCGAGCGAGGGAGCCCGCGAGCCCGCGAGCCCGCGAGCGGAGCGGCGAGGCGGGGAGGGGACTCGCTGCCGAGCCGGGGCTGGAGCGACGGCGGCCGCGGCGGCGGCGACGGGGGAGGGAGGGCCCCACGGACAGACGGACGCACGAACGGACGGAGCGAAGAAGGGAAGGAGAGACTTGGCTCGCGAAGAGGAGCGGTGCGAGCGGCGGCCGCTGGGCGCTTCCCCGCGCTGCTGGGTGCTCTGCGCCTCCGCGGCCCCCGGCTCCCGGCGACAGCTTCCTAGCGCGCGCGGGGCGCGGGGTGCGGGGCCCGGGGCTTGCTTCGCTGAAGGTAAGAGGGACGCGACCGAGCCTTTTGGAGCCAGGAAGCGCGCTCAGCGCTGCTCCCACGCCTGTTGCTCCGGCTGCCCACGCGGCACCCTCCCACTCCCGCACCCGGGTGGGTGGGCGCTGGGGCGCCGGAAGGATTGGGGGTGGGGCTGGCGCCGCGGGGGAGCAGGCAGCCGGCCCGGAGGCGTCGGTTCCCGCGGGCTGCGGAGCCACCTCCGGGCAGCTAGGCGCTGTGAGGTTTGGAGGTGGGGGTGTGAACCTCTGCCCTCCTTCCATTGGCCTGCCTTTCCTCCGGGGTGCCAGAGGCAGCGCCCCGGGATCCGGCGGCAGGTGGCGATGGCTCGCTTGGTCCCCCGCTCCTTCTGAGGGGAGAAGGAGAGCAATGGCTGAGGGTGGAAGCGGGGAGCAGTTTGGGGCGCTTTACAAAGTTCTTCAGCCGGGCGATCGGGCGGTGTGCCTCCCATAGGCCGGGGGCCCGCACATCTGATCCTGCCCGACACCGCTTGCCGTCGGCGAGCTCTGGGAAGGGTCTCTGAGCAACACCAGGGGCCAGGGTGGCCCGGGGGAGGCCGTTGGAAAGACTCACTTTGCGAGATGTGTACACTAGGAATGAGGTGCGGAAGGGACTGGGAAGAGAAGTTACCTAGAATCAACTAAATTCCTGCACTTGCTTAGTGTTGACATTTGAATCGAGTCCAAGATGTTCTGCTTTTATCCCGGGCAGCGGTGATATGTCAGCAACAGGCTGAGGTTTTGAACCTGGAATCTTATAGCAAAGAGAAGGCTCGGTTATATTTCTTGGGAGAGGGTGCCTGAACTTTCTCCCGATCCTAGGTACGAGGCAGTCTTTTCAAGACCCGCTTCTGTGTGGTTCGTGATGGTATTTTGCGTGAATGTAACAAAGATGGTTAAATTTACGCCTTATTTACCATCACTTCAAGGGAACCCGGATATTTAATGTCTGTAGAAAGGGGGCCTGGGCCAGCAGAAATTCAACGCAAAGCATGTGTACCTTTTTCGCATGTGGACATGCTGGCACAGGGGCTGGAATAGATGTGTTTATTTTCCCCTGTCTCTACTGGAATGCAACAAAATGCAAGTACACAAGGGACCCCCAGAAGAAGAAAGATTAGCGGCTTGCTCCCTTTCGCTGTAGAAGAGGCTGGAGAAAAAAATCAAGAGTTCAGAAAAGTGCCCTGGCCAGCCTAGGAGAGGCACTGCAGGAGAGGATCTCTCTGCGTGTCCCGGGCCTGCGTCCCAGGGATCCCCATCTCGGCACCCTACCAATTTCATGGCTGCTTACCCAAACCCTGTGGGCACAGGAGAATGCCCTCTGGGTTGTCAGGACCCTCTGCTCCCAGACTGGCTCCATTCTGGGCTGAGTGAAAAATTGTGGAAAGTAAAAGTTTCACGAGACTCTCCATACCCAGTTGTCTGTCGAGGTCACTGAAGGGTAGACCTTGGTGACATGCTGCTTTCAGTGCCTTGTGCCTGTGCTCAGGTTAAGTGTCAGTCCCCAGGACAGGTGGCCTGCTCACTTTGCCCACGTTGGGCCCTCTGTCTCCGCCACAGAAGCTGGCTAACAGGGCTGCCTGTTTACAGCAGGGGGAACGTGTTTCCCTTTTCTAGGATATTTTTTTTTTCCCCCGCCTGTGTCATTTCAGCGCTCACCTGTTTCAAATGTCTCTCCCCATCCTCCCCCCACCCCCATCTTTCCCACTGTCAAACTCTTCTGCCAAAAACAAAAATAGCTTCAGATTTTTCATTTGTAAGGCGTCCACGTCCTAGTAAAACCTTGGCATTTGAGGCCTGTGCAGTGCTATTGGCTGAAAATGGGGCCGCACTGTGGTGCCTGTTGCAAGAATTCATACCCAGGTCGGCTCCAGGAGGCGTTGGTGCCTGTCAGGGGGCGACTGTTGTGGTGAGAGTCTTGGAGAAGCCCTGCTTGAGCTGGGTAAAGCCTGCAGGCTTGTATGGAGGGGATGGCGGGCATGGCCACAGGCATGGGACACTTTTCCTCCACTTCCAAACAAACTCTCACACACAGAAGTAACATTTGGGTGATTCCTCCCATTTTGGTACCTTTTACCAAGGGGATAGGGCTTGAAGCTTCAGAGACAGCCTGGCCTTCTTTGGGAAGATTGTCCTGGTTTAATACATGGGATAAAAGTTCGACTGTGGGACCAGAGGCTTTTATGATACATAGAGAGGGACTGTTCTTCCTTCCCCAGTTCTCAATTATTCATCTGAGAGTAGTTTGTAAAATACCCAGAGACTTTGGAGAAGAGGAGATCGGTATGAGGAGGGGAGGGTAAAGTGATGGGGTTCAGCGTGGCAGCAGCAGGTACCAGGGAGTGAGGCTTGGGCGTCAGGGTGAAACAGCACTGGCAGAATGGAAGTGGGAGGGCTCCACTCTCCCAGGGTATACCACTGCAGACCTGGCCCAAGCAGAGTATTAGGGGGGCACCTGCTGGTTCTGTGGTCTCTTACTCTTTGCCACGGGAACCCCCCAAGTTCCTGCCTTTCTTAGCTTCATCCTGGGATAAAGCAAGGATGTTAAGACTCAGAGGTCCAGGGCCCAGGGTCTGGAGCCCAGGCCCCTTTTCCCTCCAGGGGTGTGGCCAGGGGTTCCGTGAATGAACTGGGCCTTTGATTGCCTTGAGTTCTAAGCAATGCACGTTGTGCACCCCTTTCTGGGCACCAGTGTCATCAGAAATTCCCAGAAGTGCCTCTGTTAAAAGGAAGCTCAGATTAACTCCGTCCCCACAGCAACAAACCCAGAGGCTCTACTGCTTGTTTTGCAGGGGACACCATGAGGAAGAGATCTTGGTGAGACCTGAGCTACAGGCTTGATGTCCTGGATCCAGTAGAATCAAGGATTGCTTGAGCTAGAGATCTCCTTGTCACTTTCTTGTCCAGTTATCTCATTTGACAGACGAGGTTTGTGAGGCCCAGAGGATAATGGTGGCTTGCTTTCGCAAGTTCAGGTGAGAATTAGAACGGAAGTACTGGGCCTTCCAGACCCTATGCTTTCTGCTGCCTGGGGACGGGGTGGGCAGAGCCTGCATCCTGCTCTCTCCCAAAGGACCTTCGGTATTTGGCTACACCTAGGTCAAGGAAGTCATTTGGCAGTGAGCTGCCATGCCATGCTGCCATGCCATGTCACTTCAGTTGTGTCTCTTTGCAACCCTATGGATTGCAGCCTGCCAGGCTCCTCTGTCCATGGCATTCTCCAGGCAGGAATACTGGAGTGGGTTGCCATTTCCTCCTCCAGGGGATCTTCCCCACCTAGGGATCGAACCCGTGTCTCTCTCGTCTCCTGCACCAGCAGGCAGGTTCTTTACTACTAGCGCCGACAGATCAGTAGCCTATTGGAAAATCGTCACCTCCTATATACACAGAACATAGTCACTTTGAAGAAGTCTCAGCTCCTTTCCTGAAGCCTGTCAGCATAAATGCCTATGTCATAGGATTTTTGTGGGATTAATTAACTGTTGCTGCAAAAAGTGCTTAAGCCAGTGCCCACTGCATAGTCAGTGATCAATAAATGTTAGTTAAATCTGAATTGGAATTATCTTGTGACCAATCTTTAAATTGCAGGCTTTCTTCCCAAACTTCTCTTGCTCCTCAGGAAACCTAGCTAAGTGTGTGCTTAGGGACTACAGATTCTCCTAGTAGCCTAAAGGAAATACAGGGAGTTAAAAGGGTACATTTCTTGAAGAAAGATATAAAATGCATGGGATGTGTTCCCCAGTCTATCAGCGGCATGTGGATTACTCATTGCCGTGGGTAAACGATCCCCCTGTTCTTTCCTCAGTTCCCGTAATCAAGAGCTCATCAGGCCTGTGCTGTTTTTCTGTTCTCTGACTGGTGACATTTAGAGGGAATGTCACTGTCATTCCCGATGTCTTCTGTGGTACCTGAATCAACCTCCCTTTATGAGGAAGCAGAAAGTCCTGTGAACATGCTCCTTAGCATGCAGAGGGGAAACTGAGGTAGAGGTCGGCTCCTTGGGAAAACTCCGTTGAGAGCCATAGTGAGTCGGAGGCACTTAAATTGGGTTCATTTTATTTAGATCTGTCTTCAGAGTTTACTGAGTGGAGAGAGAATGCCCAGCCTTGAAAACCCTGATGGTGTGGAATAAAATCGATGGATTACAATTGGCATCTATATAATTTGGTTTCCTACCTGTCCTTTATTGTACCCACCTTTGGGGATCATCAGTAGGTTGGGCACCTACTACACTACCTCCTGACTTGCCATGTAAAGATAGAAGCATCGTGGTCTTTACCCTTAAGGAGTTTCATGTGGGATGGGGAAAGCAGGGAAGAGGCCTGGCTATCCCCTCGAACCCCACATTGAGACGGCCCAGGTTTAAATCTCCCTGCCTAATCATTACATCCTTTAGCCAGTTATACCTCCTCATGCTTCATCTTCCTCATCTGCAAAATGGGGACGACGGTGGTGTCTGCCCCCATGGGTGTTGGTGGGGTGGATTGAAGTGGTCCATGCCATGTAAGTATGCCACACTGTGCTGGCTGGCAGTCAGCCCTCAGTTGACATCACCTAATATTCTTCTTACAGGAAGACCTTGAGAAGCAGTGTAGCACAGGATCTCAGGGCATGTGGTGTGGGGTCAGACTGCTTGTCCAGGACTGTAGTCCCTGTCCTTCCCCCTTCCAGTTGCCCGACTGCTGAATTTCAGACCTCTTTTTCCTAGGGTTGCTGAGCTGATCCACTGGAGACAGGGCAGTGCCTGGCATAAAGTCAGCACTCAATTACTGTTGGCCATGATGATAAGACTCGTGGAGAGTGTCTGTAACCCAGGCGAGAGGATGATAGGTGCTAGGGAAGAGGAGCAAACAGAGTGCCGAGAGCCCCAAGGAGGAGAGACTTTCAGAGTAGGGAGAGGAAGACGCATCACAGAGAGAGCAAGGCACAGGGCAGATTCTAATAGGAGGGCTGGGTGAAGGGGAAGAATAGTCCCAACAGAAGGAAGAGTGCCCACAGACAGACCCCCAAGGACTATGCATAAGCCCATCTAGGATCTAGGATAGGTGTCTGGGACATGGGGCTGGAATGATAAACCAGGATCCATTTGTGAAAATGCCGGAATGCCAGTCCAAAGAGTTCAGACCTGATTTGGTAGGCCGTGGGAAGATCTTGCTTTAGGGAGATTAACCTGAGCAGGATGGATTTACTGTGAACAGGACAAATGGGGGTCGGCGGAATGAGAGACAAACAGACCAATGGGAAAGAGGACTCAGGGAAGCGAGGCCTTATGAGGGCAGAGACCTACTGTATCATTATTTGGCAATTATTTGCATCTTTGGGTGCAGCAGTGAGGAAGATGACCAATGTGACGGGCCAGGGGTTAAGGATGCTGTGAGCAAAAGGAGAAGAGCAGCTTTTCGCAAGGAGGTAGACCCAGCTTCCACCTGTCCAGTTTCAGAGATCTCCAGGTGGCAGAGTCCACGGGGTGGCTCAGGAATGAGAGGAGGGAGAAATTTGGAAAACTTAGCAGAGTTGGGAGTCAGGAGAAGCAAACAGGTTTACAAGGAAAGATGAGATCAAATCTCCTTACGAGACTCATCCTCTGTCTCATTTATTTAAACCAGCTGAATTCCAGAGGGTCCAAAGAATTCTGAGTCAGGATTGGCTCTGTGAGATCAGTTTAGGATCTGGGAAAATGAGCGTGTCAACCCCAAACAATTCCCCGTTGCTGTTCCGTGTGTTTCTGTGTCACCACGTGTCTCCCCACAGATGGTATACATTTGGGGATTGCAGACTCATTTCACTACCGTCTTTAAAAAGCCAGACTCGGGAAGGTAAATCTGTTTCCCAAAGCCAAATATAATTCTCCATGCCATTGTTCCCTCCATCCATGCAGGTGATGGGAAAGTGTGTACACAGCCCGGTTCAGAGAGAGGTGAGTGAAGGGCCAAGGTGGCCCAGCTCGGGAGGAATCTCTGAGGGTGGAGTGGGGCCAGGTGAAAGAGGCTGGCACGGAAAAGGGTATTGTTATATAACCTGAGGGAGTTAGGGATGGTGGGCAGATGGAGACGGGAGGCGAGGAGTCTGGAGATGGCAGTAAGTGTGGATCAGCTTCCTCTGGGAGAGAGAAGGACAATGCTTGGAAGGCAGGTGAACCAAGAATCCAACAGTCTTTTACAAGGTGGGGGAGGAACCCTAGCCTCCCAGCCTCTCCCACATCTTTCTATTATGGCTCTGAGAGCGTGACTGGGCATGAGGTTGCCAAATGTCCCAGCTGAATGTCTCAGAGGGTAGCACGCCACCAGGGTCAGCCTTCTCCATGGAACTTGGGGACAGAACTCCACTAAGTTCTGGCATCTCAGAGAATTTCCCAGAGTCCTGGGCAGCCCCAGCCTCCTCACCAGTGAGGAGTGGAAAGAATGTGTTTCCCTGATCTCCCCACTCCACACCCCATTCCTGATTGCTGTAGTAGGTGAAGAGAGAAATAAAAATTAGCATGTTTATCCCACTTTTAAATTCATTTAATGAGAACTCATTTACCCTCTCCCAATTTAAATTCGTAATAACACCATAACCTTTTGGAGCTGATTATTACCCACGTCTTCCCAGATCTTTCTGCTAAAGAGGTTTTCCCTCCAAGTGCTCCTGAGCCCTCTTGGAACTTGACAGTTTGTCAGGCAGTCAACAACATCTGGTGTTCCCACATTGCTGCAAGACTGGGTGTGAATCAAGTCCCCTCTCTTTGGTGGCGACTTCAGTTCCATTCATTTCCCTTCCAGATGCTTGCTGTTTCACTTCCTGATGACCCTTCCCTGTGTCCCATCTCCCACTCGGGTGCAGACAGGGAACTCACGGGTTCTCTGCTCTCTCCTCATGTCTCCAGGGGTTGCTGAACTAACTTCCAAGCTGGTGTGCGCGGTGGCAGAGCAGTGGCCGCCCGGGAGCCGGAGTCACCATGGCGGCCGGAGTCGCAGCCTGGCTGCCCTTCGCGCGGGCTGCGGCCATCGGGTGGATGCCGGTGGCCAACTGCCCCATGCCCCTAGCCCCGGCCGACAAGAACAAGCGGCAGGATGAACTGATCGTCCTCAATGTGAGCGGGCGGAGGTTCCAGACGTGGCGGACCACGCTGGAGCGCTACCCGGACACGCTGCTGGGCAGCACGGAGAAGGAGTTCTTCTTCAACGAGGACACCAAGGAGTACTTCTTCGACCGGGACCCAGAAGTGTTCCGCTGCGTCCTCAACTTCTACCGCACTGGCAAGCTGCACTACCCGCGCTACGAGTGCATCTCCGCCTACGACGACGAGCTGGCTTTCTACGGCATTCTGCCCGAGATCATCGGTGACTGCTGCTACGAGGAGTACAAGGACCGCAAGAGGGAGAACGCCGAGCGGCTCATGGACGACAACGACTCGGAGAACAACCAGGAGTCCATGCCCTCGCTCAGCTTCCGCCAGACCATGTGGCGGGCCTTCGAGAACCCGCACACCAGCACGCTGGCCTTGGTCTTCTACTACGTGACTGGCTTCTTCATCGCCGTCTCGGTCATCACCAACGTGGTGGAGACCGTGCCGTGCGGCACCGTGCCCGGGAGCAAGGAGCTGCCGTGTGGCGAGCGCTACTCCGTGGCCTTCTTTTGCCTGGACACAGCCTGCGTCATGATCTTCACGGTGGAGTACCTCCTGCGGCTTTTCGCGGCGCCTAGCCGCTACCGCTTCATCCGCAGCGTGATGAGCATCATCGACGTTGTGGCCATCATGCCCTATTACATCGGCCTGGTCATGACCAACAACGAGGACGTGTCGGGCGCCTTCGTCACGCTCCGGGTCTTCCGCGTCTTCAGGATCTTCAAGTTCTCGCGCCATTCCCAGGGCTTGCGGATCCTGGGCTACACCCTGAAGAGCTGTGCCTCAGAGCTCGGCTTCCTCCTCTTCTCCCTCACCATGGCCATCATCATCTTTGCCACTGTGATGTTTTACGCCGAGAAGGGCTCCTCCGCCAGCAAGTTCACAAGCATCCCCGCCTCGTTTTGGTACACCATCGTCACCATGACAACACTGGGGTAAGTCGGAGCTGTTGGACTGGAGAAGGGCGGAGGTTGGATTGACGGGGACACTGGATGGTATCAGAGGTGGACACAGAAGGATGGAGTCACTTCCCCAAGTTGTAGGAGCAAGGGAAGTTGCTAATCAGAAGAGGAAGGCACCTAAGTGATTTGTTTAGGGGTGATGAATGCTCTGATCTTTTTCTTTTAGGAGTAGGGTATGTATTTTACAAAACACGGAAAATTGTCACCATGTCTTTTGTCAGCCATGCATTCTGTGTATGTGCGTGTGGTGGGGGAGGAGTGAGTGGGGACTGCTGCATTCTTATATGCACCTGAGCTTGCAAGGGCTGCCTTGAGGAGGAAAAGAGGGCAGCAGGAAGGAAGAATGCTGTAAGAAGTCCAGTGAGCGTGGTCAGGAGGGTACAGATTTCCATTAACGGGAGACCCTAGAACTCTCTTTTTGGAGCCTCCCTGCATTTCTGCTTCATATATATGCAGGCTGTTTTCTCTTCTGCTTATTTTTCTTTTTTGCTGCCACAGATGCTCAAGGGCTCAGGAGCTCTGAGCAGACTTTCTCTAAGTGACTCTGAACTTGAGTTTTCTGCAAAGTGGGGCACCTGATTTGTTTTTTTTCTCACTGAAGAAGCAGTAGTTTTGCTTTCTTAGTCTGACCCTGTGATGGAATGATCCTTCAGCCTACCTGGGTGATGGTGAGATGGTCTGATGGATCATGTGGTCAGACACAGTAGCAACAATATCATCAGTGGGAGGGAAAGGTGCTCAGTGAGGTCACGGGTGACTCTGTCTTTTCCATCTCCCCAGGGTCCCCTCTCCAGTTGAGATCACCGAAAAATATTTATGGTGCTGGGATATGAAGCTTTCCATCAGAGGACTGGGGGCGGGGGGAGCGCTCAGGAAGCAGATTACAGTCTTCACCCTAACAGGATTAGAGCCAGTGAAGGCAGCTTCATGGAGATGTGTATTTCTTAGGGGCTGCCGCTTCAGCCGTGGGAAGTCATTGAGGCTCAAGCAAAATCCCTTCACAATTCATACAGTGGGGCTGTATTTGCTTAGGCCAGGAAGCGTTATATTGCTGATGGAGAATTCATGAAGCTTTTTATTTGGTGTTTGACAATTCAGCTGGTGGCGTCCTGGTGATTCGATTTTTTTTTTTTTTTTTTTTCTTCTGGCTGAAACCCTGTGGCACTGGTATTGGTTTTTCCATAGTGCTTATTGGGAATGACTGAGCAGGTGACAGGACCTTTTAAAATGATTACATTTGTCATTCTGCCACATGGAAGGGAGAAGCACGGAGGAGAGCAAGGGGTGTTGTTGTCCATTTGTGAAGGCCACATTTGACGGGGGCATTCCATTCATCGGGCAGAGGCCACCTTGCCCTTTCCTTCCTCTTCAACACACATGCAGTCTCCCACTAACTGCTCGCACCCAAAGTGGGCAAGGATGTCTGGTCATTTGACCTTGTCTCTCTTGACTCAGGGAGTAGATGTGGCTTCGTGGCATGGTGGGATATTTAGGGATAAGATGGGCTGGAGAGCTGGCCCTGTGTTAGGAGAAGGAGGCACGTTTGCTGCTCCTCTGCTAACCTGGCCATCCCTTTGCTTTTCTGAAGGGGACTTTTCCATGGCCAGAACCTCCATGGCTACACTCTGACTGTCCAGTACCCTTAAGTGCCCCTTGATGGGACTCATGACACCAGTGATGCCTCAGGACTGCTATGGGGAGAAAGCAGAGCAGACAGATGAGTGTCAGAGTTAAAATGGGGCCATTCCAGAGGAGATCAATGGAAACTTCAATGGCCACCTGCCCGTTACTTTTTATTATTAGCATAACAGCATATGTGTGTCTACTATGTGTCAGTAGTGTGCTGAGCACTTTGCATATGTTATCTCTTTAAGTCTTCACAACAGTCTTGCAAGGAAGGAAAAATTCCATACAACTTTGAAGATGCAGCAGGTGAGGCTCAGAGAGGTTAAGTAAGTATCTGCAGTCACACAGCTGCTGAGGGGCAGCGCTGCTTTTCAAATACCCGTCTGGCTGTCTCCAGGGCCCTTTTTCTTTTCATTCCCACTCTACTTGTTCATCAGGGCCCGTAGGTGGAAATGAGCCCTTCAGAGCTTTTCTTTTTTTTTTTATTAATGGCCTCAGGGTGTCATAATCTATTCTAGTCCTATCTCTATTTAAGAAAGTGTCAGCGTGGTGAGGACTACAGGCACCTCACTAGGCACACAGGGAATTTATGAATATATAAAACATTTTCTTCTGGCCGGTTTAAGTTCTGCCTGGGAAATTAATGGCTGCTTCCCTGCAAAATCTATTTACTGTCACTGGGGAGACCAGTGATTTCCTTTAGCCTTCGCTGTGTAGATCAAGGTCAAGTCTAGCGTCAGGGGGTGGACAGTCATGGCCTCACATTTTCTTTTGGGAGGTGAGGGAGGGGCAGAGCAAGAGGACTGCCAGAGAGTGAGGACTCCTGCGTTGGAAGACCCAGACTCCCCCCAACCCCTGACTTCAGGCCCTGCGAGCTCCTCACCCTTCCCTTCCTCAAGCAACAAGATGTCTAGCCTTAGGGAGGGAAACACTCACAAGCAAAAATGAAGCCTTTAGTCACTTCTTGCTTAACCTCCGGTAAGTAATGGGAAGCAGGCTTTTTCTTCCCATCCACCCTGACCAGTGTCGGCCGGATCGGGCTGCGTGACTTTGACCTGAGTTGGTTGTGGGAACCATCACCTGGCTCGCTGCTTGACCCTAAACAACACGTATTTGGCAAAACTCTTAAATGGGTGAGTCAATGAGAATGGGGCTCCTTTTCCGTGTGCTTGGTCTGATAATGTCCTCAGTCCCTTCCAGACCCACCTGTCCTTTCTCTAGGGTGGACCCAAGATTTGTGTCTCCCCAGCCCTGGCTCCAGGGAGGGAGCAGGGCAGCATTTGTCTGGTGTGTGGTCCCCCCTCACTGGGATGATCTGTGACGCTGTGGAGGGTCTTCTTGCTCTTATTGGAGGGCTTACCCACCCCATCCTGGAAACCGTTCCTCTCCTCTGGCTGCTCTCTGTCCTGAGCACATTCATTGGCTACTTGTAAGCTTGTTGGATCATTCCGGAAAGCCTGTCTTTGCTTACTCTTTGCTGTTGTTTGAACCCCAAGTGGTCATGCAATGCCAAGGGCCAGTGACCTGCCCATTCCACATTCAGTCTGGTTGCTTCCAACAATCCCTGGCAGACTCCTACTTCTTCCTGTTTCCAGACCCTTCCCACCCAAACCTTCCCAGGCTTCCTATTTCCAGTCTGGAAGGACTGTCCTGTGTGCCTTTGCTGACTGACTAGTAGAGGGCCGATGTGTTGAGTGAAGGAATTTGCTCTTCCTGGCTCTGCCTGCTTTCCCAGGACCCGCTGATGAGTTACTCAGGTGTCCTCCAGGGAGGGATCTCCTGGAGCCAGTTATTCCCATTTATTTAATTTCTCAGAATATCTTGAGCACACAGAACAATAACAACCTGGCCGCCACCAGTGCTGGAGGATGGCTTTCCTTGGCCACCTCCCATGCTGGTGGGGAAGACACCTTTGCCCACCCCAGGGTTCCCTGGTGTCCCCTTGACAGTTGAGCTTCCAAGTTCACCATTAAAGGATTAATTTCTGTGCTCATAATTGATGCTATAAATAAAATAAATCCTCAGTTATCGCAGTTAACAGATGGAAGGGATAACACAGAGCTCCCAATATTATTTAAGACCAGCACCTCTAGTTTGGGAATGTATTATATGTCATAGACTTTTTCAAAGCAGATTTTCCCTCTTCGTTTTGTTTGACTTTGCTTGACATCACCACTGGGCAGACTGCCTGAGCCAGTCCTTGGGTGAAGCTCACATGTGGCTTGGGGCAGAGGGGAAGGAAGCTTTGTGAACAAGCATCCACAAGGGCTATTGAGGGCCAGCTCCAGGCCTGGAAGGGATAAAGTGCTCTTGGACATCTTAGGGAGGGGGAATTGGGCTTGGGAAGGGCATGGAACAGCATCACTCTAATGAGATGGCCTGATGCCGCCTGGTTGGCTTGATTATGTAATTGAGACCGGCAGCCTATCTGTCACCCCGTGCTCTGAGATGAGAGAGCTTTTGACAGTGTCCAAAAATCACTTTAACGAAAACAGAATCGATTTTTACTTCTTCCAAGCACGAAGCAGCCTCCAGGTAATTTGCATTTCCCTTTAAAGTCTAATCCTGGAAGGGGCCTGCCTGAGGTTTCAGAGACTGGGAGCTGGGCCTGCGAGATCAATATGGGCACTCCACAGAATGGGGTGCTTGGTCAGGCACCCCCAGTAGAACCAACCAGAGGTGGGTTTTGTTAACCCTTCAGTTCCTGAAATTCTGGCTATACCATCATCCACTGCCTCTGGGGGGTCCACCAACCCTCCTCCCACCTTCCAAGGGCCTTGGAGTGGGGTGTTGGCCAAACAGTGCCCATCTAGATGGTGGTGGGTCCCTACCTGGGGGATCTGATTATAGTGCAATTACTGGGAATAAATGACCTCAGGATCTTCTCTTTGTTTGAATTTCTTAACCAATAGTTCTCTGGTGCTGAAATTCCTAAGAGAGAGTGGAGACCTGCATCGCAACAAAGTATCATTCATTCATTCAACATTTATTGAGTGTCTACTGCATATCAGCCAGCACCATAGACTCTGAGAATGCACAGGCACCATGATTGCTCGTCAGCCCTATGTAAAATACAGACAGAATGAATGAGACTCATTTCTCTTTTTTTGAACCAAAACAAGAGAGGGTGGGAAGAGCAGAGTCAGAAAAGAGGCTTTTATTCACATTCTTCCCGTCCCTCCAGAGACCACCCCTCACTCTGCTGTGTCTGGCTAACTCCTGTCATCCTACAAAACAGCCCACATTGTCTCCTGGAAGGCTTCCCACGTGCACTACCATGCATCTTTCTTGTCAATTGCCACATTTCATTAACTTTGTTTATGTCTTTTCCCCAGAATATGAGTTTATCAAGGGCAGGTATCTGCTTCAAAGATCACTTTATGATCTATACCTAGCACAGGACCTGACATGTACTAGGCTTCAGTATATATTTGTTCAACCAAACAGGTGTGTACTCTGGCTTACCCATCTTCAATTTTCTCACTTGTTAACCATCTCCTACCTATTGTAAGAACCAGTGGAAGTGCTATCTCACTGTTAGTGATATGGTCCTGTCTAATAGGATGTTTGTGGGTGGGTGGAAATGAGGAGTCCAAGCAGGGAATTCTCTAGTTCTGATGTCAGCCTAGCAGGGTTGGGGCTTTCTTACAAGTGAAGTTTCAACCCATGTATTTCACTATTGGCTGCTTGGCCAGGCTCCTTGCTCAGGCTCCATGGCCAGGGAGGAGCAGAAAGGGTGCCATAGATAAGCCCGCCTACCCATGACATTTCCCTCCATTCAATTATTTATTCCACAGATACTTGAGTAGCTATTAGGCCCTGGGGATATGGCAGCAAAGGAAACAGCCCTGGTCTTGTGGGGCTTACATTCTAGTGGAGAAAACCAGACAATAAAGAGATAGATGGATGCATACCTACATATAGGCAATCAGGAAGTAATGCATGCTGCAGAGAAGAATAAAGGATGATGTGATAAATTGGGGGTGCCAAGTGTGAGAGGGGATGCAGCAAGGGAGAGCTGCAATTTTATGTGGGTAGGTCAAGATAGGCCTTTCAGATAAGGCTGAATTTGAGCAGAACCTAGAATGTGGGTTTCTTGGGGAAGAACGTTCCAGGCAGAGGGAACAGCAAACACAAAGGCCATCAGGCAGGGAGGGCCTCGGTGCGCTATTCTTGGAAGGGCTAGAAGGCGCTCATGGTCCAGCCCCGAGAGCAGGGACAGGTAGCACAAAGCAGCCCATGCAGGGCCTGCGCAATCACTGTGGTCACCACAGGGACTTGGCCCTTTGCCTTTTACGAATATGCTTGGAATAGGAAGTCGTTGGAGAGTTTTGAGAAGACCTGACTCACTTGAAAGGATCTGGGCAATGGGTAGTGAATACATTGAAGAAGAGAAGCTACCACAGCAATCTGAGCAAGAGATGAGGGTGGCTGGGATCTAGTGGTGGCATTGGAAAGGGGAGACGTGAGGGATTCTGTATGCGTTTGAAAGTCAGGGCCACAGGACACACTCGTTGGTCCTATGGCCAGCCTGCCAGCTGAAAGCTTCCCCAGCTCCCGTGGCTGAGGACTGGCCTGAAAGACAGAGCCTAAAGACTTCCACTGCTGGGGGAAGCATTTCACAAGAAGAGGCATACATAAAGGGCCTGCAGGGTGGCTCCCAGACCCCAGCACCGGATGGCAGACCTCTGAGGCTGAGCTAGAGCATGGCCATCTGAGAACAGGGCTGGACTGACAATCAGCAGGAGCATCTGCACTTGACTGAGGTTGCCTTCAACCCAGCCAGAACTTCCCCGGCACCTGGCAAGGTGCTCACCACTGTGTGGGCAGTCTTGGCTCAGAAACTGAAAGGGAACAACAGCCAGTCTCAGAGGCAGCAGCTCTAGTAACTGCCGATGCAGGCAGGGGGAGCACTCTGGGGCTGCAGAGGAGGAAGAAGTGAATTCCCATGGGTGGAATGTCAGCCTTTGGGGTTCTTCACCCCAGGGTCACCACATTAGATTCGTCTTCCGATCCAGCTGTTCAAATCGCAGCAGTTTTTGGAGGGAATTTCCATGCTGATGCCCATTTCACAGCTCTCTTCCGGAGTCTCTTAAAATCAATCTCTCCCTCTCCCTGTGTTTGGTTTTGTTTGGGTTTCCCTCTTTAAACACACCCGTAAACAAAAACATGATTCTTCCTGAGGAGCAGCAATTATTCTGCCTGAAAATAGTGTAAATAAAAGGCAGCCTGGCCCTCCCTCTCCCCAGGGGAGGGGCAGAACCCCTTGGTAACTACAGGGGGATTTTTGTTTGTCTCACCCAGGAGGGAGCGTCTGTCCCAGTCCCCACAGGGCTCTTGGCCACACACCTTGTGGCTGGAAGCTTCTCCCAGGCAGGAAGAGGAGCAGAGACTTCTCTGTGAGTCCCTCTCCCACTGTCCTCCAGGAAACTGACCCTCTACTCACATCTTAAGTGTCCATCCTTTGTGATGACCAAGTCAGTTTTTCTTTTCTGGGAAGTGAGAACCAGCCCCTTAGCAATCTCTTTTGGAGTCTACAGTAGTGAATTCAAGCCAGCTTTGAAAGGGGACTTGTTTGTGATGAGGATGAAGGAGCTACCACAATCGCTTCAAGCATCCCAAGTTCTCAGCCAAAAGACTTAACATGTGTCCTGACCCCTAGGGCAAGGCCAGTGCTCCTGCCTCTGCCCTGACTGCTTTTCTCAGAACAGAACGTAAGCCTTTTCCTTTGTCCCCCTCAGCCCCACTTCCCTCCACCCAGCTAATGCAAATGATGGCTAAGTGGGAAGGGAGGGGCTGGGGAAGGAGGAGAACTCAGCCTTTGCTGACCATGGCTAGATGGACGGAGATTGCATCTAGCTCATGTAATCATATTCCGGGTGTCAGGACTCGAATGAGTGTCATTAAACTGAATCAGAAAAATCGTTTTAATATAAGTGCCACCTCACACACAAGCTAGTTGATGGAGAGATGGATGGGGCTGGGGACGCCTCCTTTGTAATGCGATGCTGTAAAATCCCATCACCTTCATTATTTCCCACCGAGCCAACACATCATAATACCCAAGAGCAGCAGAACAGCTTGAATTTAATATACAGAAAGTCCAATCAAACAATAAATGGATGGAACTATATAAAGAAACCATTTTCTGGGAGGCTGGCTCCATTCTCTGGGATTCAGCTCCCTGACACATGAAATGTGCATCAATTTTCCCCAACTAATGCAGCTGCTGAATCACCACATGTGATATTTGTTTGCTTCAGAAGGAGAAGAGGGGAGCTTTCCCCCTTGCATTATCTAGCTATCGATGCAAAATTGCAAATCTCATTTTCTTTGATTTGCATCCAGTGGCTCCCGGTAGCTCAGAGAGGCACCCTCCTGTTACCAACAAGACTGGAAGCACAGCCCTTCCTCCATCCCACAACCTTTACTTACTTACTTTACATCATCTTTAAACAAAATCCAACTCTGGACCCAGAGTGGGCTGGTAGTGGGCAGGGACATCTCTACATTCGCAGTCATCTGAGAGAAACTGGCCAAACCCTGGGCCATGCTGACAAACCCCAAGTGCCTGTGATGTTCACTTCGTCCAGTCTTGCCTCCGAAGTTGTATAGAGCTGATATTTCCTTCTGGACCGACTTCTAACCCCCAGCACAGCCCTCCACCTCCCCTTCCATCCCTGATACCCAGCCAATTATTGAGAGACTATAAATGCAAATAGCAACCCGATCAGCCAAACAAAATTAACAAGGCAAATCAGCTCCTTGAAAATCATACAATACATGTCAAAGACTGATGGAAATCATGTTTTTGTGCTTCTGGTGTGGGATTCTCTCCAACGCTGCTTTTCCAATGGCATGGATAACTGAGAGTTAACCATAATTACAGGCTTGGAGCTGCTGAGAAGTATCATTAGTTTATTTTTACTTCTTCCTGGTCACGCATACTTAAACAGAAAAAAAAAAAAAAAAACCTTAGGAGAATTCAACTAAACTAAATGATATCAAAACCATGGACAGCATAAACCTCGATTCAGTTCAACAAACATTACTGAGCACCTAGTATCTGTGAAGCACCCTATTAGGCAGTATTGGGGATATGGAAATGACACCTTGGTACTGTCCCCAAGAAGTTTACAGTAGAGGGTTGGAATATGTTTCTGAGTGTACAAGAGAGGATGAAGCACGGCCTGAAATGATTAAAAAGTGTCTGACACAGAAGAAAAGCTTAATAAGTATTTGCCAATGAACGAGTGATTAGCTTCATGGAAAGGTGACATTTCAGCTGAATCAACATAGTAGGCAGGATTTTGATATGTGGAAACAGAAATTCCAAGTAAATTGCAAACGAGTATGGTACTTGGAGAGTTTAGCTAATGTGCTGGTTTGCTAGAGTTTAGGGTATATGAGGAGTGTGGCTGGAGGTGAGCAGGAACAAAACGTTTGCTAGAGACATGAGGGTCTAAAATATTAGGCTAAGGGATTTATTTGGTAGACATTAGAGAGTCACCAAATGTGTCTCTGTGACACACGGACTAGGAAGGTGTCTTCTAGATGAATGTTAGAGAGCCCTTGGACACGGTGACATTAGCCAGGAGACAGATCCAGGGAAGAAGTAAAGAAGGCTTGACCTAGGGCAGGCACGGTGGAAAAGGAGAGATAAACGTCCAGGAGGAGGTGAAATCCAAAGTAACTCTGGAACCGTACGACTGGACAAGTAGACAAACATTCAGGTGGAACAGGTTGGTTGGAGGTCAAGGGCAAGGTAGAGACCATGAGCTTGGCTGTGGGTCGGCAGTGTTTGCTGGTAACTCTGAGTGTCCTTGAAGTAGCTGGCAGGTGGGTGGAAAGGTGGGTCTGCAATTGAACAGGGAGAAGGGGGCTAAAGCAGCAGGTTCTAAAATCATCATCAGAAGCAGGGAAAATAGGCGAGATGGCCCAGGAAAACGTGAAGGGAAGGATGAGGAGAGGACCTGGGAACCCCTTCCTATCCCGGGCCCTGTTTCTCTGCACCTGCCCTGTAGGAGTACAGGTGCCCACTGTGTGCAGCTTGGCCCATGCCTCTCTCCTTGGTATGCAGAAGTTCCCTTTCATACCAGGTTTCTGCTGGAGCTAAAAGGTCATATTGGTTTTCTGAGTGAAACAAGGTTTTCTTTTTAGTCTCCTACCATGATAATTAAATAAACAGCACTGACCCAGGAAATCAAAATTGGTTTATGAACTTTGCTAAAATATAATAAGAACAGAATCCTTACATTGGCTTGTGGATGGGAGATTGGGGTCTAAATAGTCACAGACCAGCAAACATCCCTTGCCCAGCCACGAGGGTGCTGACTCTGTGTGGCACAGCCTCCATGAGTGACACTGTCGGGCCTTGCAGTGTCAGACCCCTGGGCAGAGTTTCCAAGCACTAGAGACACTGCTTGTCCCACTCATTCCCTTCTTCTTAGAGCGAAACGTCAGACGTACTCCTGACATCACTGGGCACGTCCTCTGGCCTGCCTTCTCTTGGAGACATCTCTCTTGGGCTCTTGGTAAGCACCTGGGGAAAGTGATGGTTCAGTAATTCAGCAAATTTGCATTGAGTTATCTTTGTGAGCAAAGCACAGTCCTAGTTGCTATGAGGGGCTCCAAAGAAAGGGGGTGAGGACTAAGTCCCAGGAAGAGGGTGTTCAATATGCTTCTTACATATGGGCTGCCCAGGTGGCGCTTGCAGTGAAGAACCCCCCTGCCAAGGCGGGAGACATAGGAGACGGGGGTTTGATCCCTGCATCGGGAAGATCCCCTGGAGGAGGGCATGACAGCCCACTCCAGGATTCTTGCCTGGACAATCCCATGGACAGAGCTACAGTCCATGGGGTTGCAAATAGTCGGGCATGACTGAGTGACTTAGCGTGCATGCAGGAGATGAGAGTGTAGGCAACTTGCCTGAGCTCCCACGCTGTAGCAGCGTTACTAGATTCAAAACAAGGTCTTCTGATTCCTTTAGAGTCTCTGCTTCATAAGAAGCCTCAGCCTAGTAACACGGGTCCTTTGTGCACATAGACCTATGTTTCTGGATTTAATAAGGTGAGAGTTCTGAGTAAAGGGCAGAAAAGTGTAGGGAAAGGTGGAGGAGGCAGGAATCAGGGAAGACTTCTTGGAAGAGGTGATGTTTCAGCTGGTCCTTGGAAGATTGTGGTAGAAATGTTAAATGCATTTCTTCACTCGATCATTTATTCAGTAAATATTGTGGGTCTCTATGTGTCAGGCTGTGTGCTGGGGCTAAGGATGTATTTATGAACAGAACAGGCAAATTCTGAGGGACTGGAATTCTAGTAGGAGCAGAAGATGATAGACAAATGAATGTATAAAATGAGAATGAAAAGTTGAAGTAAAAGGAAGGAAAAAAGAGATAAAGTTTGTAAGGAGAGAGAGAATGAGGCCATCAGCCTGATCCAGGAAGAGATGAGGAACCCCACCTTGAGAGTAAAGGGGCAGTGTCTCTCGTGTCTCCCAAAGTGAAAGCTCCATCCGTGGTTAGGAGTCGGGAGAGGCTGGCCCGGGATAGAAATGATGATTCAAGAGCTGTGTCTGGGTTTCTTTAGGGTTGTTATCTGGAAGGTGAGGAGACTGAATAGGTAGCAGCAGATTCACCCTGACACGTGAGGGACCACTGTCCTTCATCACCATCAACAACAGTAATAATAGCTAAAATTGATATTACGGAACTTTTATGATATTCCAGGTTTGGTGCTGATTATAAATCATTTACATGGATTTCCTCATGTAACCATCCTTAACCAAAGGAGAGTGAGGTTACTGAGAAAACCAAGGTCCGCTCAGAGCCTATGACTGGTGTCTGGAGAAGCTGGAGCTCTGTGTGCAGTGTAACCAGTGTATGCTCTTAACCCGTCACTAGCCACCCAGATTTTCACCAGAGGCTTTGGGGACCGGGAGGAAGAAACAGCGCCCCCCCCCACCCCCTGGCCTCCTAATGTGCTGGCACCAAAGGCTGTCAGACTTGTTGGCAAAGGTCATGGGGGTGAAGAGTGGATGGAGGATGGTGATGAAGGAAGAATCAGAGTCATGGAGAAGGGGCCAGCAGGATCTAAGGGACCCAAGCTGGTCTGCACCAACAGAGAAGGGACGGCACATGCATGGGGGAAGATTCACCAGCAGGCAGTGAATTTATTGGTGAAAAGGAGAGAAGACAAAAAAAGAAGGAAGTGGGAGATTTTAGTGTTACAGTAGAGTTTGTACAAAAGAAGAAAAATTGAAGGGAGAAGTAAAGTTGTAAATATACATAATGTGTAAATGTCCTATGTAAATAACTTTCAGAATAAAAGCCTGAAAGTCTTATGCCCTCTCCCTCTCTGCGGAGATCCTGGTCCCTGGTGGCTCTGTTACCCATGTCCTATGTCTAGAAATTGGCAGCCTCCCCCAACCCCACATCCGTGGCAGGCCATGGGGCATAACTCAGCCTCTTACTGGCCCCATCCCAGCCCACCAGAGAGACCACAGCTCAGCTCAGCAGGGCTGGAGGCCATTCCTCACGTTTTTAGAATAGAAGGAAGCAGCTCTGATGGGGGGTTCCTATCTGAACCCACTGACTGATCACAGGCTGCCCAGTCCTCTGGCCTCCTCAGCCATAGACCCTCATGGTGATCTGTGACTGGAAGATGAAGCAGGTCAGGCGTGGGATAGGGAGACCTCTCGACCTAGAGGTCATAGGTGCCGCCTTGCTTCTGCCCACCTGGAGGATTCACAGTGCCAGGTGTGGCTCTTCCTCCACGAGCTCTGACCCTCCTGCTCCCCTCTGCTGGCTCTCCTGACATTGGGGTGTTAGACTCATTCAGCCTTTTTCATGCCATTTCTGCCCCAGAGTTGGAGAAGAGCAGTTTGCTGCATGCGACTCTACATTTGTTTTTTTTTTTCTTTTTTCCCTTCTTCCCTGGCCTGTTTCTCTTCTGCTTCCAGAAGCTGCTAGAAGTTCTCCTGAGACTTTGGTACCTGAGGGGTTGTATCCCTGTCTTCTGAGCCAAAGCCCCCTCCCCTCCTCACCCACCCCTCTTCTGCAGAAACGTCTCTGCTGGCCAGCAAAAGTCTGTTGTGTTGATTAAGAAAACATTTTCCTGCAGCCTGGCAGGCACACTCCCGGTTTGGGCAGGGCTTAGAGAGAGACGATGAAGCGCTATGCCCACCCCCGACTTCCACACACAGTGTTTGACTTTCTTAATATTTCCATGTAAAGTCAGCTTCTCATCTGAGGAGCAGAGGCTGCTGTGTCCACACTCTGATTTAGGTGTTTTATGCTGGCTCATGTGGGTTAACTGCACTGTTCTGCTGGGTTTGGGCTCCGTAAGACAATGGGAAGACCACTGAACGAGGGGTCAGGAGATGTGGGTTGTAGGGTCACCTTCAGCAGGCTGTGTGATCTTGGACAAGTCACTTCCGGTCCTCAGAATCCTCTTCTCAGTGATGAAGGGTTGGATTTAGTGAGTTCTCACTTGCAAGTCAGTTTCATAAGCTGTCAGTCTCTCCCTCTTCAGAGGAAATCTGATCATTAGCCCAGTAGCCTGAATAATCACAGCCTGGGGAACTAGCCTCTAGATGGTGGGGCACTGGGAACCATCCCATTTCCATTTCTTCATCTCTAAAGAGGTCCAAGTGAAAAGAGTCCTTGGCCAAAGTGACCATCAGAAATGCAAGTCTGCAGAGGGACCTGGGAGGTTCTGCTCAGAGACTCCCCCAGAGGGCTCCAGGGTTCCTGATGGTAAGCCGGCATGGCTCAGATTCGGGTCAGCAGCTCTCAGCCACACAGCACTATGTTTGGAGAGACCAGGGAACTGTGAATTCAGCTCCTTGGATAGGCCAGATTAGCTGGATGAGGGGAAGATAGATGTTAACAGTGGGATCTGCAGAGAGCTACGTAAGCCCCATGAATCCTACTTTGCTATCACCCTTCAGAGCTGGACTCCCTTCAGCAACCTCCCCAGCAGATGGCAACGAATCTGCCTGAACATTCAGGGATGGGAATTTACCCTTTGGGTTGCAGTGATTCCATTTTGGAGAGGGTCAGTGATCACAACTTTCCTCTCATGTATTCAGTTCAAGCCTATTTTCTCTACACCTTGGAAGCATGAGGGCTTTTGAGAACCCAAAAGGTCCTGTTAGGAAACAGTTGTGGAAGACAAGTATAATTATGATCAGGGAAGTCATTAGGGGACTTGGTGGCAAGAAGACCCTGGGACTTGTGTCCTGGCATGGACTTGGGATGGCTCAGGTGTGGCTCTGGCAGATCCAAGCCCTGGGGAAGAGTGGAGGTTCCCAGATGAACCAGTTGCTCTTTAGACCCTTGGGGAGCCTGCACAGCATGAATGGGCAAGTTCTGGGGTGCATGGAGTCCCCATCCTGTCCCTGGTCCCCCACTCCCCATCCTTATCCAGGGTTTCTCCCTGCCCCACCCCATCCCCATCTTCTTTCCTGCTGTTATCCCTTTGATCAGTAAATGGCCCTTCCCTTCTCCACTCCCATTATTTAAGAACATGAGCTCCCCAGAGGAACACAGGGGAATCTCGACATTGCTATTAGCATCTGTGTGGGCAGCGTGGCTTACATTACTTTGAGTTATTTGAATGAAACCAACCATTAAATGATCACAGAGGACTGGGGAGAGGGTGAGCATGTGGGCTATCTCCGGCTCTGGGCATCTCACTGCTGGCTTTCCAAAGTGCAGAGAGGACAAGGACTGAAGGGCCAGTAGCAGGGTATGGGCACGGAAAGGAAGTTCAGTGGAAATGGGCCAGGCTAGTGAGTCATCTCAGGAGGCTCTCTCCCTCCCATCAGCACCTTCTGAAAGCACAGGCAGCCCTTGCTCCTCAGGGTCAGGCACCATGGTCCCTGCCCCAGCTTCCAGCAGAGTGCCTGGAAAAAGAAGGGGCTCAGTGCTCAGATTCTGGCGTGTCGCTGCCCTATCATGCCCTGCCAGTTTACTCAGAGTGAGAAGCACCTGCACACGGGTGGCTCAAACAACCAAGCAGGACCAGACATTGAATCAGGTGCAAGGTTTGTGTGTTTCACAGCATGAAGCGAGGGACAGTATGGTAGTTGTCAGTCGTGGCTGACGCTTTGCAGCGTCAACCCTATGGACTAGCCCACCAGGTTCCTCTGTCCATTGGATTCTCCAGGCAAGAATGCTGGAGTGGGTTGCTATTCTCTGCTTCAGGGGATATTCCTGACCCAGGGATCAAAACCGAGTCTCCTGCATTGCGGGCAGAATCTTTACCATCTGAGCCACCAGGGAAGCCCAGAGGATGTGCCCCAACTTAGAGTGGAATCTGTAGCTCTAGGCCACTTCCTGTCCAGGTAGGGCTGAGCCAAGAGGATCATCAGATCTGTTTGACCTGGAGATGTCACGGAAGAGATAGAACTCCCAGGAGTGTGCAAATGACGTGAGAAAGTTGGGGGGCTTGGAGGGCCGGAAAGGGAAAGTGTTTCAGGGAAACAGTGAAAGTCGGAGGAGAAACAGGCTCTATGCTCATTGTGTGTGCGTGTGTGTGTGTGTGTTTCTGTGAAAGACTGCTGGAAGTGAGGGGTGGGGAGGGAGGAGGGGGTTCCCAGTGTAACCCTGGGCCATTGTGGGCAGGAGAAAACCTCTAGGTCCTTGTTCTCAAGTTGGCCTGCTGAAGCGTTACCCTTCCTCTCACATCAGAAGCATCATCCTGGACCAGGGCTGGGTCTTCTGGTTCTTAGATGAGGCCCCCACACACCTACAGATTTCCCCTGAAAAGCAACTCTATACTTGGAGAATCCACAGAGAATTGATGGGGCTCTTGTCTCTCTAAATTTGTGTACTCCGGGAACCTCATATAAGTGAAAATGTTAGATCATTACTTTAAAAAATTATAAAATACATCAGACATGCAAAGAAAAAACATCTTGTCATCTTTCAGGCAGCATCCATAAAACTCCCTTATGCCTATAAATATGAATGCCTCTCGTTAGTATGGCAGCGTTATTTAACGGAACTTATAAGGGTACCTTTATTTTAATGGGTTGGAGGGTTGTGACTACATTGTAAAAGATGAGTTAAATATCTTTTTTCTTTGTGTTAATTGTTTAAAATTAAACCAGAAACCAGCTTGTTTAAAATTAAACCTGAACCAGAGCAAGTCAGCAGTCCTTGGATTTGTAGTCCTGTTTACACAAAAAATGTGTTGGGGTGGGGTTTGTGGGAGCACAGGCTTTCCACTGCAGATGCTAATTTGAATCCACTATTGCCCATTTCCTTTATTCATTCAACAAATATTCCTGTTGTGCTGACTGTGTGTGCCTGTTCTTGAGGTGATGAAAAGCTCACCACATGTAGTCACCGGGCACATGAAATGAATCAGATAAATTGCCATGACACCTGTAATTATGCTCCTGGGCAGAGTTCAGGCCCTGCTCTTTGGATGATGGGGAGACAGGTGCAGGAAGTAGCCCTCTCTGGGACCCAGCACGAGGGGCTCCTCTCTCAGCAGTGTAGGCCCCCCTGGTCCATCCCGGAGTGTCAGAGCCCCTCCTTTTCCTGACTTTGCAAGAGCAAGAATCCGCCCATTCTCTACCCGACCTTTGTATCTACCTCCGAGTCAGAGCAAGAATTTTGACGACATGAACATCAATTCTGTCTCAGAAAAGCCGCTCTGAATTTGTGCCTCTTTACTCATTCCAGAGTTTAGAGTCTTTTCCTTTAGATCTGTGCCTCCCAGTGGGGTCACCTGGCCATGCCTTTGATCTTGCTCCTCTGGAGCTGGCCAGGCTGCTGGAGGCAGGCAGAGCTGCTCACCAGTGGCTCTGCTTTCCCAGCCTTACCTGGCTGCCCTGGAGGCTGGGGAGATCTGCACCTGCCTGCATACCTGTAATTCATTCTTGCCCACCTGTGTGCCATGGCCCCCTGGCTAGGAACCTCTAGCATCCTTAGTCTCGCCTCTACCCACCTGGGGCTGTTGGGGTCCTAATGCCAGCCTAATGCCAGCTGGTCCTAATGCCAGCAAGCCCTTTGGGCCCTGAGCAGTCCTGTCACCCCCCTCAGACTCAGTTGACACAATGTTTCCCGTTCTTTGTTGAATGCTCAGCCACTTTCTTAGGGCATGACCAAACAGAAGTCCCCCTGTGAACCTCAGTTTCTCCTTTAGGCAAACGAGGATTCCCGTGAGGTTGAAAACTAATGATATTTATGCAGTGCCTGGGCCAGTGCCCAGCACATGTGAGTAGCCAGCGTGAACCACCACCGACACTTGGAGGGTCTCTTTCTGCCCTTGCTCCTGGGCAGGGACGGCCAGATGAACAGAGCTGTCGCTGGTAAATAACGCTTGGCTTGCCCAGGAGTACCAGATGGTGTGCCAGCAACTCGGGCCAGGAAAACTCAGGGCGGGAGCTTCGGGGAGAACAGAAGTGGTACTGGAGCTGCCCAAGGACTCGGCTCTGTGGACACCACCCACACAGGCAAGGAAGGCTCTGTGGATCCCTGTGCCTTAGACACCATAAAGGTGAGATCACAGCCCCAGTGTCAGCCAAGCGGCAACCAAAGGCAGCCTGGAACCCCGTCACTTTCTTTCCTGGCCTGTGCCCTTCCCTTCATGCTGAGAGGTCTTTAATGTCTCCCTCTGACTTCCCTTAAAATATCCCCCTCCCTAGATCAGCATCCCACTGGATTCTCATCCCATCTCCATGCCTCAATGCAGAGTTTCAGCCTTAAGGGTTGGGGAGAGAAGACGCACAGATAGCGTCCAACGTGGCAGCAAGGAGGGAGCTTAGTGACCGCTGGCCGCTGCTGAGGACAAGATGGGTCTTTACCAAGCAGCCCGTGCCCCCTGCTCTGAGCAGAGGTCAACCCTGGCTCTCAGACACCAACGAAACCAAAGAAAGAGCATCCCCAGCAAGGCAGCCTCCGCCCTTCTCTCGCGTGGAGCTGCCTGGAGGGAACGAGGGAATGATTATTTATCAGGGAGCTGGTCAGAAAATTGGACACATTCAACAAAGACCAGGAAACATCATGCCAGCTGAGTCTGCCGGGGGTGACCGGGCGGCTCGGGGCACAGTGGCCTCCCTGCTGTCAGCGCTTGCTGTCGGAGGGCTGACTGAGGACACCCACCGCACGTGTGATGAGTGCAGGTGGACCGGCCTTCTGCGGCCAGCCGAGATCCTGGCTGCTGGCCCCTGGCAGGTGGGCCAGAGGGCTGCAAAGTAGGTCGGGCTGTAGGTCCAGGTCCAGGTCCCCAGGGCTGAGCGAGCACCACCCTCCACGGCACCTCCCTCCTCCCCAGGATGAGGGCACAGAGTCCAGGCTGCCCTATCCTGGCCCCCTCCTCAGACTCCCAGGCTGATGCCCCACTGCTTTGGTGGGAAGAGGGGAGGCAAGGCACGAGCTGGGGGCTTCCCTAGAGTGGGAAGCATGAGTTTGAATGGGGTTTCCCCCAGTTACTCACTAACCTGCTCCACAGCCGAGGCCCAGACTCCCCTCAGGCTCCTCATTAAGAAATAGAGAGGTGAGAGCTGATGGGAGAGTGCTCTGGCAACAGTGTGTTCTGATCTCTCCCCGTCCCCAGGGATGTAAGCTCATTCCCATCTTCCTGTGAGAAGGGGTTTGAGAGCCCGCGTCTCCCCTGGAGCTGAGGGGTTTTGCACATGGAAACAGAGCACTGGTGCTTGATGCCTCTCCCCCGGCTCAGCCTGGGGGGTCAACATGGGATTTCTCCCTGACCCTGCCTCTGTGCCCAGGTTTTCCCAAGGATCTTCCAGTGTTTTTACCTGACAGCTCTCTAGGCTGGGGAGGGGACTGAGGTCCATGCCCTGAGAGGTCCTGTGGGGAGGGGAGGGAGGGTGCCTCGCCTGGGCTGGTCTTTGGCTCCTGTCATGTCCCCACCTCATCGAGGTTCCTGTTTCTCTGTTTGGAAGGTAACCTAGGACCATGAACTATCCCCCTCTGGCTTCTGAGTGGGGCTTTCTCAAATGCCCTGAGGATCAGCATCTTCAGCAAAATGGATCTTCAGGTTGGGGATATTTTCTCTATTCTCTGGGCCCAGATTTCAAGCTCTAAATAGCTAGGGACTGCAGGATGCTACAGAATTTGTTTAGGGTCTGCTGAGAAGCCAGCTTGGGAAGAGGCTGCCGGTCCCAGCAGTGGGAATGGAAGAGTTGGTCCAAGGCGGATGAGGGAGCCTGCCAGTACAGGAGACGTAAGAGATGAGGATTCGATCCCTAGTTTGGAAAGACCTCCTGAAGGAGGAAATGGCAACCCATTCCAGTATTCTCGCCTGGAGAATCTCATAGAGAGAGGAGCCTGGGGTGTTTAAATACAGTTCATGGGGTCACCAAGAGTTGGACACAACTGACACGACTCAGCACGCACACATGCATGGATAAGGGGGATGCTGCTAGGGCTGAGGGACCCTGGGACTGCGGGGCCCTCACACCCAACCACTTCTGCCCCCTCAGGGCGCTCAGTGTTCTATGCCGTACCTGCCGCAGAGCACCTGTCAGGGACAGTGTTGCCACTGAAGATGCTGCAGTTCATTCGTCACAGTTGCTGGTCTTTTGGGCTTACCCAGCTTCCCAGTGGAGGGCAGGGAGAGACTATCCGTATTCCCGCTCCAGTGGTCCCAGGAAGCAGGCGGCAGTGAATGAAGTTAGCGAGTCTGCAGCCCATTCATGGAAGCCCCGGGAGCTTCCCTGCCTGTGACCTTTAGGAATGAGGGAGGCCCTGACTGCGGAGGGGGGACACGGGGAATGGGGTGAGCCTCCCGGAACAAAGGGAGTCGCAGGAAGACCCAGGATGGCAGAAACGGAGGGCTGGTCACCTTAGGGTGCTCATGGTGGGGTGTTTAAATACAGAGAAATGACTCTCTCTCCCTCTCTGTTTATAGGTTTTTTTTGCTCCAGCAAAGACATCTTCATTCCTTGAGTAATTATAGCCAAGAAGGCTTAGGGTTTTGTGGAAAGTTTAGAGGGAGTGGGGCAAGCATGGCAAAGTGCTTCTAGAAGCTCGGGTCAGCCTGTCCACCACTGGCAGCCTCACCTACCTTTGATACTCAGAAGCAGTCACAGTGAACGCAACGTAGTCTATTTAGACAAGTGGACAGAGTCCAGCTTTTAAATTTCGGAACAATCGCTCTGTCTGTTATGTAGTCTGGCTTCCTCTGTGAGTGCGAGTGTGTGAGTGTGTTTCCCTTCTCCTCTATTGGTCTGTCATTGGGTGATAAAATAGAACATGATGAGTGTCATTCTAAAGCAATTACAAGCAAGATGCATAATGGCAGAGCTGGAGAACACGGCATATGGCCTCGGGCAGCCGCCATGTGAGAATTAATCGGGAGATTTTGTTTCCCCCTCATCACCCTCAAAAACCAGATCAGCTTCATGGTGAGGAAGAGACCATCAAAGCCCCCCACAGCCTGCCAGATGGATGCTGGAAGCTCTGGGGTGGAGATCAAGGCTTGCCTTGAAGTGCTGGCTGCTAGGGCACAGCTAGACAGAAGGGGCCTGCCAGCTCCAGAGGGTATAGAAGAATAGGGAACACCCCCAAATCCCAAGCTGAGCAGCCCAAGCCTGGACAATCTGGGGGGGAGCATGGAGAGTGCAGGCTGAAAGGCAATGTGTTTTCCTTTCATCAGTGCTGATTCTACCACATACCTCTGTGCCCGCTCCAGCTCCAGCCGCTTCCTGCTCCCCCGTTCTCTGGCAGCTCATTGCTCTGTTCATACATCACATTGCTAAGTGGAGCTCTTGGGGCATCCAGTCTGCTCTGTTTGCTGGTGACCAACTTTCCCCACTCTTTCCTGGGACCGACTCTGCTCCTGGGCCCCACAGATTGTGCCCCAGGCGCTCTCCTACCCTGGACTCTGCTCAGGGCTCTGCAGGGGACTGGAGAGGTTTCTGGAGCAGATTGATGTGGGACCCTGGCAGGGGTGAGAATAGCCTGGTCAGCTTGGATGCCTCTGTACAAGGTGTATTAGGACTTTGTCCTTGTCACATGCTTGGGATGAAAGTATCTCCCTGCCCTAACCTACCCACCCCAGCTGTGTGTGTATGTGTGTGTGTGTGTGTGTGTGCGTGCCCACACATATGGATGTCTCTGTGTTTATGTGTGTTGGGTGGTTTGGGGACAGCCTATCACCAGACTGCCAGGTCACTGGGCTGCGTTCCCAAGGATTCAAGGGTTCTTATCCATGTGCCCTGGAAAAATAAAAGTGACCTGCTTGCTATAAGCTGATTTGCAGGACAGTGGGGAGTAGGCAGGGTCTTCCCATGGTCTCCCCAGGTTTATGTTCCTGAGTTCCACTGAGAAAGTCCTTTTTTCCCTCTTCCCCACTCCCTGACTTGCCTTAGCAGAAACAACCAAGGTTATTTTGTAAGGAGCCAGAAAATAAATAAATATTTTAGACTTTGTGGGCCATACAGCCTCTGTTCCAGCTACCCTACTCTGCTGTTGTAGCACAAAAGCAGTCATAGGCAATAGGTTATTGAATGAGCATGGCTGTGTTCCAATCTTATTTATAAAAACAGAAGATGGAACAGATCTTGTCCCATAGTTATGGAGGACAGGAGCCCAACACCAGCACTTGCCCTCTGCAGATGCCCTCTTCTTTGGGGATTTGAGCAACATCTTGCTTTAAAATGAAAATTTAGGATAAGCTCCTCCACAATCCTTTCCCAGTTCACGTGTGTACATACCCTTTTTGCAGTTAGAATTATACTATCAATATTGTAGCACTGGGAGCTGAAAGGTTATTTCATTCCACCCACTTATTTTGTAGGTGAGAAAAATTAAGGCATAGTGAAGCTACTTGCCCAGGACTTCAGCACTAGTTGGTGGCAGAAGTGGGATCAGGCAAAGCCTGGCAATTTCAACCAGACTTTTCCTCTCTACCATAGTCTCATTCCAGAGGAGGCAATGGCAGCCCACTCCAGTACTCTTGCCTGGAGAATCCCATGGATGGAGGAGCCTGGTGGGCTACAGTCCATGGGGTCGCAAAGAGTCAGACATGACTGAGCTACTTCACTTTCACTTTTCACTTTCATGCATTGGAGAAGGAAATGGCAACCCACTCTGGTGTTCTTGCCTGGAGAATCCCAGGGACGGGGGAGCCTGGTGGGCTGCCGTCTATGGGGTTGCACAGAGTCAGACATGACTGAAGCGACTTAACAGCAGCAGTAGCAGCAGCAGCAGCAGCATAGTCTCATTCCCAGTGCATTATGTTCCTAGAGTGGGCAGAACAAAACTGCACCAAGCACCATGGAATTATAGACTCGGCTGAGCAGCAACACTGTGTGTGCTAGTGGCTGTGGGAGGCTCTAGGGTATTGGAGGAGTCCTGGAGAAAGAACCTTGTTGCTTTCTGGGAAGTGCCTCTGCTGGGCATCTAGTTGGGGAAAAGAGAGTTCTTCTGGCACTTTTTTCACCAGTATGTCTTGGTCAGCATTGCAATCCATCTGCTTTGTTCTGGTTGCCACCCTTCCTCACTGTTGCCACCCTGGGATTTGAAGACCCTAAGCCCCTCCTCTTATCCTCTCTTAGACATAGCATTGAGTACAGGTGGCATTAATGATAAAGAGCTCACCTGCCAATGCAGGAGACATAAGAGATGTGAGTTCGATCCTTGGGTCGGAAAGATCCCCTGGAGAAGGGAATGGCAACTCACCTGAGTTTTCTTGCCAGAATCTCATAGACAGCCTGGAGGGCTACAGTCCATGGGGTTGCAAAGAGTCCAACACAACGGAAGCGACTTAGCATGCACGCACACAGGACACACAGCTCCAGGTTTCCCTGCTCACAAACAAGATTGGTTTTATTTTAAGAAGAAAGAGACAGCTCTCGTTGTGACTTTGTTTTTTCCTCTAGAGACTCCGAGTGGGATCTTTACTGAGTGGGCCTCAGTTTCCCTGTTGGTGTAGTAGGGAGGTCTCCAGGCAGGGCAGAGAGGTGTCAGAGAAATTGTCCTCATTGCAGACAGAGGGGAAAGCCCAGGTCCTGAGAGGCCAGGAGGAGACACCAGGTGTCCTACTCATGGAGGTCTCTACCTGGAAAGCCACATAACCCACTGAGTCAACCCTGGCTTCAGCTGGAATGGCAGTGGGAGGTGGGGAGGAGAGTTAGAAAAATGAGCCGAACCCAAGCCTAGTGTTTGGCTGCACCTGCCCTTGAAATTAGGAATGCTGCATGTCAGGAAGAGAAAAGTGGGACTCAAGAGCCCAGGCCAAGCCTGGAAAGGCTCCCGGAGGATGCTGAGCTCACAGCCCAGACCCTCCAATCAATAGGGCATGGCTATTTATAGCATCAGCCCGAGAGAAACTTAATTATGATCAAAAGGAGCTATTTAATACCGTGCTTGCTGAAGACGCAACCTCTTGTCAGTGGAAATTAATCAGCGGCTGCTGTGGGTTCCTGCCCCCTTGGCTCCAGAACTGGGGAGGCGTCTGGCGGGAGCTGGGGCATCAGCTGCCCCAGGAGTGCTGATGCCATCAGTGCCCTCACAAAGTCATCTAATGAGCAGTGGTCTTCCCCAGGGCTCCAGATGCATGGGGGTGAGGGTCCTGGACCCCAGCAGGGCAGGAGAAAACATTCAGGAGACAGGGACTCGTGACTCAGCTCAGATCCTGCCACTCTTTCCAAATGTTCCTTGACTGCTCCAGCCCACAAGCATCTCCCTCTTCTCTTTACTTCTGCAGTCTTTGCAGTATGTTGAATACCCTGGTCAGGACTCAGTGTACCCCTCCAAGCTGAGGGGCTGCAGCTGTAGTTCCTGCCTCATCTGTAAATTAGAGATGATAACAGCAACTTCTTCATAGGGTAGGTATGAGGGTTAAGTTGAGTTACCACCTAGTAACTCACTTGGAGGGCTTCCCAGGTGGTCCAATGGTAAAGAATCTGCCTGCGATGCAGGAGATGCAGGTTCATTCCCTGGGTGGAGAATATCCCCTGGAGGAGGAAATGGCTACCCACTCCAGTATTCTTACCTGGAGAATCCCATGGACAGAGGAGCCTGGCAGGTTCCAGTCCATGGGGTCACAAAAATGTCAGACATGACTGAGTGACTAAATAATGACAATAACTCTCTTGGAAGAGCCTGGCACTTGGCAAGCACTCATAAGCGCTAGTCCCCATTACCACCATGCTGGTACTCCTTGTGTGTTAATTACCTTTGTCTCCCCAGCCAGATGGTTTTTCAAGGGTGGGAATGGTTCCTTCATCCTTGAAGTAACCTTCTGCGGTGCCTAGCACAGTGCTGGCCACCTTTGGCACTTGGCAAGCACTCATAAGCGCTAGTCCCCATTACCACCATGCTGGTACTCCTTGTGTGTTAATTACCTTTGTCTCCCCAGCCAGATGGTTTTTCAAGGGTGGGAATGGTTCCTTCATCCTTGAAGTAACCTCCTGCGGTGCCTAGCACAGTGCTGGCCACCTCTAGGGTGTTTAGTAAGTGTTGGCTCTTTAGTCCATTTGATTCAAGAGCTAAAAGAATTCATTCTCTCATTGATACATTGATTCTGGAAACCTTTGTTGAGCCTTCACATGTCAGGCCTCATACCAGACACTGAAGATGTGAAAACGCTTAGACACAGATGAACTTTCTGTTGAGGGGGATGCCCATGTAGACAGACCATTATGATGCAGTGTGGCAGTGGTAAGAGAAGTGTGGCCAGTTCCTGCAGAGGAGATCACCGAGGAGGAGGTGACTTCCCCTTCCGGGGTTGCTGTGGAGGATTCTTGGTGGTGGTTTAGCGGCTAAGTTGTGCCCGACTCTTTTGCAACCCTGTGAACTGTGACCTACCAGGCTTTTCTGTCCCTGGATTTCCCAGGCAAGCACACTGGCACAGGTTTCCATTTCCTGCTCCAGGGTATTTTCCTGACCCTGGGGTCGAATCCACATCTCCTGCATCTCCTACATTGCAGGTGGATTCTTTACCACTGAGCCACTGGGGAGGATTCTCAGAGTGGATGGTATTTAGGGAAGGCCTTGGAGGGTCACATCATGGGACATGAAGGGGGTATAGGGAGTCTAGGTAGAAGGCANGCACGGGTTTCCATTTCCTGCTCCAGGGTATTTTCCTGACCCTGGGGTCGAATCCACATCTCCTGCATCTCCTACATTGCAGGTGGATTCTTTACCACTGAGCCACTGGGGAGGATTCTCAGAGTGGATGGTATTTAGGGAAGGCCTTGGAGGGTCACATCATGGGACATGAAGGGGGTATAGGGAGTCTAGCTAGAAGGCAGAAAGGCCTGGACTTGAGAAAGTTAGTGTTCAAATCATTCAGGAGCATCCTGACCAGAAGCTGAGGACAACCCCAGGGCCACCACCAGACTCTGCTGTCCAGGTTGACATCAAAGGCAGAATGGCAGATATTCAGCAGTTGCTGGGGAGGAGGGGATCCAGCCCACAGACAGTCTATACATGTACTCTGGCTCAGAGTCTTTGGCCAAAAGGTCAGTTTCCTCTCCAGAGAAATCGAAGGAAATATACCGGATGATGGACTTAGATTAGAAACGCAGAAGCTAGGGATAGAATTCTAAAAGAAGGAGCTGAAGATGCCTAAGTTTTCCTGCTTGGCTTGTTGTTCAGTCACTCCGTCGTGTCTGACTCTGTGACCTCGTGGACTGCAGCATGCCAGGCTTCCCTGTCCTTCACCATCTCCCAGTTTGTTCAAACTCACATCTATTGAGTCAGTGATGCCATCCAGCCATCTTCTCATATGTCATCCCCTTCTCCTCAAGCCCTCAATCCTTCCCAGCCTCAGAGTTTCTTCTAATCGGCTCTTCACATCAGGTGGCCAAAGTATTGGAGCTTAAACTTCAGCATCAGTCCTTCCAATGAATATTCAGGACTGATTTCCTTTAGGATTGACTGGTTTGATCTCCTTGCAGTCCAAGGGACTCTCAAGAGTCTTCTCTAGCACCATAGTTTGAAAGCATCAATTCTTTGGTGCCCACCCTTCTTTACGGTCCAGTTCACATCCATATCACAGTTCCTCCTGCCGGACAGTGGGGTGCCTGCTGATTAAGTCCACAGAGGTGGGCCTCCTGTTGGAGCTGGGAAACAGTGGCCAGTGGATCTGGAGGGCAAAGGAAAACCCTCCAGGGGCCTCTCCTTCTCTCCTCCCAGGTTGAAGCAGTTGGAAAGGGAGGACCAGAAAGCTGGGCATGGAAGTTCTTACTCAAGTTCTCTGGGCCCTACAGATGTGTAATACTGACTTTTCTCCCTTGGGGAGCACTTTTGGGGTTCTTTAGAGACCCTTGCCCACAGTCACAGGGAAGCACTCTCAGTTCCTCTCTTGTGTGTGATGCCCTCTCACTGATGCAGGCTTGTTGGGGGCCCTCCCCTTCCCTGTGGGGCCCGCTGCCCTTCAGGCTGACTCTGTCCCCGCCGGGCTCTGCTCCCATCCTCAGGAAGTGCTCCTTTGCCTGGAAACCAGGATAACAATGAGGCCACCTTCCTTTGCTCCATCATCCAAACTGCCAGTGAGCATGGCCATCACTTTGCCTGTAGATTATTCAGGCACGAAGTACATGTCAATTTTCTGTGTCTCCCAAGTGCAAAGGACCCAGGTAAAACTCCCTGAGAGGACCCTTTCAAGCCCCTCACTCCTGACTTAGCCTCTACGGGGAGCAGGCTGAGTACACCGGGCCCTCTCTCCAGGGCCCCGCTTCTGCCTCCAGCAGCCCCGTTCTTGTTCTTGCCCTCTCTGCCTCAGCCACGGCTGGGGTGAGTGGACGACTTGGATCCTGCATGCTGGTCTTGCACATCCCTGGAGCTGCAGAGCCTTGTCTGAAGCTGAGATGAGAGAAGTCCACCGTAACATTACACCGGCCCCTGCACTGGAAGCATGGAGTCTTAACCACTGGGCCACCAGGGAAGTCCCCCCAGCCCCTTTCCTCTAGAATGTGAACTCCACAAAGGCAGGGAACTTTGTTTTCCCTTGTACCATTAGCACCTTGGCCAGTGCCTGGCACATAGTAGGCACATGACAAATGTTTGTTAAATGAGTGAATGAATGAATGAATGTCGTTCTCCTTATCCCTTGGACATTCCCACATTTCAGGTGGTCAACACATGCCATCTCCACAACACCCATCCAACCCTCTGCCACACACATTATCTACTTCTCTCTACTCACATACTTATATGTGATTCCCAGTTCTAAACAAATTGGGATCTCATGGACTGTGTCGGCCATAGAAGCTGATGGATAGGAGGCAGAGGTGAGGACAGAGGTGTGGACAGGGTGGTACACAGGAGAGTGTATGGATCGTGGACTTGGACTGATCCTGCTTGAATCCTGGCTAGGCTGCTTACCAGCTGTGAGACCTTGGGGAGGTTACTGGGGTCTGTGGTTGTAAACAGTGAAAGTATGCAAAGCGTCCTGTGCAGTGCCTGGGCATAGTAGGTGGTCAAGAAATGCAAGCTGTGACCCTGTGTGCATGAGTACGTGCTCAGTTGTGTCTGACTCTGCGACCCCATGAACTGCAGCCCACCAGGCTCCTCTGTCCATTGAATTTTCCTGACAAGCATACTGGGGTGGGTTGCCATTCCCTACTCCAGGGAATCTTCCTGACCCAAGGATCAAACCTGTCTCTTGTCTCCTGCACTGGCTGTGACAGTGGGTCTTTACTAAGCTGTAAAGGACAGCCATCACAAGGCATCTTGTCTCCAGGCCAGAGACTTGGACTCCTGGTTGCCACTTCTCTGCCACCCCTAGAGCTCTCTGCCTTAATAAAGCCTTGTTACCTCTGCCTTCAAACACCCTCAAGGGCGAGCCCCTGCAGCGAGTACCTCCTCCTCTCCAGCCTGGGACTTCTGCCCTCACGTGTTTTCTTAAATGCCGCCTTTATCCACCTGCTTTTCAAGGCCCTCATTCTGTTCCACTCTTACTTTATTTTCTTCTGCTCCAGCCAGACACCCCTCCATCCAATAACTAATCCATTCAGTGTTTTTAAAGCACCTCCTGGGCCCTAGGCAGGGAGCTGGGGGCTGGGTCTAAGAGAGAGCATAGAGCATGAGAAATGCCTGTCTTCGGGGGGTTTGCAGTCAGCTGGGGGCTGCAGATGTTCATGGTGCTCTGAGGCATGAATGTGGTGACGGGGGAGCAGCAGGCAGACAGTGCTGTCAATAGCGGGTGACCAGTCCATTAGTGGGTTATGAAATTAACTCAGTGGGTCATGACCAGCAATTTTTAAAAAATTAAATAGAGTGGAAGAAAAATATCACAGAACAATATTATGGGATCACAGCCATAATGAAAGGAAAGTGTTCTTTCTTTAAAACTTTTGTTTCCATTTTGTATATTGACCTGCTTGTGTGTCTGGTGATATAGAACATGTTTCTTATTTTGGGTCCTAGTAAAACTGTTTAGAAAACACTAACCTAAGGTATGCTGGAATGCTTCCCTGGTGGCTCAGTGGTAAAGAACCTGCCTGCCAACACAGAAGACGCATGTTTGATCCTTGGCTCAGGAAGATCCCCTGGAGAAGGAAATAGCAACCGATTCAGTATTCTTGCCTGGAGAATCCCATGGACAGAGGAGCCTGACAGGCTACAGTCCATGGGGTTGCAAAGAGTCGGATATAGTGACTAAATAACGACAATAACAAGGTATATGGGAGCACTTATTCTTGGCAATCAGGAGGACTTTTTTGGAGGGAATGACACCTAAAAAAGACCTGAAATATTAATAAAAGTTCATCAAATAGAAGGGTAGGAAGATAGTCTGTTTTCGGGAGAAGGACTCACTTAATGCCAGGAGTAGGAGAAGCAGGGCAGAGAGAACAAGCGAAGGACCAAGCAGAGAACTGTGTGCTAATCGCCCCACAAATGCAAGCATACTCCCGCCTCGCACCTGTCTGCGGGTGTCCTCTGCCCGCCTCTCACCGGTCTCCATGTTCTCTTCCAAGACTTTCTGCTTCCCAGCCCAGCCTAAAGCTCTGGTCTCCAGGACTCTGACTGTCCTCTGAGTGGCCTCAGTGACTCAGTGTCTAGCCCTTGATTGCTCTGTTTCCTGCATTTCTGACCAGCTTTAGAATTTACCATTTATTTTCACTCAGAGTGTTTTCTCTAAGGGATCCCACGGCCATGTAGGGGCTTCCCTGGTGACTCAAAGTGATAAAGAATATCCTGCCAAGCAGGAGACACGGGTTCAATCCCTGAGTCGGGAATACCCCCTGGAGAAGGAAATGGCACCCCAATCCAGTATTCTCGCCTGGAGAATCCTACGGGCAGAGGAACCTGGCGGGCTACAGTCCACGGGGTCACAGGAAGTCGGACATAGTAACTAAACAACAACAGCAACATGGCCATGTAGAGTCATCGAGACATGTAGTATCATCTCCACTCCATAGACGGGAAACCGTAGCACGGGGAGGCCCAGCACACGCCCAGACTCGCCCCACTGTGAGCGATGGAGTCAGAACGGTCGCCAGATTTTCCACTCCCAGATGAAAGTGTTTTTATTTATATCAGGTTGGACCTTGAATGTGTGATGATCAGACCGACCCTTCCGCATAATCGTAAGCCCCTCGGGGGTGAAGGCAACATTTCACACTTGTGCCTCTCCCATAGTGCTGGCTGACCCGGACAAGGCCCAGAAGTGCTTGTTGCTGATTTTCTGCTTGCATCGCACTGTGACATTAAGGCCCCAAGGCACAGATCACTGGAACAGCGTGAACCCCCCTCCTTTCTGATTTCTTCTCTGTGTGTGCTTGCCTTTCTTCTCTATCTGCTCCCCTCCTCCTGCTCTCCCCGTCCAGAAACTCTTTTCCTCGTTGCTTCCCTCTTTCCCTTCCTGTCACCCCACCCTCCTTCTTCTCCTGCACCTGTCGTAGGGAGGCCCATTCCCAGAGGGGAGAGGTCTGCTTGCTGAGAAGGGAGAGTAAAAAAGACCCTGGTCACAGGCTTCCAACTAATTGGTCCGAGGGTTTCTAAGCCTCTCTGGGGAAATGCCCTGCACAGCTGAGCTGGAAACTCTCTCCAGCCTTCAAGGGAAAAAATAAAATAAGTTGAAGAACTAGCAGAATAGCCCAACAGGCTACGGACAGGAGAAGAAATAAATTCTGTCCTAAGTGCAGGCCAGAATCCCGTGCCCCTTCCCAGCACCTCCCACGGCTACTGCCTCCCTGTGCCTGGGAGGCTGGTTCTCTGCCCTAGTGAATCACTGACTCAGTGGGGAGTGATCTGTTTGCTGCTAAGCACTCGTCTGTGGCCACTTTTCCATGTGCTGGAGCCATTTACAGATGGGAACAGCATCTCTCTGGCAGGGGAGCCCCGTGCCCAGCACCAGCCCAGTGCCTGGAAATAGATCTTTCTGTAGAGGCTGAGCAGGCGAGGGAGGGCACAGGCCAGACACGTGGCAGGGCCACAGGCAAACACGTATGTCCAGTGAGCCTGGTGGGCAGCCCCCCCAGAGCACGTGGATGGGCCTTACATTGTGCGATCTTGACACTGGGGCACCCTGGGAACCTGCTCGATGTCAGTGGAAGGAGTGAGGGGTGGCAGAACAAGGTTCCAGTGAGTTCAGGCCTAGCATTCCTCACTTCTCCCTGTCAACTTACTTGCCCCTCCCATACATACATACACAGCCCCCACTGGAGAAATGTCACAGTAGACAAGGAATACAAAGCATAACAAAATAATACAAGTAAATAAACAAAAAACTAACCAAATAACAAGCATGATCCCAAGCCACGAATTTATAGTTCCCTGTGAATTCTTAGACATCTGGTCTACCATAGGTTATTTGTCAACCATTATGGGAATGTGCAGAGTTCCTCTGAACCTCAGCATCCCCCTTGGAAGTTCCAGACAGATGAAGGAAAGCCCCCACTAGAAATACCCCTTCTCCCTTTAGCTCCTCTGATAATACCACTGTCCTGACACAGTATTGCCTAAAGAACACATGAGCTCATGTGTCTGAAAACTGGGGTTTGAATCCTAGTCTCACTGATTACTAGCTGTGTGATTTAGGACAAGTCACTTAACCTCTCTGAGTCTTCATTTCTTTGTCTATTAAATGAAAATAACAAAAATACAATCATCACAGGACTGAAGGGAGGATTGACATCATGTTGGAAAAAGTGTATTATAAACTTCAAAATGCTGGACAAATGTTTTATTTATGCATTGTGTGTCTCCCCTGCTGGAACATGAGCTCCATGAGGGCAGGAACCTTGTTTTTTTCACTGCCGAATCCCCAGCACCTAGAACAGTTCATGACACGTGGTAATCCCTCACATGTTGAATAAATTAACAAATGGCTTCCTGGTTATCCAGAACACAGAAACTGGACAAGGCACGTCACTTATCTGCAACTCAGCCTCAGTCCTGCTGGGTCTCGTCCTCAATCTGACATTATATCTATGGAGCCTGACAGAGTTCCAGATTCATACAGTCCTACCTTATGTATTTGTTACTGACTGGTTAACTGAATTATGAATCTGCCAGTAAACAGCTGTCTGCTTGGCCTTGCCCATCCGCTGGGCCCCCCATGACTCGTTTCCCATGCACAGTGGGGTGTAGGGACAAAGAACAGCTCTGACGGGATGTGGATAAGTCCTTTGCAAATATGAAGAGCAGCACAACCTTCTGAATTCTCACTTCTTAGTATTTAATAATGACCTACAAGTCTCTGGGGGAGTATTACAAGGAAGTTAGAGAAGGAGGAAACAGGCATGCATTAAACCAGATGGTCCTGGGGCCTGGATGGGGCGCCCCAGCAGGCCTGGGCTGGTGGCCTCAACCTGTTGTCAACAAGAGCCTGGCTGGCTTCTTCCACTGAAGGGGAGAAGGATGCAGACAGCATGTCTCCCATCTTGTTTACTCAGCAAGTACCATGTAGAGCGCCAAGCAGCTCCCAGCCGTCTGTGCTCAGCACCTGGGATATGTGGATCTCTGCCCCGTTCATTCACTGCCGAATCCCCAGCACCTAGAACAGTTCATGACACGTGGTAATCCCTCACATGTTGAATAAATTAACAAATGGCTTCCTGGTTATCCAGAACACAGAAACTGGACAAGGCACGTCACTTATCTGCACCTCAGCCTCAGTCCTGCTGGGTCTCGTCCTCAATCTGACATTATATCTATGGAGCCTGACAGAGTTCCAGATTCATACAGTCCTACCTTATGTATTTGTTATTGACTGGTTAACTGAATTATGAATCTGCCAGTAAACAGCTGTCTGCTTGGCCTTGCCCATCCACTGGGCCCCCCATGACTCGTTTCCCATGCACAGTGGGGTGTAGGGACAAAGAACAGCTCTGACGGGATGTGGATAAGTCCTTTGCAAATATGAAGAGCAGCACAACCTTCTGAATTCTCACTTCTTGGTATTTAATAGTGACCTACAAGTCTCTGGGGGAGTATTACAAGGAAGTTAGAGAAGGAGGAAACAGGCATGCATTAAACCAGATGGTCCTGGGGCCTGGATGGGGCGCCCCAGCAGGCCTGGGCTGGTGGCCTCAACCTGTTGTCAACAAGAGCCTGGCTGGCTTCTTCCACTGAAGGGGAGAAGGATGCAGACAGCATGTCTCCCATCTTGTTTACTCAGCAAGTACCATGTAGAGCGCCAAGCAGCTCCCAGCCGTCTGTGCTCAGCACCTGGGATATGTGGATCTCTGCCCCGTTCACTTTCTGTCTGGAGCACCTTCCTCCTTGTCCACCACCTGAACACCAGCTCACACAGGGGGTTTGGGAGCCCTTCTTGACCCTCTCCAAGACTCTCCCCTCCCTTCCCTCTCACACCTTCATCCCTTCATCTTTGGTGGCCCCACTGCACTGGGCATGGGTCTGCTATCGCCCCCATAACACTTTGCCACACTTATAAGACTCCATGGGCAGCTGAGCTGATCATTTTCTAAGAACAATGGCTACTGGACTCCCCTGGTGGCTCAGTGGTAAAGAATCCACCTGCTACTGCAGGAGACAGGGGTTCAGTCCCTGATCTGAGAAGCTGACATGCCCAGCCATTAAGCCCGTGTACCCCAACTGTTGAGCCTGTGCGCTAGAGCCCGAGAGCCACTACTGAGTCCGCATGCTGCAACTACTGAAGCCCGCACACTAGAGCCGGTGCTCTGCATCAGGAGAAATCATCCCAATGAGAAGTCTGCTCATCACAACTAGAGAGTAGTCTCTGCTCGCTGCAACTAGAGAAAAGCCTGCACAGCAATGAAGACCCAGCACAGTCAAAAAGAAAGAAAACTACCAAAACATAGAATAGCTACTGTATACTGAGTACCTACTATGTGCCAAGCACTGGCCTGGGGCTGCATACACATTAGCTCATCTAATCCTCCCAATACCGAGTGAGCTGGGTAATATTACTTTACTTACATGAGGAAACTGAGGCTTGCCCAAGATTACAGGGTCAGTGCGTAAAGCGGTGGAGCCAGGACTCAAGCCCAGCCCAGCTGACACTAGAATTCATGCTCTTTGGGCTATTTGACCGTATGGTGGGAGGCCGTGGAGCCAGTACTCTAAGGCCTTGAGGGACCCTTTTGGTGCAGGCATCAGGCAGTGCAGAAAGGTGACTTCTTAGCAGATGTTGTTTTAAACCCCCACCACTGGTCAGGACCTGGGACCTCATTCAAGGTTCTTACCCATCAAGACAAACAGCTGCTGAGCTACTTGAATGCAAAAGCCAGTCCAGGCAAGGACTCTGGAACCTCAGAGTTATGAGGAATTGAAGAAGGGACGAGGTTAAGATATGGCTGAGGCCTGAGCTGTTTTTGTACAAACAGCCTCCCTGGGTCAACCAGCACGGCTGCCAGGGCCCTCAGACCACCAGGGCTCAAGTTCCGGCTTAGGATTTACCAGTCGTGACTCTGGCATGCTTTCAACCTTCCCTGAGCCTCAGTTGGCTCATCTGTGAATGAGTATTAACAGTGCCGGCTACATGAGATAGCTGTGAAGATGAAAGGGGGTGGCTTATGAATGTCAGTTTCTCAATATGACAAACAGAACTGGCAGGGTTTCATTAGTGGGAGATAACTGAGGACCCATGGGTTATGCCCCTGACCTTGAAGGCTGAACCGTGTTTTCTAGACTGCTCCAGTAATCCAGTGTGGGCCTGTCTTCTGTGAGTTCCCCCAGAAATGCCTCCTGTGTCACTTGAACCACACAGGACTACTACTACAAACGGTTGAACCCCTTATGACAAACAGAACTGGCAGGGTTTCATTAGTGGGAGATAACTGAGGACCCATGGGTTATGCCCCTGACCTTGAAGGCTGAACCGTGTTTTCTAGACTGCTCCAGTAATCCAGTGTGGGCCTGTCTTCTGTGAGTTCCCCCAGAAATGCCTCCTGTGTCACTTGAACCACACAGGACTACTACTACAAACGGTTGAACCCCTGTGCCCCGGGGTGCAGATAGGGATAGGTGCCATCCTGGTGGCAGGTGCCTCATTCTGATTGGTGCAGAAAGGCCAGCAGTGACCCTGCTGTGTACCATGTGCCGTTGGCTGTGCCCTGCAAGCCAACACCTGCTGCCATCAGAGGTGCCCAGTGTGTGTTTTAGGGGGCTGTGATTCAGGACTCAGCCCACCTCTGCTCCTCCTGCCTTCCTTTTCCTGTTGAAGACCTACTGTGTGTTGGTGCAGATCTGGCACTAGGATGTATACTCAGCCTTGTTGTCACAGCACTCAGGTCGAGCGGCAGAGGCAGGCTGGGGTCCAGGTCGAGGTGGGCTGCGGGGCACTGTGGAGCCTGGAACTGCTATTCCCTACGCTGTGGGGCTCACCCCAGGCCTCCTGCAGTGGTAAAAGCTGAAATGCCCATATTTGATTTCCCTTCCCTCTCCTTGGAGCACAATTGCCTCCAGGGAATATATTCACATGTTCAAGAAGGAACACTGACTGGATTCCTTATATATGCCAGACTCTGTGGGGGATACACAAAGACCAGTGAACCGACACTGTGGCAACAAAGGGTGGCAGGGACAACTCATGACGGGGCTGCCACGCACGTGCCCTCACACATGCCACTGAGTGGCCCCAGGGGCCAGGCAAGAGTGCCAGGGAGGAGCAGCTGGGCTCACCCTGTGCCTTGGGCCCCTGGGGAAGGGCCTCTTGGGGCCCACCTAAGCTGTTCTCCTGCTGCTGTCATCAAGGGCCATTTTCGGCTTTCTCATTGTCCCACCCTTTCATTTACCGCGAGTGGAATGACAATGGCCTGTGTGGAGTGGTGCAGCATTACTTCCCCTCCCTGCGTCCCACCTTCCCATCCCCCAGGCACCCACTGGGCCAGGCCTCCCGGAGCGCCTCCGCAGGGGACAGACGGACCCAGTCCTCCTTCCACCTCCCTCGCCATCTCCCCCCTGCCTGCAGAGGCAGCCAGATTGGATTTTTAATGTAGTTTTCCCCTCCTCTTTTGTATTTACATAATAATAAGTCTAATAAATAGTTGTCGAGAAGATGGATGAGGGCCCTGTCTTTATGTTTTCCTGACAGATTTAGTCCTTTATGAAACTCGCCAAAGCACAGGCTTTTCTGAAGCTAATGAAAGGTAATCACTGTGAGGCCCCGGTTGGGCTTAGCTCAGAGTAATTGGAAAGAGCTTGCAACTTGGAATCAAGAGTTCCCAGATTTGGACCCTGGCCATGCCTTTCCCAGCCTGGGTGAACTTCCAGAGTCTCTGACTCTTCCCCTGTGAAGTGGGGTGAGTGATGCCTGCCTGGCCCGCGTCATAGGCAGAGTGATAGCACTTTGTTAATTCTGCTGCATCTCTAAGTGCTGTGGAGGCATCTGGATGGCCCTTTGCTCTCACCAGCCTCCTTCCTCCAGGTTCTAGCCCATAGGAGCCTCGAACAGGCACCATGTCATGCAAATATAATCCCTCTCTGAAGAAAGAAAGGACATCGCCGCCCTGGAGTAAATGTTGGGGCCCTTGGGTTCTCGCTCTGCTCCTGTCGGATAGTGTGACTTCAGACAAATCGCTTTCCCTCCCTGGGCCTCAGCTGCCTCCCCTGAAAAATGAGAGTACTCCACGAACCAGTATCTAGGTTTCCTCCGGCTTTATAGCCTCCCTTCCAGTGCTGTGTGCTGGAGAGGTGCTGGGGCCATACTTGTGGGTTAAGTGAGCATGGTGGTGTCTCCATGGAGAAAGAGCTGAGTGGAAACAGGAGTCAGGGCGCCTCTGCCCTGTTTGCCATCACTCTTATGGACCGGAATTCAGCCAGGATCCTTTGCTCCATCTGAGCCCACTTTGGGGCACAGCTTTCTCGCCACTCCCTTCTCCGGTAGAATAGCCTCCCCTCCAGCCGGTCTGAAATATGACCCCCACTCCCCCATGTTCAACATTCATTCCCCATCCCAGCTCTTCCTTCTTCCCAACTGCCGGCATCCCATCCCTGCTCAAAGTTTTCCTGCCCTAGTCTCCTAAGAGGTGCGTCCCATCTCTTCTCCAGCTGGCAGAGTTGGTCTTAAGAGCACACACCTCCACCTGAGAAAAAAGGCAGGAAGGCCCAGCTCTACCACCTTGCAGCCGACTTAAGAAAGTTGAGGCCAGAGCCTTGTTTCTGCATCTAGAAAGATGGAGATGCTGTTGGTCTTTTCTGACTTAAAATGGAATCTCCCCTCCCTTCCCTGCTTCGTTTCCTCCCTACTATATATTATCTTGTCTAAACTTGGGTTCCCCTGAAACCACAGCCTAAGACCTGGGTACCACAGCATGTGGGCAGCAACTGCAGAGGGCAGATGTGAGTGAGGAAGGAAGGGGGGAGGGACGGTGATGGAGGTCGGTGAGCTGGTTTTCCTGGGGTCAGTTCGGGCTCATTCCCACGGGGACCCTGGAGGGACTATTTAAGCACATCCAGAGCTGTCCCGCAAGGACATGCACAGAGCCTGGAGCGCTGGAACCTGTCTCCCTGATGACTGTGCCTCTGTGAGTACAGAGAGCCTTCCCCAGATTTCAGAGAAAGCCCCTGATTTACCTTACCCGTATTCGTCTTCCTCCCCTGAGCCACCCAGATGTAAGCTCCCCAGGTGCAGGGATTTGTGTCTGTTTGTTCACTGCCGTGCCTAGAACAGTGCCTTTCACATTGTAGACAGTAAATACATGTGAATGAATGAACCGATCAAAAAGAATAACGTATGCAACATTCTGAGCCTAGGACCCAGCTTGTGGAAAGCATCCAATCAGCAGTCATTGTTTCCATGGTCAAATTAAACCAGCCTGACTTGTGCCCTTTGTGGTCCAGGTGAGCAGAGGGCAGAGGCACTTTTCTCACATCTTTGAGCTCCCAGGGCAGGTGAGCCTACAGATGCTGGGGTCGTGAAGAGCAGCGGGCTGATGCCAGGCAAAGTGAACTGATGATTCCTGGCAGCAGGTCTAGGCTCTGGTCCGGATAGCCCCCCATCCACAGGACCCCTGATGGGCTGACTAATGGGGCTCTTGGGTCCCGCCCCAGGGAACACTTGTCCTTGCTAATTGTGTGTCAGAGGAAATCTGTTTCCTGTGTCAAAGGCAGTTTTTAATCTGCTGTCAGAACTCAAAGACTGTATTCCAGCCGCAAGCAGGGAGATGGTGTGCCTAGAGGTCCCCGCTCCCGGAGCTGGGGCTGGGGTCCCCCAGGCTGGTCCCTGTGGCTCGAGGCCATCGGAGCTAGCCTGCCCCTGGCTGCCTGTCGTCTGCTGGGGATTACGATGCCATTTGTTCTAATTCTTGTTGACATTTCATTTCACACGCTATTAAATGAACCTCTCCAGAAGGGATGGGAGAGAAGTTTGCTCTAGCGAGAGAGGAAAATAATGTGTACTCTGGGGTCAAACAAGGTCCTGATTTGTTTCCATATAGAAACCTGAGTGGATCTGGAGCCAGGACCCCAGCCCTTGGGAGTTGGGCCAGGGTTTGGGCCCAGGGGCTCCCAAATCATCTTACACAGAGGACCTCTGTCTCCCCACTGCGTGTGAGGGTGGTTAGAAGAAGAGGCCTCGGAGGGAACCCCACAGACAGCAGCACCAGGCCTCCTCTCCCCGTTTCCACGGCACTCTTCATCTTTAACCATGCCCTCTGGTGACAGGCTGAGCCGACACCCAGCTGGGCTGTTTCCTCCCCTGGGTGGCCTCCGTAGTGAGTAAGATGGCGAGACACATGGGTCGGGTTTTATGAGTGAAGTTGGTCAGCAACTTGGCAGCGACTCCGCTTTCCTTTTATATCGGAAATAGCGGCAGGCACTGCTCTTTGTAGGTAAGCTTGTCAGACGGGGTTGCCCTTCCCCACTCCTTCCCCTCCTCCTTCCTGCTTTCCTTGTGCCAGGTGGAGTTCTAGAAGCTGCGAACAGCAGTAACTTAGACAGATGTAATCCTGCTCTCCTGGGACTTTTATCGAAGGAGAGAGACATGGAGTGTTTGGTTACATCAAGGGTTCAAAGACTGGATGTAAGATGGAGACACTGTGGAGTTGGGGCTGAGGGGACATTAAAAAAACAAATACCGGGGATTCCCTGGTGATCCAGCGGTGATGACTCTGCGCTTCCAACGCAAGGGGCGCGGGTTCAAACCCTGGTCAGGAGAGCTAGATCCCACATGTCACACTAAGATTCCCCATGCCACAGCGAAAGATTCTGCCTGTAGCAACGAAGATGGAAAATCCTGAGTGCTGCCTCTAACAGCTGCTACAACCGAAGAAGTAAATATTTTTAAAACAAGCAAACAACAACAGAAAATGCTGCAAACCTAGTACCTAGGTTCTGATGGCGTTGTCCAGGGGTGGGGAGCAACTGACCCTGCGCGTATTTGACTCTCCCCAGGTGATTTACAATGTGACTTTGAGAACAACTGAATGACAGTGTGGTCAGTGCTGTGAAGGAGGATTTGATACTGGTTTGAGAGGATAAGATTGTAGGTTGAGATCATGTGGGCCAGGGGGCTATCGGAGAAAGATATCTTGAAATCATGTTTCTCCTGAGATCAGAGCAGGGCTTCACTGATGTCACTGGGTCTGCAATAAATCTCCCGAGGATCTTGCTGAAACAGATTCTGAATCCGAGGTCTGGGTGAGGGGCTTAGGTTCTGCATTTCTAGTAAGTTCCCTGGCGATGCCACTTCTGATGGTCTGGAGGCCACTTTGAGTAGCCAAGATCTAAAGGCTTGCAGTTGGGAGCCCCTTCAGGCTCTAGGACCCCCTACCCGGGACTGAGCTATGACCACTTCCACCCACACACAGCCCATCTGCCCACGCCCTGGCCCGAGCTTCCACAACTCTGGGACGTTGTTCAAACAGAGGGAAAGTGCCAGAGCCCTCCTTGCTCCAGATGCCTGCCCCCCACCCCTGCCTTGCCCCTCTCATTTCTACCTGGAACACTTCCCACTCTGTGATATCACATGGGGGTTAGCAACACAGGCTCTGCAGCCAGACTGCCTGCGTGTCTGTGCCATTTGATCATTACTAGTAGCGTGGTCTTGAACAGGTTCATTTCTCTGTGCCTCGATTTTGTCATCTGTAAAATGGGAGAATGGAGTTTTAGATGAATTGATGCTTAATACAGTTCCTGGTGTATGCTGCTACTAAGTCACTTCAGTCGTATCCGACTCTGTGCCACCCCATAGACAGAAGCCCATCAGGCTCCCCCATCCCTGGGATTCTCCAGGCAAGAACACTGGAGTGGGTTGCCATTTCCCTCTCCAAGGCATGAAAGTGAAAAGTGAAAATGAAGTCGCTCAGTCATGTCCAACTCTTAGCGACCCCATGGACTGCAGCCCACCAGGCTCCTCCGTCCATGGGATTTTCCAGGCAAGAGTACTGGGGTAGGGTGCCATTGCCTTCTCCTGGTTTATACTGAGTCCTTAATAATTCTTGGCTCTTATTTTTAGTTATTATTCTCTTCTCCTTTTCTCTCTCCCCTGCTAATCACACACATGTACATGCGTACACACACACACACACACACACATTTCTCTTGCCTAAACACCTGCCCATCCTACTTGGGGAAGCTGGTTGGGGAAACTTGCCTGATCCTGCCCCACTGCCTCTGTGCTCTTGTCACGCTGCGTTTCATCTGTCTGACTCTTCCTTCCTTCCTCCAAGTCAGCTCACACCTCTCCGCTGCTCAGAATCTCATCCCACTTAGAGTAAGCACCAAAGTCCTTACCCCAGTTGGAATGTTCCCACTTCTTCTCTACCACTTCTTCTCATCGGTGCTACTCTTCCTGCTTGGTTCCCAGTTAGGGAGGTCCTCCTGCTTCAGGGCCTCTCTGATTGCTGCTTCCTCTCCCTGGACCACTCTTCCCTCAGGGAATTCTCACTAGTTTCAGGTTTCTGCTCAAACACCCACTTCCGCGAGCATCCTCAGTAAAATGTGCCTCTCTGCCATCACTCTCTGTCCCCGTCCCTTAGCTGTCCTTTTTCACAGTGCTCATCACCGCCTGTCATACATCTTTACTGATTGTGTAGTTCCTCAACTCTCCAAGGATGTGGGATTTCACTATACTGTTGGCCGTTGCGTCCTGTGCCCAGCCTGGCATATAGAAGATGCCTAGAAAGCATTTACTAAATAAATGGCTAAGGGTGGGTTCCAGATTTTATGTGAACCAGGATAGTGGCTGTCAGGGAATGGGCGTATAGTACATGTTGAATGAATGAATGAATAAGCCTCTTTAGACTCAGCGCACACCTTAGTTGGAGGCAAATCATTTACCTTCTTGGGTCCTTGTCTGTCACATGAAGGGTTCCTTGCAACCCTAACCATTTATGATTCTTTTTCTGAGACCTCAAGGCAGTGAGGAGACCAACTGGGCTGCTGTGAATTCCCCTCATGCAGGGAGGCAGGGAGTAAATTGAAATGTTGGGAAGGTGGGTTGAGGTCAGCCTAAAGGGTGCTTTGAACCCTGGGCTTTGGACTTCAGCTTCATCCCAAAGGCAATGAGGAGCCATTGAAGGTTGTTGAGTGGGAGGGCAGTGTGATTAATGTGGAACTTCAGGAAGAGGGACTCGACGGGGTGAGCAGGCTGAGTGGGGTGCGGGTGATTGCTCTAGACCCCTATCTCAGCCCTCCATCTCAGCATCTCCACTGTGTGTGCATGTGTGTGTGTGTTTGTATTCAGGCAGGCCCAGGGCATGGAGAGTGAGGCTGCCCACTGATTTCCAGGCTGGGAGTCACACCCCAGGTTCTAGAAGCCACTGGGCTTCCCCAGTGGCTCAGGAGTAAAGAATCTGCCTGCAATGCAGGAGATACTGGTTTGCTCCCTGGGTCGAGAAGATCCCCTGGAGAAGGAAATGGCAACCCATTCCAGTATTTTGCCTGGAGAATCCCATGGCCAGAGGAGCCTGTTGAGTCACAGTCTATGGGGTCGCAAAGAGTCAATGACTGAGCACACACACCTTTCTCCTTGAATTTTCCTGGGACTCTAGCTGGAGAGGGGGCTAGAAACAGCTCCGCCCCGCTGTTGCCTCTTGTGTCCCATAGATGGTTGCACCGTTAGTCCCATCTCCGCCTCCAGGCACAGACTGATTATAACAAAGGAGAAAGTTTCTGAAAGTGATGAGCACTGGTGTGGAACAGCCAGCCAGCCAGCCTGTCCAGGGAGTCTGCTTGAATTCCATTTACACAGCAGACATCCTTTTCATCCTCCTGTTAAGACCAGCAGTCTTTGTCGGCCAGGCCTGCACCCGCCTTCCCCAGGGAGTCTGGTGACCCCTGGTGGGGCTGATGGAATGGGAAAGCGCAGGGACTGCTCTGGCTTCAGCCCGGTCAGCGTGGTTGCTAATGCTGCCTGAGGAGGGGGTGCCAGGGTGGCCAGAGGGATCACAGGACCTATTTCCAGGAAAAGGATGCCCTGAGCATCTGGGAGCTCAGACTCACCGTGGCCATGATGTAATCAACCCACCCCTTCCCTCCTCAGACCTGCTCCTTCTCCCTGTTCCTCATCTGGGCCAATGGCCCAGCACCTGCCGTATCCAGGAAGTGAGCCCAACCTGGGACTTACGCAGATAGCTTCCCCCCCAACACCCAGATCCAGCAACGCCTGCCTATTGGTCTTGTCTTTCCACCAGGTTAGCACGTTCACTCCCTGCTCTCTGCTTCAGACCCTTATCATCTTTCAGGCAAAGTTATTCCACTAGTCTCCCAGCTGGTCCCCAGTCTCACCCCCACCCAGCCATCCCACGATGGGTTGCAATAACCATTCATTAACCATTCATTCATTTAATAAGCATTTATTGAGTGACTCATAGGTACCAGGAACTGCACAAGGCACTGAATGAAGAGAAAGCCCACAGTGTCTAGTTGGGGAGACAGTGACCCCAAATATCACAGGATGATTTCTATGATTCCAGGTGGAACTAGAAGCACGATGATGGAAAGAGAAGGAGGGCCGAGTGTTGGCGAGGGCTCTAATCTAGTCAAGGTGTGGCGTAGGGAGGATCTCCTTGAGTAGGGGGCATCCGAGCATGCCTTACGCAGTGGCCAAGTGGAGAGGTCACCTGGCATGATGGCTGGGGCCTTCTCTTCCTTCCTGCCTGCCCCTTAGCACTCCAGCCCCAGCTCCTGTCTGTCCCATTGCATGACTCCATGATGCCAAACTCATGGTCCACCCTCCACTTCCTGGTGTCCAGGGCCTTTGCTCCAGCTGTTCCCTCTACCTAGAATGCCACACCCATTCTCCTCCCCTGGGCACCACCCTCATCCTTCAAGACTCTTACCCATCCTTCAAGAAGCCCACCTCATCCTCCAGTTCAGCACCACGATCATGCATATCTGGTCCTGCTTTCATCTGGTCAGGGGCCTGCTTCCTGCACCGGTCTCCTACTCCTCTCTGTGATCCCTTTGCTCCCCCGGTATGGGCCTGTAACAAGGACTTGCTAAAGTCATGGAGCTGAACAGCCTGAACTGGAAGACATGCCCAGGCTGCCAGAAAGTGGTCGCCCGTCTAGCCACTCAGGTTCCAGGCCCTCAACCGACAGCTTCCCCAGGGCACAGCCAATCTTCAGGCTGGGGCTCTCCTCATCTTCTTATCAAAATACAAGCTTTGCAGAGGCAGTCTGTGCTTGCATGCGAGCATGTGTGTGTGTGTGTGTGTGTAATCAGCAAATTCACAGAAAGCACAATTTATCAGGATAAGATGTTTCCATGTTTCCTGCATGAATTATACAGAGCAGGCCTGTGCTGTGCATTTTGCTATTTTTGTAAGGCAGTCTTGCAGAGTTTATTTTCCTTTAGCACATTTGTTGGGATAATTACATAGGGGGCATGTGTGTGTCTGGGTAATTTGAAAAGTGGATTGGGGGTGTTCTGTGCCAAGGGCAGGCTCGCTGTTCTCCCTGTGGATTGGGATGAGGTTGGGGTTCCAGGAGGACGTGCACGTGCTCTCTGGTTCTTCAGCCAGGCCTTCTGGACACACCTCTTCTGCACACCTGGACAGGCAAAGTTTGCCCATCAGTTTGCAGCAAAGAGGCAGTTCTGCTCCTGTGCCCTAATTAGATGAGCTAGTGCCAACGAAAGTCAGAGCCCAGGGCCTGGCACATGTAAGTGTCCAGCAAAAGACAGCGGTCCTCCCAGCTTCATCATTATCATCATTAGTATTGTTGCTGATATAATTATTATTTAGTATTTCATTATCATAATCACCAATTGTATCTCCAAAATCCTCCACTCGTTGTATCCATCATACTAAAGATTCACATCTCCCAGGAGGAAAGGACGTGTTTTTTCTCTCTCTCTAAGCAATTACAACCAAATAAAGAGACGATATTAAAATGATTTCATTTATGTAGGTATCTTGCTACATAAATGAGTGAAAACAGGCAATTCAATTATCTGGGAGTAAGGGAAACAGGTGGTTGCACAAATAATCCAAAAGCTAAAGCTGTGGGCTCTACAGTCAACTCAGCCGTCTCCCTGCAGTCAAGCCATAGTAAGATGAATGGGTTGGACCAGTTTTAAAGGTTCTGGCTGATGACGTATCTGAAAGATCTTGTTATAGGGTGGTTGAATATGTAAAAGGGTCCCAGTGACATGGACTCTAGGGATGGTGTTTCACTGAAGGTCCTTCTCATGCACTGGAGAATCAACTTAAAAGCATAGGTCTTGTGTATATGCCAAATGTATGGTTGGATTTGGCTTAAGTCTGGAGACCTCCAAGGCTGCCTGCTTGCCTCAGTTTGCAGTCAGGAAGAAGTGACCCTTTTCAGCCAACTGACCTGGATAAATAACAAAAATGAAAAGAGCAACAGTTCTTGAGTGAGACTCATATACCAAGCATTAAGTGTTCTCTAAATATTAGCTCATTTAATAAATACAGAGGTTGCATGAGTTAGATACTATTAACGTATCTGCATAGCAGGTTGAGGCACTTGTCCAAGTTGATCAGTGTTTGGTGAGCCAAGTTCATCAAAATTGACCAAACAAGGACACAGACCCTGAGTCCAGAGCCCATGTGTCCAGCTGCATCTCTGCCTGCAATGTCCACATGCAGGCCCAGGGCAGACATACACACATTTGTGCACACATTCGTGCATACACACACTCATGTGCACATTTTTGGCAGATTCATATCCCTCTTTCTAAGAATGATATTGGCATTTCTAGAACACATTCAAGTCTGGTAGGGTAGCAGTTTGGGATTATTCCCTGTGGGTTAGACAGTTTCGTCCACCTGGTTTGTCCAGTCATCCTTTGCCTGAGGCAGTGGCTCTGTTGTGGGCAGCATCTCCCGAGATCTGGTTTCCCTGATGTGGTTGGTCCTCAGCTGCCCTGATCCCTTGGCAGACCCAGACTTCTAAGGAACATAAAACGTGTGCCTGGATAAAGCCTTTGACTCAGATGCCCCTCACCAGGCCAGAGATGGATGGAATGGGTATGGGAGCTGGGGAGTCATGGGGATGGGTGGGAGTTAGCCTTGCAATGCCAGGAAAATAGCCCTCCCTCCTGCGTTCCTCGAGTCACTTCTAAACTGTCCTCTCTCCCCAGCAGTGGCCCAATTACAGGGATAAAAAGCACTGGTTACTTGGGAAGATAGCTGTGATTATGGGATGTTCTCACCAGGACAAAAGCTGCTTCCACCTAGAGAAAGTGGTCCAGGGCACCGCCAGGCTGTTCTTACCGTTCCCTAGCCTTGTCCGCCTCTCTGAGTGGCAGAGAGTGTAGTGAGTGGAGACCAAGATATCTTCTGCCTCCTCTTTTCCCACCCAGCCCCCTCTGGCAGGTCCACACAGCCAGCTTTCAGGACCAGCTAGGGCAGCTCTGACCTCAGAATCTGCTCTCCCTCCTCAGCCTTTTTTCACTGGTGTTAACCACTCTCTACTGCCATGGGGGGATTCTCTGTAGACCATTTGGCCCTGGCCAGCTCCCCACATGTCCAGGAGAATGTGGTCCAGAATAAAAATTCATCTTAGTAGCTGCCTTCGGTATATAATCAAAAGGGTCAACTTCCCTGTAAAGAAATCATACATGTGTCATAAACATCAGAGCCAAATGGGAAGAGACTTGAAGGATCCACACCTCTCTGATGCCATAACTGTCACTGTTGACTGTGGTTTTCAGGACGGGGGCTCCCTAGTCTTGGGTGGTCAGGGCAGCTGCCTCTTGCTGTATGGAGAGGAATCTATGAAAGTCAATAGAGTTTTTTTTGGATTTAATCCTGGAAGGCTTCCTGGAGGAGGAGATTTAAAAGAAAAAATTAGGCTCAGGAAATCTATCAGCTTTGAAAGGTGAACTTTGGCCTCCCTGCCTCCTCTCCCACATGCATGTCACTCTTGACTTGATTCTGCTCTCTGGCATACCTTTTGAAGTTTGTCCCCAGCACAGCCTCTCCTGACATCTTAGGAAACACTGCGATAATTTTGTGTATGCTCTTCTGCCAGGGTTCAGAACTCCTGACCACAGCTCCCTAAGGCTCCTAATGGGAGTTCATGTGGACCCTAGGGGTCTGCCACTTGACTCTGCCCCTATCTAGGCTCCCTTTTTGAACTAGCATTCACTGAACACTTACGGGCACTGTGCTGAGCAGCTTCTATGCCCTGTGTGCCTCCACAGTAACTGGCACACCGTTGGAGCTCCAGGAGTGCTGGCTGGTGATTGGAAGTCTCGTAGCTAATGAAGAGCTGGGCATGGATGGGAACCCAGTGCCCAGCGACCCCAGAATAGCACTCTGAACCACAACCAGCACCATCACACCACGCTGCTCTGTGCTCTTCTTAAACCTCTAAAACACTTACTTGCAAACTTTTAGCCAGAAATGCCACTCCTGGAGGAGACAGTTTTGGGGTGGACGAGTGGAACCAGGAGTGCGGAGCTGTTACAAAAGCACGAGGCCAACGTGTGACAACAAAGATGAACTTTGAGGGCACTGTGCTAAGTGAAATAAGTACCTAAAGTTGTCAAATTCGTAGAGGAAATAAAAGCAGAATCATGGGTAGTTATTGTTTAATGGGTATAGAGTTTCAGTTTTGCAAGAAGAAAAAAGTTCTGGATAGTGGGTGGTGGTGACGATTGTACAACCATGTGAATGTACTTAGTGCCACTGAGCTGTCAGTTAAAATAGTGAAAAAAAAAAACCAAACAAACCCGAGAGACCAGGCCTGAGCACAAGCGTAGAGGGTGGAGCAGACCAGGAGCTGGTCCCTGCCGTAGACAGAATAACGGCCCAGTGATGTCCGTGTCCTGATCCCCAGAACCTGTGAATAAGTTACAAAGGGGATTAAGGCAGCAGATGGGATTTACAGCAGGTGGTTAATCAGCTGACCGTAAGAAAGGGAGAGTGTCCAGGCTTATCCTGGTTAAGTCCAAGGGTCCTTAAAAATGGAAGAGGGAGGCAAAAGAAGTCAGAGTGATGTCACATGAGGACTTACTCTCTGTTGCTGCCTTTGAGGAGGAGGAGGAGGGGACTGTAAGCCAAGGATTTTCACCCAGTGAGACCCATTTCAGGCTTCTTACCTCCAGAACTGTAAGGGGAGACAGCTGTGCTGATTAAGCCACTGAGTCTGTGCTGATTAGTTCCAACAGCAGTAGGAAAGGACTATAGTCCCAGAGCAGCAGAGCTCAGCGGTCCTGCTACTTCGGTGAGCCCTCCACTGGAAGATCCGTCAGGCTCACCCATTCACAGTGCTGGAGAGATGTCCGAGGGGAAGGCAGGGAGCCCTTATCCCATAAGCAGAAGGTGTGACTGCCTCTAACCATCAAGCCTTGAAATTATAGTAATCACAGTGGCAAATCCCCATGCAAGGCACTGTCCTCAGCCCGTCTCTTATGCTGACACATACAGTCATAATAACTATGTGAGGTAGTTACCATTTTACTCCATTTTACAGCTGAGGAAACCAAAGTCCAGAGAGGTTAAACGACTTACTTAGAGTCACACAGCCTTTAAGTGGTATAGTGAAATTTGAACCTAGCGTTAGCCATGCAGTCATGTCCGACTCTTTACGACCCCGTGGACTATATCGCCTGCCAGACTCCTCTGTCCATGGAATTCTCCAGGCAAGCATACTGGAGTGGGTTGCCATTTCCTTTTCCAGGGGATCTGCCCGACCCAGGGATAGAACCCGGGTCTCCTGCATTGCAGCCAGATTCTTTACCGATTGAGCCACCAGGTCACACAGCCTATAAGTGTTATAGTGAAATTTGAACCTAACCTCTAGACTGATCTTTGCTTTCAGTTAAGCAAAGGTGAAAATAATAAGCTCTCCTTGCTGTGGGACCCGTTCCTTGAAGAAGGGTCTCTGTGTTAGTAGGTTTTGGTGGGGGGAGTTCCCTCCACATCCTGTTAGGCTACTTGTTCATTCGGGGGGGTGTGAAGGCTCCATGAAGCATCACTAAGGAGTCGGAGCCAAACGGAAGGTTATTCTCAGAGGGGTGTCCCCCCTCCTCATCTCTGCTTCTGTTCCCATCCCCTCGCCTTTCCCCCTTTGTCTCATCCACCTCTTGTAGGTGAACGGTGTAAAGTGTCTGTACTCCCCTTGCACCAATGAACTGGATCCCTGTATACCTTCTTCCATCCATTTCTTCCCTAGATGAGGGCTAGTGTACTGTGGATAGTCTTGTCTTTGCCTTTTAGCTTGACAGTATGTTCAAGAGGAAGTCGGAAAGCTCAGCAACAGTGTGCTGGGCTCAGCTTCCATCTTCAGGATGAGGGCTGGGGTGGGCCCTGGATACAGAGCCCAAACCCCACAACACGCTCACACTTTGGTTAAAACAAAATGAACCCCTAGTATCATGACCTTCCTGACTGGGCACGTGCCTTGCCGTGGCCATCTCCCATCACACCCAGCATGCCACACCTGGGTCTCATCAGATCTTTGTCATTCCTATTAAGTGAAGGAAGAGACCCAAGACCCCATGTTGGGTGTGTGTGCGTGTTAAGTTACTTCAGTTGTGTCTGACTCTTTGTGGCCCTGTGGACTGTAGCCCACCAGGCTCCTCTGTCCATGGGGATTCTCCAGGCAAGAATACTGGAGTGGGTTGCCATGCCCTCCTCCAGGGGATCTTCCCAACCCAGGGATCAAACCTTCATCTTTTACCTCTCCTGCATTGGCAGGGGGGTTTCTTTAATACTAGCGCCTCCTGAGAAGCCCCCAGACCCCATGTTACTGGAGGAGAAATTGAGGCTCAGAGGCGTTTTTGCATCATTTACTTGATCACATGATGAGTCAGCATGGAGTCAAGCCGAGACTCTTGTTTCTTTGTTACACTTGGGTGCAGTCTGTGATGCTTTATGGAGATTGGTTTACTGAATGGGGGGTGGAGCCCCAGCCCACAGCTGAGGACCAGAGCAGGTAGGCAAGGGCCCCCAAAACAAGGTGGGCAGGAGCCCAAAGCCCAGTCTGTGGCTGGTAGATTTCAAGGCTCATCTGCTTGGTCACTGATTCAGTTATCACTGCCACTAGCACTCACCCAGCTGCTGGCGTGTGCCTTCCTGCAGAGAAACCTGAGTGGTGCTTCCTACCTATGGATGGAGAATGCCAGTTTAGGTGCCCCATTAAACAGTGGAGGCCCCCTGCCCCTGGTGTGTTTGGGTTCAGCCGTCATGGAGGCAGAGAGAGGACGAGATCCTCTTTCACGGTCCCCCCAGCCTGCCCCAGCATCCATTGACTACTAACGTGGGGAGCATTCCTGTTTGTTGTCACCTCGGCTTTCAAGCTTATCTGCTGTGAATCCAAAACCCAAGCCTAACACAACTCAGTGTTTTAAAAAAAAAAAAAAAACAGTGAATTGCATCAAATCACCTCTCTTTGTCCCGCATTCCGGCAGCCTTTCTAAATCTGCCTACCTAATTAGCTTCTTCTCCTAACCCAAAATATGATTAAATCTGTATTAAAAATATCTGTGCAGAGTAGGATCAGACACACCTGAGCGTTTTCTAAATTTAGCAAAGGACAATAGGCTCTGGGTTACTTTAATTGGGTGCGGGATTGCTGCAGGAATACATTTTAATTTGGATTTCCAGAGCATTTCTCTCTGTCTCCTGCCTTTAAATTGCGTAGCAGAGGAAGGGGGAGCATAATGGGGCCCGTTCATGACTGCCCTCCTTCCCGACTTATCTCAGAGCTGAATGAACAATGTGCGGCTGGGGGAGGAGGGGACCGGCGGGAGAGGGCTGTTCCTGTCTGCTCAGCTCCAGAGCTCGGCTATGACAGGTAGCCAGGCGCAAGCCAATGGGCCAGGCTCTGCAGGGAGAGGCAGCTCTGGGATGCCAGCAGCATCTTCCTTGTCACCCTGCTCTCCCTGGGAGACCCCAATAGTTCCCCTTGCTTTCTGGTGTCGATGGGAGAAGGTACTCGCTCTGAGCTAGGTAGCCATGCAACTGGGACAGGCACTAGACGTGAGCCATTTCAACCACGATGTGCATCTCCAAGGCACCCTGCCAGTTCCTTTGCTGAAAGATGAAATAATGCCGCGGTGGTAGTCGTAAAGATGGTGCCACCCCTCCCCCCACCCCACCCCCCACCAGGAGATGCCGAGGCAGGCTGCTTACAATGGGCTAGAATGACTTCCCTGATTGTACCTATCACTCTCCATTGTTGAGGAAAGAAAGAGGCCTGGGAGTCCCAGCAGCTGGAAACCACTGGGGTGTAGTCAGTCTGGCTCCATGAGAGCCCTGTACTGAGGAGCTGGGGGGTTGGAACCCAGTGAGAACCGGGAGGAAGCCTGGCTGCCTAGAGACCAGGGGTGGGCAAGGTTGGGGAATGGTTTGGCTTCCTCTCAGGGTTCTCCACTCCCCGCTGGAATTCTTACACCAGGTGCTTGCAACTGATTTTCAATTTGCAAAGCAAAACAAATTTGCATTAATCGGAAAAATCCACAGGAAAGACTGTTTAGATTTTAATGCAGCTGCCGGGAGCCTGTTGGATTCCAAGATCGCAGAAGGCTCTGTTAACCCTGATGCCATCACAGGCTTGTTATCTCTCCTCTGAATCGGTCTGGTCTGTGAGCCAGCTTTCCTCCCCTGGCCCCAGGCTATGTGCTTCTCCCCCCGGCCCCCCAGCACTGGAAGCCAGAGAGGGAAAGCTGCTACAGCCCGCTGTGACAGTGCTCCCAGGAAGAGCTGTGGAGGGAGTATCACGAGGTTTATGGGGTGCGGCCCTGAGCCTAGGGGCCTGTGAGCAAGATTCAGCCCCTCCTGTGAGAAGTTTGCCCTTACAGCAATGGTATTCCCAGCTGGCCCCTGCCTGCTGCCTGCTCTGCGTGGGGGCTTCCTGCTCCATGTCTGCACATGCCATCCAGACAGTGACAACTCATCTCAACCACAGTCAGGGCGGTGAATTTGTCCCTGGACCAATCGTGGCAGGCCTTTTCTAGCCATAGGGGAGTGGACCCCCTCAGCCTGCTCCCCTGCTTGGGGGCAGTTTCACTGCTACTGCTCTCCAGGAAGGCTGAGCTTTAAGCACCGACTATTCCGTGTGTCTGTGCAATAGAGAAGGTACTTGGGGAGAGGCTGTCCTGGAGATCTTTAAGGGCAGGGGGATCCCAGCCAGCTGAGCCTCAGGGGGAGGAGACAGGCATCCTGGGCTCCATCACCTGGGCATCATAACCCCCTCCCACTGGGCCATTCATTCAATTACCTGTTACCTGTTGAGCTTCTATGTGTTGGGCACTATTCTAGTCACCAAAAAAAAGTAGAATAAAATTCCTGCCCTCATGGAGCTTATATTCTAGTAAGAGTTGAAAACCTAGAGATACATAAGCAAAAAAAAAAAAAAAATCCATTCAGGTGGTGGTCAGAGCTGGATGGAGGAAACTAAAGTTGGATTAGATGGCAGAGAGAGGTAGGGGTCTGGCAGTCTTCCATGTGGCAGGCAAGAAAGGCCCCTTGAGAGTAAGCAGTAATTAGTAAGAAGTGGGGGAGTGAGCCATGCAGGTGTCTGGGAGGAGGAACATTCCAGGCAGAGGGGGCAGAAGTGCAATCAGGACCAGGCCTGGGCTGTCTGAGCACCATCGTGAGGCCAGTGTGGCTAGAGAGAGGGAGGAAGGGAAGTCAGGAGGGTAAGAGGGACTGGGTCATGCAGGCCCTTGGAAGCCACCATATGTCCCCATGGTCTGGCCTCAACATTCCTGCCGTAGTGCTTAGAGCACTATTATAATTTCTGGCTCACTGTGTCTCTCTTCTGATGAACCTTTGCTCCCCTAGGGCAGAGGTATCATTTTATCTGCATCTCTAGTACCCAGCACAGTGCCTGGCATTTGGTAAGCCTTCAGTGTATGTTTGTTGGATAGGTGGATGAGGGGAGGGCAGGGAGGAAAGGGAAAGAGGGAGAAATGAACATAGGCGCTGCTGTCCACGTTTCACCCGGGCAAGTCTACCCCAGTGTTCTCTCCCTCTGCTCACTGGGAAGAAGTGACCCCACCTGTCACTGAATCAGCACAACACTGGCTGTCAACTCCAGCCCTGCTCTCAGTACTTCTGTGACCTCTCGCCTAAAGAGGGAAGCATGCCTATTCAGGGATGGGTTTCTGAGAGCAGGCGACCAAGTGTTGCGCCCTTCCCAGCCTGTGGGTGGAACTGCCAAGGTCTGGAGGCAAGACCCAGAGGGAGAGCAGAATCAGCAGCCTTCTCCAGTGGAGACAGAGGGAAGAGGCACTCAACCCAGCCTCCGCAGCCTGTGGGCTCCCTTGCAGCCCCACTGCAGAGGACTGCCCGTCCTGTTGGAGGGGACTCCTCAGGAGGGGAGAGTCCTCGGCAGTGTTGGAACTGACTGCAGGAATGGGAAAAGTCCTGGTGGCTGGCCTGAGGTCTGAGGTCAGGGGTCAGAAGGCCTGAGAGCTGAGGAGTGCTATTTAGAACTGTGAATGCTTCCAGCTCTAATTGGAATGCTGTTTCCTTGCTCTTCTTCCCTGCCTGTCGATAATTGTAACAATAGGCAAAAATAAGAAGACACTTCATAGTCTGTGGAGCTCCGTCTCCTGGTTCCCAGAAGCAGAGACCCTGCAGGTGTCTTCTAAAAACACTTCTTAGACTCTAGTCTGGTTCCTGAAGTGTCCATACTCTTGGCAGAGACCAAAACTCTGGAAGAGGAAGGAAGTCAGCTTTGGAGCCACTTTGAATCTTTGGGCTCAAAATACTTGGCTGTTTGCTTTGGCTGCCTAGCAAAGAAGAGTGTAAGGCCAGTCTGGCAGCCAGCAGGTTGATATTAAGAGATTACGCTGTGAGCTGACCTAAGAGCGCAGGCCTTGGATCGGAATCACCTAGCCCTGGGCCTGTGCACTAGCATCGCTAGCTGTGTGACTGAGTGCGTCACCTAACCTCTCTGGGCCTCAGGCCCTTAGAGGAAAATGGGGAGATAGTGGTAGTTTCCATCCCCAAGAGGTACTGTGACAATTAAATAGGAAAATAGACATAAAGCACTTAGTGTAATAACCAGCCTACAGTAAGTACTCACTAAATGCTATTTGTTGCTTTTGAGGAAGTATAAATTCAGTGAAGGGAGATGCATGTTTAGAAGAGAGGAGATGGAAGGGGAGGAGACCAGGCACCTTCCAGACGGAACACTTCCTAAAACAGGTCAGCTCTCAAGAATTAGAGCGAACACTGTTCTTGGCCAGGGTGATGATCCAGTGGTGAGCCTGCATCTGCCCCCAGTGATGAACGGGATTCAGAGAGGCCGCTTCTGTCTCCAGAGCACCTTCCTCCTAGAGCTGCAGAGGGAAAGCCGAGCATCGGGAGGACTGGGGCCTTGTCCAGGTCTGGCCTGGCTGGCCAAGCCCCTGCCCCACTCAGGCTTCCCTTTGGGAGAACGAGGTGAGTAGACTGGCTGGCTTCCCAGGTCCCCTAGCGCTCTCCCTGGGCCTACCTCCTGTGCAGGTAGCAAAAGGTCAGGCTCTGGACCACACACATCTGGTTTGTTCTTGGCCAGGGTGATGATCCAGTGGTGAGCCTGCATCTGCCCCCAGTGATGAACGGGATTCAGAGAGGCCGCTTCTGTCTCCAGAGCACCTTCCTCCTAGAGCTGCAGAGGGAAAGCCGAGCATCGGGAGGACTGGGGCCTTGTCCAGGTCTGGCCTGGCTGGCCAAGCCCCCGCCCCACTCAGGCTTCCCTTTGGGAGAACGAGGTGAGTAGACTGGCTGGCTTCCCAGGTCCCCCAGCGCTCTCCCTGGGCCTACCTCCTGTGCAGGTAACAAAAGGTCAGGCTCTGGACCACACACATCTGGTTTTGAACCCAGACCTGCCACTTCCCAGCTGTCTGACCTTGAATGTATTACTTGCCTCATCTTTAAAAACAGAAAGGTCTTGAAGTTTAAATAATATAATGTGTGAAAAAGTGAGAAGTGAAAGTGTTAGTCGCTCAGTCGTGTCCAACTCTTTGCAACCCCACAGACTACAGCCCACCAGGCTTCCCTGTCTGTGGGATTCTCCAGGCGAGAATACTGCAGTGGGTTGCCATTCCCTTCTCCAGGGGATCTTCCTGACCCCGGGATTGAACCTGGTCTCCTGCATTGCAGACAGATTCTTTAGTATCAAGTGCTAAATAGTGTCTGTTGTCTGGCTTATCACTGCTCAGTAGATTGTAACTTTTACAACTACCCCTAAGCCTGTTGCTCTTGTTATTGTTTATACACTGTCACAGAGCAGTGGGACCCACCCTAGTGTCCCTCTGCCCCAACCCATTTTAGGGAACTCTCTGCTATGGGAACCACAAGTTGGAGACGGGTCACGCAAGAACCATTCGGTATTGACATTAAATAAAATTCACTGCAGAGTTACCCTAATACATTCTTAATGGTATGCATAATTGTTTCAGAGTTGCACAATAATTAGACATTAATGGTAAGCTAGCCGTGTAAAGGAAAATAATTAGTACATGTAATAATTAGGCAGAGAAGGCATTTTTGTGATCAGCTGGGAGGAGGGAAGATATTAAAATTGGAGACAAGGATAAGACAGGCAGAAGGATGTCCAGGCCCTGCCGTTTTCCTCCCAAATGAGGAAAATACTTCCTTTTTTCAGATCATATCCAGGCCACACCCCGTTAGCCACCCCTGCCTGTCCCAGGTTCTAATATGAGGCTCTGACAAACCACCCAGCCAGGCACTCTTCAAACCCCGGACTTTATGACGAGAGAAGAAAGAACACATCTCATTGACCCTGAGAGTCTCTGGGTGCCCAGGTGGGAAGGGACTCCTTTCTCTATTAGGAGAGTCAGTGCCTGAAACAGTGCCTAGAACTTTCGGCAGGTCTCTTGAATAAATGAAGGCATGCTTAGAAACGCCTTTGAGTGAGATGTTTGCAACTGCGAAGTAATGGAAAGAAAGGGAAGTTGGAGCTGTGAGAGAAGGAGCTAGCAGTGAAACTTTGGGAGGCTTGGGAGCAAAGAGATGAGGAGTATGGGTTCTGAAACGACCTCTTGAGCTTAATTCCCTAATTAGCTGTGCCTCAGTTTTCTGCCCTATAAACTGGAGACAGTGAGACTGTGATATGGGTTAAATGACTTAATGCAGTTAATACATGTAAAGTGCTCAGCCCAGGGCAGGGTACATGTCAACCCTGAATAACGCCATTTATTAGCAATTTTTATGGCCTTTTCTATAAACATGGGTGTCTTCCCTGAAACTTAGCAGTGGACACATGGGGCCCTTGGTGGAGAGAAGGGACCAGGAGTTGGATGTCTCCCATTCATCCTTTCTTTCAATGAGCACACGTTTACATTACTGAGCACCTCACATGCCAGGCCATATCCGAGGAGCTAGCAATCCAGCAGGGAACAAGACGGGCAAGGTCCCTGCCCTCTTACAGCTTACAGTACAGGAGGGGGAGATAGTTAATAAACGTGAATAAAATACACAGTGCATCAGTGCTAAGTGCCATGGAGAAAAAGTAAACAGGGAGAGGGATTAAGAAGAGCTGGGTGTGAGCATTAGGGGTACCAAACTAGACAAAAAGACAGGAAATGTCACAATCTTTATGCATCTGCATATATGTGTGTGTGTGTGTGTGGACACATGCTTACTATGTGGATTCTCCATGAGAATGTTTCCAATCCCAGGCCCGCTGGAAGCCGCTTTCTCCCCATGGCTCAGCCTGAGTTTGCTGGGGAGTGCGTTGTACTGCTCCAGGGACTTACAGATGGAAAACCAGTGCCAAGCTTTACAGTACAGGAGGGGGAGATAGTTAATAAACGTGAATAAAATACACAGTGCATCAGTGCTAAGTGCCATGGAGAAAAAGTAAACAGGGAGAGGGATTAAGGAGAGCTGGGTGTGAGCATTAGGGGTACCAAACTAGACAAAAAGACAGGAAATGTCACAATCTTTATGCATCTGCATATATGTGTGTGTGTGTGTACGCATGCTTACTATGTGGATTCTCCATGAGAATGTTTCCAATCCCAGGCCCGCTGGAAGCCGCTTTCTCCCCATGGCCCAGCCTGAGTTTGCTGGGGAGTGCGTTGTACTGCTCCAGGGACTTACAGATGGAAAACCAGTGCCAAGTCACCAGCCCAAGGTCACGTAGCTTGTGACTGAGCAAGTATTGGGCAGATCACCTGTGTAAAGCTAAGGAAACACATTTGTGAAATGATAATTGTTGACATTTTGGGAGTGCTTACTGGTCAAAGACCCGGTACACTAATAAGTGCATTGCTCCATTTGTACTTCCTTTAAGGCAGGCGTTCCTATCCCTTCTGCAGATGATGAAACAGAGACCCAGCGAGGTTTACTGACCTTCCAAAGGTCACACAGTAAGCGCCTATGTCTGCTTGTATCTGACTCCAGAGTCTCCCCTATTTACCACTAAAACTGCTGGTTAAAAAAAAGAAAGAAAGCCACTGTGATGTCTCCAGTGTAAAATGAGGAATCTGAGTGAGTAATGTATGTAATGGGTAAGAGCACAGGGTCTGAATTCATATTCCCAGGACTTAAATCCTGGCCCACCCACTTACTGACTCAGTGACCTTGAGCGAGCTTCAGAGCTTCTCGGTGCCTCCTCTGTGCTGTAGGGGTAGTAATAGCAACTCATCATGCTGCTGGGTGAGCTTTGAATGAGTTAACCCCTGTAAAAGCTCTCGGCACCATGCCCTGCACAGAGTAAGCCTGGCGTGTGTCAGCTGTTATTATCAAGACACGTAGTCAAGACTCGGTGCCTAGCCCCTCCTTCTGGAGACATAGCCAGCTGACCTGTCAGAGGAGTGTGGGGTAAGCCCTGGCAAGGGAGGGGTGGCCTGGCCGGGGTTTTCTCTGCTAGGGGTCCCTTATACAGGCTGGACCTGGGCCTGCAATCTGGTCTCCGGACTGTGGATGAAGCACCCCCTCTTGAGCAGGTGGGCCCTGCAGCCTCCCCTTCTCAGCACCAGAACGTCCCTGAGACCCCCGGTTTGAAGCCTGCCACTGTGAAGGATGAGACAGCTTCATCCCGCAGCGCGGCCAGCCAGCACTGCCAGGGCTGAGACGCTGTGTGCAGCTGCTCTTGTTCCCCACATCTCAGTATCCGGCATGGTGTGGGCATCCCCTTCTCAGCACCAGAACGTCCCTGAGACCCCCGGTTTGAAGCCTGCCACTGTGAAGGATGAGACAGCTTCATCCCGCAGCGCGGCCAGCCAGCACTGCCAGGGCTGAGACGCTGTGTGCAGCTGCTCTTGTTCCCCACATCTCAGTATCCGGCATGGTGTGGGCACAGGTTCTGCGGGTGCCAAATGCCCGTGCAGTGAGGGAAGGGCCTGTACAACCTAAGTAGCAAGGGGCATGGGCAGCCCTGGAAGTGGGGAGTGAGGCGGGTCAGTGCCTTCCTTGCTGTGCCCAATTCCCCAGCAGTCAGCCAGCTACAGAATCAAGGGGGCGTTTGATGTGAGGTCTGAAGCATCACCCGAACCATTCATGCTGACTCTTGACATGTGGGGTGGCCCAGGATGTGGAGGCAAGATCAGTGAAGGTCTCGGTTTCAAGAAACCTGACCTGCCTCCATGTACCTCTGCCTCGGAAGCCTTCAGGTGCCAAGTGCATCTGTGTGCGGGTCTGGCTCCTCTCCCAGGAGGAGACAATGGTCAGGAAAGAAGATACTGTCGTCCCTCTCAGGGTCATGGCCAGAAACAATATGTTTTCCCCTCCAGGGAAATTGAAGAGTCAGGTGCAAGGGAGCCTGTGTCAGGGCCAAGACAGGTCAGACTGTTATTTCTCAAGTGCATCATGTCCTGAAATAGCTCAGAGCCATGGCAGCCCAGCTTTTCCTCCTAAACTGAGATGGGCTGAGGGCACCCTTGCCCTGGCTCTCTGGGCTGGCAGAGTCCTCACAGGGTGACATTTTCTAAGCACAGGGGGCCCTTGGCTGCTTTCCTGGGATGACTGGGCCACTGGGCAGCAGCCCCAGGGCTGAGCTTCCAGCCAGAGGCTTGGTTTCCTACACACACGTTAACAGGCAGAAAGGAAAATCTCTGGTGCTGAAGTGTGAACTGGCAATGCTTTTGGACAATCGCCGCAGCCTGATTGAACTCTGGTCTCCACCTATCTTAACTGGCTGATCCACAGGGCCTAATGTTTCCTGGAATCTTCCACGCTCCCTGAGCATCACATTTATTGCTTCATGATAGTACTTAGCACGCACTATTGTGATTATTTGTTTATATGTCCATAATCCTCTCTTCTAGGCAGCCAGCTCCACAGAGGGAGGTGCTTGTGTTATTCACCTCTGTTTCTGTAGCTCCAGGCTCACTGCCAGGCACTTGGGGCTTGGTGACTGTTTGTGGAACAGGTGTGGGAGGCAGGGAAGGACGAAGGGAGGGAGGCGGGATGCACAGCCCTCCGTGGTCAGGGAACCACTTCCAGTGACTTCCCACCTGTTTTCTGTAGCTCCAGGCTCACTGCCAGGCACTTGGGGCTTGGTGACTGTTTGTGGAACAGGTGTGGGAGGCAGGGAAGGACGAAGGGAGGGAGGCGGGATGCACAGCCCTCCGTGGTCAGGGAACCACTTCCAGTGACTTCCCACCTGCCACTTGAAGCTTGGTTAGAGCTATGCTGGTGGTCCTTGCCTATGGACATGTCCCAGCAACAGCTCATGAATCCTTCTGTGGTTTGAAATCCTGAACTCTGGGCCTCTGCCTCGCAGCCCCAGAGCTCTGAAGCATCTGTGAGGTCTGAAGCATCACCTGAACCTTTCATGCTGACTCTGGACGTGTGGGGTGGCCCAGGATGTGGAGACAAGATCAGTGAAGGTACGAGCACCACCCAGTGGTCCTCATAGCAGCACCTCCGCCCCCCACTGCCTTCAGGAGGAGGAGCAGAGTAAGGAGGGGGCAAGTACCCACCTGCACAACAAGCCCTGCATCCCCACTGAGGAGTCTGGAGCTTCCGAGGAAGTATTAAGGTCCCCACTGGTTTTTCACTGACACAGAAAACATGCACAGCCTCTTTCACTGGAAGTACAGAAATACATTTCTAAGATGTTGACCCAGGTGTTATGTTGCCAGAGATTAGAATCCTGGAGATGAAAGTGGAAAGATCACACAAACACACATACTCTCTTTCTCTCTCTCTCTCTCACACACACACCGCCCGCCCCCCCCGCCC
>SJYT01051244.1:138672-213980 GCA_006410635.1 Cephalophus harveyi | reverse complement strand
CACACACACACTCCCACCAACCTGGCCACCCAGATCGGATGCCAGCTGAGGGTTGATGACACATTAAGGTCCTGGCCTGGAAGCTTCAGTTGGCTGGGTGCCTGGAGTTTGTTGGAGAATCAGAGGAAGGCAGCCTGGGAGGGCAGGGCACAGAAAGAGGGAGGACTATGGAACGATCTGGGGGAGTGATCAGGGCCGGCGCATCCTAACTTTAAAGGACTCAGCCCTGTGGTGTGGAATCAGATGGTGGTGCCTGGGCTGGGCCAGGAAGCAGACAGAAAACCACCTTGGAACATACACTGAGTGTTTGACATCAGGTTTGGCTTCATGCACCCACATCTATCCCCGTGAGACCACTCTCTGCTGGCTACCATGCTGGTTCTCAAGACGGGCTCTGGGCCAGAGGTCTGGGGAGTCCTGGAGCCTTGATTCTTGGGATGGTTGAGCTGTGAGGGGACCTAGAGGCCATACATTCTAACCCTTTATCCTGCCGGTGGGGAAACTGAGGTTGAGAAGTCAGGCAGTTTCTTTGTGGTCACCTAGTTAATGTGGGCAGGGCCTGATTGGAGCCAGGCCTGTTGACTTGTGGTCCATATTTCCTTCGGGGATGATCAGACCTGAGTGTGTGTGCCTATCTAAGATTTAAGCCTTAAAGATAAGGCCATTACCTCTGTTTCTGTTTCTTACAGAGGAGACACTGAATAAACATTGATTGAATACTTTACATCACTATCTCATTGAATCCTCACAATTTCCATGTAAAACAGGGATTGTGCTACTCTATAGGTGAGAAAATTGTAGCTCCGAGAGGTCAGGTAACTTGCCTGAAGCCACATAGCTTCTAAGAGCTAAAAACAGAACTTACAGCCAGATCTGACTTCAGAGCCAAAATGTATCCAGCAAATTCTTCCTATATGCCTGCTGGATACTGTTTTGAGTCCTTGTATGTTCCAGGTTACTAATGCTCCTAACCGTCCATAAGATAAATGCTATTATTATCCCCCTGGCGGCTCAGATGGTAAAGAACCCACCTGCAATGTAGGAGCTCTCTGGGTTCAATCTCTGGGTTTGGGAGATCCCCTGGAGGAGGGCATGGCAACCCACTCCAGTATTCTTGCCTGGAGAATCCCCATGGACAGAGGAGCCTGGTGGGCTATATTCCATGGGGTCAGTGGCAAAGAGTGGGATCCAACCGAGCGACTAAGCACAGCACAGACACAGAGATGCTTAAGTATCTTTGTTACAAAGATACAAAGTAAAGTATCCTTGCCAAAATCATACAGCCAGTAACCTAGACTTTCTGACTCAGAAGAACTCACTGTTAGTAGTGTTCGGCATACACTCAGTAAACATTTGTTGGGTGAATGAATAGAAGTACCGAAATGACTGCTGCGGAATCTTCAACTGAGCTCTTAGCACAGTGGGTGGGTGGAGGGGCTGGTTGGTCAGCATAATCTCTCCTCTCCCAACCACCACATCACCTCTCCTCAAAACACAAATTGAAAACCACTTAGCTGTGCTGGAGCTGGCTGGAATCTCAGTTTTCCTTGACCTCAAGGCAGAGACTCAAGGCTGTTCTTCCTTTCCTCCTGCCAGTGCCACCCTGCTCATGAATTAAAGATGCCGCCTGTGGCCATGGCTTCGTAACGGCATCACCTCCTCTGTGTTCATCTCCGGCAAATTAGGGCTGCCTAGAAGCACTCTGGGGCTTCAGGGCAACAAATACTTGGAGACAGAAATGTCTACAGAATGAGTTTTTCAGCTGCCTTGAGACCAGAACACCCATGGCTGTTGCAGTAACTTAAAAAATTTTTTAATCATTGCTTACCCACAGCACTTTCCTGCTATCATCACCGCCATAAAACCTTATATTTAGGCATCTACATTATCTCTCCAGGAGCTCAGAGCCCTGGTTTATCCTGTTGATCATCCTAACAGCTCTGGAAGAGGCAAAACCAGGATGCTCTTTTAGGTCTAATGCAAAAAGGAAACGCCAGCTCTGAAAATAAACAGTAACTCCTCCTATCCAAGGCCTCAGACATTTCCGGGAGTTGATGGTGCCATAGACACAAAACATCATTGGGAACATGTGGGAGACATGTACTCCTCTGAATCTTTACCTTGCCATTAACCAGCTGTGTTACCTTGGGCAAGTCATTCACCCTCTCTGGACTTCAGTATAGTGAGAAGTTAAGACTAAAGTGATTTCTTCATTAAAATGTGGCAGATATGAGTGGTGAGGAGCATTTTAATCAGAAACTGGGTCTTGAATTCTAACTGTGCCATCTCCTACCTGTGTGACCTTGAACAGTGTTCCATACCTGGCTTATCAGAACCCAAGTTCAAACCAGGGAAACAGAAGGGGACTTAACGGAGGGACCTGGTGACCAGGCGATGGAGAGGCAGGAGCCAGACTGGGCCAGAGGTAGCCAGAGGTAATTAGGAAGCCAGCACTCTTAGAGGGAGGCTGTACAGGAGGCCTGCCCGTGGCTTCAGCAGCAGGGAGATTGTGGCGCCCTGTCTGAGGAGCACACAGCAGAGGAGGAGGAGAGAACCACCCTGACTCCTGGCTTCCCCTCACCCTCTAGTCTTCTGCCAGGGCCTCCCATCGGCTGAATCCAGCTGGAAACCAGTTGATACAGGAGGCAAGGCACGGATCTGAGGGCCAAAAGGTAGAGGATTGGTACGCTCTCCTTGCCTGAGTTTCTTCACCTGTAAAATGACCTACCTCACTGCATTGTTGGGAGGATTACATGAGATAATGCATGTCAAGTCCTGGATGATTTATGCTAACAATCAGTTGATGAGAACTCTATTATTAAGAGTTCATTCCTTGGTAATTGACTCCCTGGAGAAGGAAATAGCAACCTACTCCAATATTCTTGCCTGAAAAATCCCATGGACAGAGGAACCTGGTGGGTTGCAGTCCATGGGGTCACAAGAGTTGGACACAACTGAGTGACTAAACCACCACCTTTGTAATTGACTAGGGGTGTGTGGTGTGTATGTATGGTGTGTGTGTGTGTGTGTGTGTGTGTGTGTGTGTGTGTGCTGAGTGCTGCACGTCCCATGGCAGAGGTTATATTTTCAGAATCAAATGAATAGGGGCAACCTCGGGAAAAATCTTTCATTCATTCAATAAACTAAGTAACGGAGCCTGTTCTAGGCCCAAGGGAGACAGAGATGAATAAATTAAATATGAACCAAGTATAAACTGTGAATTAAATGGTAGTTTTTTGCAGTCAAATGATTTTTATTATTAATTTTTAAATTATTAGCAAGATGAAGGAGTTTATCCAAAGAGACCCAGACCAGAGTTCATGTTTCCCAGCTCTCCTGCTGATCCTTTTCTTTGTTCTTCTCCTTTTAGTCCACACAGCTCCTAACTTCCCCACCTTGTCTGCTCTCTGGCTTGATGAGCTCTGAGCATCAAGCCTGAGTTTGGCCTGAGTGGTTCTTTCATGTGCAGGTTGTTGTGTTTGTCCCCCGAAGATTGATTCCACACCCTTCTCAGCCTGCTCTGTGCCCTGGGCTGCACCTCCCCGCCGCCCATGCTTCCTTGACATGTGGCGTCCAGTTAAGCTACCACCCGGACCAGGAGGCCTGCAGGTGGGAGTGCAAAGAGGCTGGGGTATGCCCTCTGCTTCCTCACTGTTCTGGGCCCCGCTCCACGGTTAGTGCCTGCGCCAGGCAGCCCCTGCTCCCTGGCTCAGCCCTGCACGCTCGCTCCCCTGTCCCTTGGCCCTGGGAATAGTGACAGCCTCTGGCCATTGCTAGTCCCTAGGTACCTCAGCATCCCTTGTTGGTCCGAGTAATCCTGCCCTTAACTCTGTAAATGGTTTTTTAATCAGAGTCCCTGGAACCAGGTGAGATGGGGGCTGGTACCTGCCTAGTCCTCACTGAGCTCCTTTGAATGATCTTGAGGAGATGTTGTGTTTTAATGGTAGGGATGAAGGACCTTTGGGCTTCCCAAGTGGCGCTAGTGGTAAAGAACCCGCCTGCCAATGCAGGAGATGTAAGAGAAGTGGGTTCAATCCCTGGGTTGGGAAGATCCCCTGGAGAAAGAAATGGCAACCCACTCCAGTATTCTTGCCTGGAGAATCCCATGGACAGAGGAGGCTGGGAGGCTATGGTCCATGGGGTCGCAAAGAGTCAGACATCACTGAAGCGCCTTAGCACCAACGCACGTGAGGAGGTCTTTGTGCCATAGGGCTGTAATACCATGGAAGTCTTAAAAAAAATAAAAGCAAATACCAGGGAAATTTTTTTTAGCTGTAGCCTTGGGCAACTTACTCAATCCATCTGAGCCGCTTTCCTCAATTGGTTCACAGCATTAAGAATAAGAATAGAGATAAGAAGATGATAAGACTCCTCACATCGTGGAGTCATGATAAAGGCTGAACAAGAAATAAATGAGACGGCTTGTGAAGAGCACTCAGCAGAGTGGCACAGAACAGGAGCTTAGTCGTGTTAGTTTCCCCTTGTTCCTGGGGACGTGGATCCTGGAATTCTGGCTGCTGGGTATGCAAACGTGGGGCCTGGCAATGAGTTGGCATCACCAACATGCAGGGTTTGGGGAATAAAGGTGCTTAGATAAGAAGATGCTTTCCAGTCTCCCTCCTGGGGCCAGAAGAAGGATGGGGTCAGAGTCAGAGGCGCCTGGACTGTGACCTCCCCCCTAGAAGAGGAGCCCTGGGATAGAAGTGCCAGGGCAGCCACATGTGGTCACAAAGACAGAAGGGTCTGCTGCCTGGGAGAGGGTCGGGGCACACACACAGCTGCAGGTGGCAATGGGGTGGATCTTCTGTGTGAGGACGGAGTGGCAGAGGGCACCGGTGCACGGGAGTCAGGTAGGAGTTGCTGAGCAGAACACACCAGCCCCAAGCAGGACCCACTCGGGGGGCTCCGGTGGCCCCTCCAGCTCACACTTGGGCTGGGGTGTTCAGCAACCAGAGACTGTTTCAGAAACAGGAGAGGGAAGAGGAGGGAGCGCCCAGCACGGGTAGGCTCGAGCGCTGCCAAGCAAGCTGGTACTGGAATTATTTGCAGTCCATATGCCAATTTGCTTTGTCATTGCCTGGCTATTTTTAGAAGCCACTGGCGTATCTAGGAAACCAGAATCTGTTGACTGTGTTTCTTCGGTGTGGGGAGTGTGATTATTTCCCAGAGATGCTGAAGGAATGTGTGAGGTCGGGCAGTGGGAAGACGACCTCTCCTCCCCTCACCAGCCCCTGTCTCCCTCCCCACCCCCCACCTCTACCCCGAGCCAGGACGCAAGTGCAGACAGTGCCCACGCGGCTGCACATGCTGCCCTTTCCCAGGGCCTGTTATTGCCCACGGTTATGAGTGCAGGTCCAGGTGACCTTTCCCAGATGGAGCACCGAAGGGGAGCAAAGGCCTCTGCTTTAGTTCCCAGTTGGCAGGGGCGGCGGGGCCCTCTGCTCCCTCACGCTCCCCGGAGCGTCATGCCGGCACTGGTCCAGTGGCCTGGGGGCAGAGCTGTCCTCTCGGCTCCCTGCTCCCAAGAAGGAGTAGGAAGCAGAGAGAGGGGGTGGTGGTATAGACCCACCCTGAGCACCTCCTTTGAACCTTGAAATCTTCTCTCCATCACCTTCCATTCAGGGTGGCTCCTTCAAGGACAGTGTCATTCAGCCAGACACTGCCTACATTCCGGGGAAAAGAGTGGCCCTTGTTTCAAATCAATTTGTGTCCTAACAGTTCAAAGATGCCATCTCAGGAGGCAGAGGGCACCAGCTCTGGCTGGGTTAATCCTTCCACAAGGCTGCGGCGAAGGGGACTCCAGCATAGGTTTGACTAGAAGAACTTTAAGCTGTGAGACTGTATCCGATAATGTGTCAATTTGCCCAGCCCGCTCCAGGGACATCGTCTAATCAGGATTAGAGCTGTGGTGAGTGACAAAATGAGACACTTGGAGTAAAATCTAGACCTTTACTGAGGCCTTCCAGGCCTCGTCTGATGAGACCCCTGCCTCCTCTCCTAACCCATCCCCTCCATGTCCCCTTGTTCTCCAGGCTTTAGCCCCTCTGGCCTCTCTCTTGTCCTTGTACACGCCAGTCTCCTTCTTGCCTCAGGACCTTTGCGCTGGCAGCTGCTTCTGTTTTCCCCAGGTCTGTACAGGGCTGCCTCTTCTCCTCATTCAGGCAAAGATCACATCCTTGGAGAAGTCATCCCTGAGCACCAGCCCCCAGTGAGCCCACCATCAGCCTGTATTTGGCCCATTGCCCTCTTTTAATTCATTCGTAGCACCTGTTACTCCCAGTGCTGTGCTGGGAGTGTCTGACTCTGTGACTCAGTCGTGTCTGACTCTGTGACTACATGACCTGTAGCTCACCAAGCTCCTCTGTCCATGGGCTTCTCCAGGCAAGAATACTGGAGTGGGTTGCTATGCCCTTCTCCCCTGTCATTCCCTACACTTGTCCTATTCATTATCTGTACATTCACTTACTGTCTGTCTCACCCATTTAGAATGTAAGCATACTGAGGGCAAAGGATCTTTTTGTTTGCTGTTCCCTCCCCTGCATCTATCTGAAACAGTGCCCGCACTTAGGGGCTGTTCAGAAAATTTTTGATGAATGAGTGAATGGGGCCTTATGGTCCAGTGATTCCTTGAGCTCCAACTCGGGGGCTAGTGCTGCTCAACATTAGATGCTCCCATTTGGTTGATCATCTCTCCTACCTTAGACAGCTTCCCTGTTCACCCTTCAGCTGCCTCTCCCTGCTGGTGCCTTCTGCACACACAGCCACTTAAAATGCAAAAACCATTTTAACATGAGGTGGCAAAATCTTGAGGGTATAACCCATCCACAGAAAAATAATCTCAGGACTCCAGTAAACCTGTTGTGTCCCAGACCAGCCTTCTCATAAACATGCCACCCGGGTTTATCAACATTCAGACACCCTCTGCAGCAGCAGAAAGCACCCTGTGATGTGACTTGTCAGGCAGAAAGGAAGGAAGGAGGTGCAGTGGTCTGGCTCTCTGTTTTTTCTACCTCAGTTTTCAGCTCCCTCATCCTTAAGAGGAAGAGAATTCACCTGCTGTGTCCCTTCCCAAGGGAAGGATTAGATAAGACTTTGAGTCCCACAGCTTCCCTGGTGGCTCACACAGTAAAGAATCTGCTTGTAATGCAGGAGACCCCAGTTTGAACCCTGGGTCAGGAAGATCCCTGGAAAAGGAAATGGCAACACACTCCGGTGTTTTTGCCTGGAGAATTCCATAGACAGAGCCTAGTGGGCTGGTCCATGGGGTGGCAAAGAGTTGTACATGTCCAAGCAACTAACACTTTTGCATCCCAGAGGCCTTTGTGAAGAGAAACACCAGCATGAGGGCTCCTCTCTTCCCCCTCCTGCAGGGACCTCCCCAGCCCCCCACGTGTGTGAGTGTCTGCTGCCTTCGAGGCAACCAGGCATTTTCTCACAACCCCTCCTTCAACTAGGTTAGACCCCATCATCTGGCCTCAGTTCTGCTCTGTCATCATTTGAATTAACAATAACAGTGAACATTTACTGAGCATTTCTTAGGTGCCAGGAGCTATTCTAAGCACTCTGCATAGATTAACTCAATCATGACAACTTCCCTAGGAGGTGGGTACTTTTATGTAGATGAGCCTGCAGTCTGTGAATAAAGACAGTGTTATTTCATTTCCAGTTTAGTTGCGTTTGTATTTCTTGTTCTTGCCTTATGGTACTAGCTTGGACTTTCAATACAGTGTTGAATGAAGCGTTGAATAGAAATGATGAAAGCAGATATCCTTGCCTTGTTACCAGTTTAAGGACATCCAGTCTTCTGCATTAACACCAGGATCCAGTCTTTAACAGTTAAGTATGATGTTACTGTAGGTTTCTTATAGGTGCTTTTTTTTTCTTCCCCAGTTGAGGATGTTTGCTGAGAGTTTAAAAAAAATCATAAATGGGTATTATGTTAAAAGTTCTTTATGTATCTATTGAGATGATCATATGGGCTTCCTTTTTGAGTCTATTGATATGGTGAATTATACTGAAGAGTTTGTATAGAATTGATATTATTTCTTTCCTAAATGTTTGATAGTCAGTGTTGAATGAAGCGTTGAATAGAAATGATGAAAGCAGATATCCTTGCCTTGTTACCAGTTTAAGGACATCCAGTCTTCTGCATTAACACCAGGATCCAGTCTTTGACAGTTAAGTATGATGTTACTGTAGGTTTCTTATAGGTGCTTTTTTTTCTTCCCCAGTTGAGGATGTTTGCTGAGAGTTTAAAAAAAATCATAAATGGGTATTATGTTAAAAGTTCTTTATGTATCTATTGAGATAATCATATGGGCTTCCTTTTTGAGTCTATTGATATGGTGAATTATACTGAAGAGTTTGTATAGAATTGATATTATTTCTTTCCTAAATGTTTGATAGAATTTATCAGTGAAGCCATCTGTACCTGAAATTTTATTTGTGTAAATATTTTAAATTAATAATTCTATTTATTTAATAAATATAAAAGTCTATTCAGGTTATCTTTTTCTTCTTAACGGAGTTTTGAGAATCTGTTAGTTGATGTCTTTCAAGGAATTTCTCTATTTCATCTAAATTTTTGAATTTTGGGGCAGGAAGTTATTTATAATATTCTCTTATCTTTTCCAGTATGCAGAAGCTATAGTAAAGTTCAGTCTTTTGTGCCTAATATTGATGATTTCTTTTAGTCCTCATCAGTCTGATGGTGTTTCAATTATATTCATCTTTGTAAAGAAAGAGCTTTTAGTTTCATTGAAACTGTTTTTGCTATTGTTTTCTATTTCATTGATTTATGTTCTTTACTGGTTTCTTTTTTCTGTTTACTTTGGTTTTAATTGTCTTTTTTCCCTCTAGATTCTTATGTGGAAGCTGAGATCATTAATTTGAGACTTTTCTTTCTTTTTTTTTGCATAAATATTTAATGCTATAAATTTCCCTCTACGCACTGCTTTAGCTACTGCATACCACAAAGTTTGGTGTGTTGTGTTCATTTTTATTCAGTTCAGAATTTTCTAATTTCCCTTATGATTTCTTTCTTTGGCCTATGGGTTATTTAGAAGTGTATTGTTTAATCTCCTAATATTTGAAGATTTTCCAGATATCTTTTTTTAAAGTTTCTAGTTTAATTCTATTATGCCAAAGAAAAGACTTTGTATGATTTCAGTCCTTTACAGTATATTGAGATTTGTTTTGTGGCCCAGAATATGGTCTGTCTTGGTAAGTTATGTGCATGTATCTGAAGGCAGTGTGTATTGTGCTGTCATTGGGTGGAGTGTTCTAAATTATGTCTAAATTAAGGTTGATGGGATTTAGTCTCTTACATCCCTACTGACTTTCTTTACTTTTTCTATCAATTACTGAGAGAAGAATGTTTTAATTTCTAATTACAGTAAAGGATTTATCTATTTCACCTTTTATGTATCAATTTTTGCTTTTATCATCTATTTTGAAGGGTTGTCATATCCTTTTGATGAATTTACTCTTTTATCATTATAAAGTATCCCTCTTTATCTCTAGTAATAGTCCTTGTTCTAAAGTCTACTTTGTGTGATATCATCACCCCAGTTTTGTTTTGATCAGTGTTTGCTTGGTATATTTTTTCTATCCTTTTACCTTTACCAACCTGTGTCTTCATGTTTAAATTGTGTTTCTTATAGGTAGCACACAATTGTCTTGATTTTTTTAATCCAATATGACAGTCTCTGTTTTTTAATGAAACTTTGTAGACCATTTTTATTTAATGTAATTATTGATTTGGTTGAATTTCAATATGATATCTTGCTATTTATTTTCTAATTGTCCCATCTGTACTTCATTTCTGTTTTCTTCTTTCTCTGCCTTATTATGTATTAATTGAATATTTTTATGATTCCATTTCATCTCCAGTGCTGGTTTACTAGCCATGTCTCTGTTTTATTTTTAGTGATTGCTTTATGGTTTATAATATATTTTATTGTAAATATAAATACATTTTATTGATTTTAACATATCAAAGTCGATCTTAAAATAACACACCACTTCACATATAATGTAAAGAATCTTATGGCTATCTATGTATTTGATTTTCTGACTCTTGTCCTTCGTGGTGTCATTGCCATACATTTTACTTCTACATTTTATAAACTCCATAATACAGTGAAAAATTTTTGCTCTAAACAGGCAAAATTTTTAGAGAGATTTCAAGATGAGTAAAAATGTATTTCAATTTGCCCACGTAACTACTATCCTCAGTGCTTTTCACTCCCTTGTGCAGATCCACATTTCCATCCAGTATCATTTTTGTTTATCCTGAGGAACTTCCTTTAACATTTCTTACAGGCAGGATTGCTGGCAATGAATCGGCTCGGCTTTAATCTGAAAAGTATTTATTCTGCTTTCATTTTGAAGGATATTTTTGCTGAATATAAAATTCTGGGTTGACAGTTTTTCTTTTCGGTGCTTACAGTTGTCACCGTCTTCTTGTTGGCATCTCCATGACAAGCGCTCTGGTGCTTTGCCTTTGTTATTCTCTTTATCATTGGTTTTCAGCAATGTGGTTATGCTGTGCCTTGGTGCAGTTTTTTTGTTTGTTGCTTTTTTACATGTACTCTGCTGTGAGATCAATGAGTCTCTTGGATCAGTGAGTTTACAGGTTTCATGACATTTAAAAATTTTTTGACCAGTTCTTCAAATATTTTTTCTGTGCTCCCTTTCTTTCTGGAGGGATTCTATTTATACATATGTTAGATCACTTGATGTTGTCCTATGGGTCACTGATGTTATGTTCATTTTTTTTTAGTCATTTTTCTCTCTTTGCTTTATTTTGGATAATTTCTATTGCTATGTCTTCAAATTCACTGACTTTCTGATGTGTCTGTTTCACTGTTAATCTCATTAATTATATTTTTCATTTTAGTATTGTATTTTTTCATTTTAAGAATTTCATTGTGTCATCTTCCAATTTTATCCTCAACATGTTCATATTTTTTTAAACATTCCTAAGCATGTGCAGTATATTTGTTAGAGTAGTTTTAATATTCTTGTATGCTATTTCATCATCTCTGTCATTTCTGAGTCATTTTCTGCTGATCAGTTTTTCTCCTGGTTATTGATCATTTTTTCTGCTTTTTTGGTTGCCTGGGATTTTAATGGCTTGTTTATTAGTTTCCAGACATTGTGGGTTTTACTTCATTGGGTGATTATTTTCTTTTCTTTTTGTGTTCTTTAAATGGTGTTGGACTTTATTCTGGCATGCAGTTTAGTTACTTGTGATCAGTTTGATCCTTCCAAGGCTTGTTTTTAAACTCTCTTAGGCAACCAACTGGAGAAGGCAATGGCAACCCACTCCAGTACTCTTGCCTGGAAAACCCCATGGGCAGAGGAGCCTGGTAGGCTGCACTCCATGGGGTCGCTACGAGTCGGACATAACTGAGTGACTTCACTTTCACTTTTCACTTTCCTGCATTGGAGAAGGAAATGGCAACCCATTCCAGTGTTCTTGCCTGGAGGATCCCAGGGACGGGGGAGCCTGGTGGGTTGCCGTCTATGGGGTCACACAGAGTCAGACACGACTGAAGCGACTTAGCAGCAGCAGCAGGCAACCCACTCCAGTACTCTTGCCGAGAAAATCCCATGGACAGAGGAGCCTGGTAGGCTACAGTCCATGGGTTTGCAAAGAGTCGGATATGACTGAGCGACTTCATTTTCACTTTTCACTTTCATGCATTGGAGAAGGAAATGGCAACGCACTCCAGTGTTCTTGCCTGGAGAATCCCAGGAACGTGGAGCCTGGTGGGCTGCCATCTATGGGGTCGCACAGGGTCAGACATGACTGAAGCGACTTTGCAGCAGTAGCAGCAGCAGGAGTTCAGTTGGGAAAGAATCAGCCTGCAATGCAGGAGACCCTGGTTTGATTCCTGGGTTGGGAAGACCTGCTGGTGTAGGGCTAAGCTACCCACTCCAGTATTCTTGAACTTCCCTTGTGGCTCAGCTGGTAAAAAATCCACTTGCAATGCAGGAGACCTGGTTTCAGCCCCTGGATTGGGAGGATCCCCTGGAGAAGGGAAAAGCTACCCACTCCAGTATTCTGGTCTGGAGAATTCCATGGACTGTATATATAGTCCATGGGGTCACAAAGAGTCGGGCACAAATGAGTGACGTTCCCTTGTACTCATACTTCACTTAGGATGAGTCCAGAGCTCACCACTTTATGAGGACCCTATCCGACACCTTGTGCATTTATTAAATGGTCTGTTCACTCTGACTTGTGGGAACACAAACACTATCCAGCCCCATTCAGATGGAAATTGTTTGGCCTGATTTTTTGTGATGATTCTTTCCCTAGCCTTATGGAGTTTGAGTCTCTGCATGTGCAAGTCAGTATTTAGCCAAAAATTTATGGGGATCCTTTTCATATTTCTGGAGCTCTTTCTGCTCTGAAAAACTCTAGCTGCCTCAGTCTCCTTAGACTCTGAGAGACTGGCCTCTGTTTGGGTTCCTGTTCCCTGGACTGCAGCCTAAGAATTGCATTCAGGCAGTAAGGTGGGGAAATTATAGCCCTAACCCCACCCCTGTTTGGTTCCTTTCTCTCAGAGAATCCTGTACTGCCTGTTGCCCAATGTCTGGCATTATTTGATTCATATATTTTATATTATTTTCTAATCAGGAAGGTAAATCCAGTTGCTGTCACTTATGGCTGAAAGCACAAGTGGCAGTATGTACCTTCATTATGCTTGTTTTAAAGATAAGGACTTATGGTTACCAAAGGAGAAAGGGAGAGACGAGGGATCAATTAGGAGTTTGGGATTAACATACACACACCACTATTTATAAAATAGATAACCAACAAGGACCTTTTGTATAGCACAGGGAACTCTACTCAATATTCTGTAATAACCTAGAGGGGGAAAGAATCTGAAAAAGAAGGGCTATTGTAATTGTATAGCTAGTCACTTTTGCTGTATACCTGAAACTAACACAACATTGTATATACTCCAATATAAAATAAAATTAAACTAAAAAAAAAAAAAAAAAGATAAGGACTCTGAGACACAGAGAAATTTAACAACTTTCCCAAGATAACATTATGCTTAGGTGACAGATCCCAGATTTGAGTCCAGGTCAGAAAAGACCATGATGCTGGGAAAGATTGAAGGCAAAACGAGAAGAGGGCAAGAAGAGAATGAGATTGTTAGATAGCACCATGGACTCAATGGACATGAATTTGAGCAGACTTCTGGAGACAGTGGAAGACGGAGGAGCCTGGTGTGCTGCAGTTCATAGGGTCTCAAAGAGTTGGACACAACTTAGTGACTGAACAATAGCAGTCTCCACTAAACTATCAGCTCCAAGGGGGTCAAGTACCTTGCCTGTCTTGTTCACTGCTGTGTACCAGGCACCTAGAACAGCACCTGATACACAGAGTTTGTACTCAGTAGATGTTGTTAAAGAAAATTAATAATTGATTGACCAATCTGGGGCTGAATGAAGCACTGCCCAGGAGGGAAAGAGAAGTTAGTTTCTCTTATACCCAGGCGGTGTTTATGTAATACCACCTGAATGGCCCAAGATGATTATCATGTGCTGGGATTTCCAAGCCCCAGTAAATACTCCTTCACCTACCTCTGCATGCACCTTGCATATACTCCTGTGTGTAAGCAGCAGCTGTTGTTCAGATCTGCTGTCTGGCTCCTGAATTGAAATGCATCATTTTAATCATGCACTTTCAAGCCAGGAAGCCAATCTGCACTTTAAAAAATCAAATTCCTTTCTCCAGCAGTGTCCATGTGAAAGATTTGACTTCTTCTTTGCTTTTGTCCAGTGTGTAAACCCTGGACAAGTAAGACCCCATCTTGATCTGAGTTAGGCCACAAAAACAGAAAAAAAGATCATCTGGCGTACCACACCTTCCTCCAAATAACCTACATTTTGGGGGAAAGTGGAGCCAGAGAATTCAAAGAGAGCCAGAATTCTCTCTCTGTGGTCCTCTTATCCAGAACTTTCAGATGATGACAGAGCAAGTGATTGAAAATTATCTGCCATTTCCACATCTGCATAATTTTGCATTTTTATTTTATGGCCAGATAAACTCATTTGGATTCTCTCTCTCCCTCTCTTTCCCTCCTACTTTTGCTTTTGTTGTTTTATAAAGGTCTGGCTCAGCCTGGAAAGATGACCAGTTCTTCTGGTCTTTGTTTCTGCAGGGAAAATGGGTTCTTCTCAGAAGACCTCCAGGCTGGTCCTGACCCAGCCTCCTAGAATTCACTCCTTTGCTTCAGAACTTCAGCACTGTGACCTGGGTGATGTTCTGGTCAGCTGAGGTCTGTGCCCAGCTGGGGCTCACGGAGGATGTGGAGGGGGTGGGAGACTGCTTGTCAGGAAGTTTTCAAGTGGACAGGTTGTCAGGCCACCCTGCAGACAAGTGTCTCCCCGGGGGCCAAGCTGCTGTCACTGTGGGTAATTGGATTCCTGCTCCTCGACAGGACAGACTCCAGTGACCTTTAGGATTAATTGCTCCAGTCGACCTCAGCTGCCTTCTCTGGCTGGCTGTCTTCCCCAGTCTTGATCACAAAGCCCCAGAGGCTCAGAGTTGGGCACTGGGCATTGGGATGGGAGTATGAGCCAGAGACTTCTTGATCTGAGCCTTGAGAGATGTCCCACAAGCCCTGGCAGAGGCATCTGGAGAGGATGCTGTGCTTCACTCTTAAAGCAAGGTTTGTTCCTCATCATAGACCTTCCCAAGGTGGGATCCCTGGGTGGAGAAGATCCCCTGGAAGAGGAAATGGCAGCTCACTCCAGTAGTCCTGCCTGGGAGATTCCATGGACAGAGTAGCCTGGCGGGCTACAGTCCGTGAGGTCGCAAAGAATCGGACATGACTGCGCACACACACCTTCTTTCAGTTCATGGTATAGAACCAACAATCATTCTCAAGAGGAATCCCACACTGTCAACCTCCTCTCTTCCCAGGAGAAAGTGATTCTTAGGGAGGGTTTGGGAACTTTTTGTGGTGAAATCTGTGCCTGTGACTCGTGGATCACTGGAAATGCATCCTGCGGTGCTTATTCACCAGAAGCTAGAGCCTGAGATGGAGAGGCAGCGGGCGCTGCAGTGGCCACATCCTTGACGGCACTGAGCGTCTGTGAGTACTCGTAGTAACACGGGTTGAGTACTTAGCCCTGCATAACCTCATTTAATCCTCACAACAACCCTGTGAGGGATGTGATGTTTTGATCCCCATCTCCCAAAGGGGAATGCTGGGCTGCGGGATGTTAACAGCAGAGGCTGCACAGCTGCTCACTGGCAGATCCTGCAAGGCAGTTGTCTGTTAGCGGAGCCAGCGCTTCACGCACTCTCATCTTTGAAGGTCTCGACAATACAACTTCTCCTTTTCTTTCTGGGGCTGGGGGCGGTGGGTGGCAGTGACCGTGGTGTCACTAAGGTTCTGTAGTCTTCCACGCATCTGGGCACAGAAAAGAATTTGCTCCCATGTAGTTTTCCTACAAATCACGTGACAGTTACATTGAAGAGCCTTTTGCTTTTCTTGGTACTGTTTGTTAGTTCTATCTCCTTTCTCCTGTTGATCAATAATCCATCAAATGGCAAATACACATTACCTGAACTCAACATGCCCTAGTCAATAGTGGGGGCCAGCACTGTGTCCCTCTAACAGGGTCCTCCCTCAGGCTCCTACAGTTGGGGATGACAGTGTGCCATTATGAGACTTTCCTGGAAAGCCTGATTGGCCAGTCACTTGCTTCCTCTGCCACCTCCCCATCCCCCAGATGGCAATGGATGTTGCCATGACAACATGATGGGAAGCAATCACACCTATTGTGGGACAGGAAAGTTGACTTGCATGAAAGAGTATTTGTGCTGCTGGGGAGAGGACCTGTTTGTGCCCATGAAGAAAGGAAGTTAATTCAGGATTGAGGAGCCCGCCTTTTGAATGTTCAATCTCCTGACTGATGCCTGTGGAAACTTTATTACTTGCTAGGTCACATTATTTGCCTACTGACAGAGTCTTACCCAAAAAAGGTATAGGACGAGTGCTTTAGATTTATTTTGAACCAAAACTTTGCCTCAAGGATGAGAAACTCCTTGTTGCTCCAGTTTTTAATTCCTTGCTTGTCTTCCCTCCTTCTGCTTCTTTTCTGTGCTCACAAAAGCACAACCTGCAAAAAGTTGGGAAAGCAATGGATGGTATTTCTATAACATAAGAGAAGAGTTTTGATTTCTTTATTTTTGAGACCAAAAAAAATGTGTTGAATTAAGTCAAAGGCTCAAACGAAACCATTGTCAAATCAGAGAGTCATTGAAACACAGGTGTGAGCTGAAGTTGGGTGGGTATGAGCTGAAGTTGGGTGGGTGCCAGGAGCCTGGGTAGGAAGTAGAAAAGAGTCAGTTGGCAAGGGGACAGTGGGGACCAGGGGAGCTGGGCTCAGAGCCAGGAGACCTAACTTTGTGTTTCAGTTCTCCTGGGGCTGTGAGTGTGGTTAAGAGTAAGTGTTCTAGGGTCTGACTCCCGGGTTCCATCCCTGGCTCTGACACCAGCTTACCAGTATAAACTTGAGCAAGTTAACTTAATATTTATTTGCATCAGTCTGGGCTGAAAGAGGATTAGATGAGCTAACTACAGATATGCCAATGAGTGTTTGTTGTTATTTTTACTCTGCAGTTTGAACAAGTTATCTTACCTCTCTGAGCCTTGATTTATTCATTAGTAACATGGGAATTATATTTGTCTCACAGGCAAATATTTTTGAGGATTAAATAAGCTATTGTGTCAGAGAGGATCCATCTGCTGATTCTGTGCATGCAACAGGTGCTAAATAAATGTCAGTCAAACCTTGATCTATTATGCTAAAGGAAGAAGGGAGTAGAGGAGACCTAAAACTCTCAGCTATCCATTCCTCTGTCCCATCTCACACAGACATACACCTTTAAAATGCTTCTGGCAGGCAATTCTTCTTTTTCTCCTCCCGAATCATCAGGCATTTGCTGAGTGCTGAACTGGGTTGGGTGCTGTGGAGAGTTTAAAAATGCAGAGAGAGTGTCCTGTCTTAAGGTGCTTTCAGGGCAGCCGAGGGGAAAGGAACAGTGTAGGTAAGACAATGTCATGTTCCTTGTGCACTGTGGAGTCCCCTATGCTGTGAACAGTGCACGGTCCACGGTAGATATTCTACGTGTGGAATAAATGAATGAGTGGATTTCAAGCAGAATGACAATGAAATAAGACAGGCAGTATGTGCCGGAGGCATCATGGAGGGGCAGCATCCAGTGAGGGCTAGAGTGGTTAGAGAGGCAGGTCGAGGAACTGGGATGTAAGCAGGGTGGGCAGAACACCCACACCTACTTGTCTTCATCAGATCTCTGTGAATGAGCGCCAGGTCCCTAGAGGTCAGGGATCTGAGCTTCCCCCACCCTGAACCCAGTTAGGCATCCTGACCCTTGCCAAGCCCACAGCGTATGTGCACATGAGAGGAATACCAAGGACATGTATTGGTTATCTATTGCTGCACATCAAGGACCCCAAAACTTAGCTACTTAAACAGTAAACATTTATTATCTCACATTCTCTGTGGGTCGAGGATGCAGATACAGCATAGTTGAGTGCCTCTGGCCGCAGGACTCATGGGGTGACAGTCAGCCAGAGCTGCAGGCATCTGACATCTGACTCAGGCAGTTACTGGCCCATCTCAGTCCCTTACCATGTGTCCTGCCTCTGGACACGGCAACTGGTTCCCCCAAGACAAATGATCTAAGAGAGAGAGAGAGAAAACCCCAGATGGATAGCATAGTCTGTTTATAACCTTGGAAGTGAGATCTGGTCACTTCTGTTATGTTCTCTTAGTTAGAAGCGAGTCTCATCAAGTCTAACCCATGCACAAAGGAGGCACACGAAGTGTGAATAAAAGGAGGCAGGGCCACGGGGGGTCGTCTTAGAGGCTGCCAAAATAGGATGTGGGGTGCTTTTCTTCCAAGCCCAACAACCAGAAAGGAGAATCCAGCATGCTGGACCAAAGGGCCTTTTCACATGTGTTTTGTTTGTTATTTTGCACATACATAAAGGACATGCCACCTTCTAGGTCTTCTGAGTCTGAGAACAACATCTGGAACTTCCTGAGCACACCCCAGTGACAAGTTTGTTCCCTGGTAGAGAAAGATTCCATTCATCGGTCTTTCCTGACCACTGTGAAGTGTGGTGGGTGCCGTGACAGATGGCTGAGTACAAGGGAACAGGAGCTGGCATCGGGGAAGGGGAAGGCAGAGAGGGAACGAGTCGAGGATGTCAACCCGTAGATGAATTAAACTGCCCCGAAGGACAGGGAGATGTTAGCCAGGAGTTGGGAGTGAGCATTTCAGGTGGCAGCTCAGTAGTTTCCCTGGTGGCTCAGACAGTAAGGAATCTGTCTCCTGCAATGCAGGAGACCCGGGTTTGATCCCTGGGTTGGGAAGATACCCTGGGGAAGGAAATGGCAACCAACTCCAGTATTCTTGTCTGGAGAATTCCATGGACAGAGGAGCCTGGTGGGCTACAGTTCATGGGGTTGCAAAGAGTTGGGTATGACTGAGCAACTAACACACACAGGTCAGAGGAAGCAGAAGTTCAGAGGGAAGAAAAGCATCATGGTTGGGGGTTGACAAGCTCTGGGGTTGTTGGGGAGAATGGCCGGACTCAGGGCTTTAGAAGCACAGGTGCCTGGCAGTTAGGTAGGCAGCTGATTCTCTAGTTCCCTTTGGATCCATCTTGATGGCCTTGGTCAGACTGGATGAAGGAGCTGGATGCCCTGAGCACAGGTAGGTCTGGAATAAGGAAGAAATGAATGGTCAGCAGGATCTCATATGCCCCAACCCAAGCAGCTCGGATGAGGGACTGTTTCTGAGTCCGGGGCAGGGCCGAGAAGCAAGGTGCAGGGAACGGCATCCTGAGAGAGAACCAGGTCAAGGCTGGAACAACTTTCACAAACCAAATCACGAGCTTGGTTTGATAAGACTGGAAAAGATGGATGTTTGTTCAGGTTACAGTGATATGCCAAGTGTCACAAGCCACCAGTAAATGACCAACTGCCAAATAAGGGATGCTGACACTAAGTCAGGTAAGGTCAGAGAGGCTGAGGCTCTCCCTTCCAGAGTGGTCTGGACAGGGTGGTACTGCCTGTGGGCCTTATTGCAAGGGGGGGTGCCTGCTGGGTGTGTGCCGTGTCCTGAGCAGTACAGGCGTTCAGGTGTGCTCACCACCACAGGTGCTGGCTCAGAGGAACTGATCGGGTGGGCTCCAGACCCCACATGCACTTCAGAGCAGGGACTTCCATGTCTTGTCACCACCTGCTCATCTAGCTTGACAGTTGTCTCTTAAACTAATGAGTGTAGGAAAGGAGAAGTAGCATCCGCCCCAGGCATGGCCACTCGAGTACAGGGCTCCCGTGACTGCTTCTGGGCTCACAGCCCTGAGAACACAGAACTTGGAGTGGAGAGAAACTGGGGTTTCCCCTGGTTCTCTGGGCTTCCCAGGTCATGTTAATGGTAAAGAACCCACCCGCCAATGTTGAAGACATAAGAGATGCAGGTTTGATCCCTGGGTTGGGAAGATCCCCTGGAGATGCGAATGGCAATCCACTCCAGTATTCTTTCCTGGAGAGTCCCATGGACAGGGGAGCCTGGTGGGCTACAGTCCACACGGTTGCAAAGAGTCGGACACAACTGAAGCAGCTTAGCACAGTATGCACAGTAACAACTGCGGACAACTCGTGACGGAGCTCCGGGGTCCTCATCTGTAAGCCCAGGGGGTCTCGAAAAGTGCTCCTCCACTCTGGCTGTCTATGAGCGTTGGCCAGGGAGCTTTCTGAAGTGGGTGACACGCCCGCCTCCCTGTGATGGAGTCAGCTTTAAGGGCCTGGGCCGAGGCCAGGGCATCTCCGTTCCTTTCAGAGGACCTGGAATCTGACTTGAGGCCGGGGCTCTTGAAGCACTGCCGGTTTCCTGTGTGACTGCCGGAGGGCTGCGCAGCACAGTCACCTGGGGCCCGACGCACACCCGCTCTGCCTCCTGAGGCAGGACCTGCAGGTCAAGGTGAGGCCCAGGGCTCTGCAGTTACGAGTCTCCTCGGGCATCTCTGATGCTTCAGGTGCACAGAAGTTTGGGAAACACAGGGTGTCCTTACCCAGTTCTAGAACGAGAAAACTTGAATGTGTCCATTCTGTCATTGCTAGGAGTCCTTGTGAAAGGCGCTGGTTCCCTCCGTCCTCACATCAAATAGAGTTACAGCAATTCACCAGGGGGTTGTGATGATCAACAGAGATCGAGTGGTGCTGCTGTATTTGTGATTTTCCTGCTGCCTGAGTGTTCCGGGTACAGGTTTCTACATCGGTGTATCCTGCTCCACGTCTCTTCGGGTAAAGCCCCCAGCCCCCCGCACCACGTGGCCACAGATGCTTAATCAAAGGACGTGGATGGGGAGAATGAAGGCCCCGGGCCGCTCTGGAGTGTGCCTGCTTCAGAAATACACTGGAAGAACGAGAGCGCGCAGTTTCTAAATCAGTCATTTGGGCTAGTTTAGCATGAAAGGCTCTGATGAGCCGGGACTGAGTCATCCATTCTTGGTGTGCTGGGGAGGCACACGGCAGAGGTCCCTGAGAATGCCGTGAACTTCCGGCACGAATAACGCTGCCCGCCTCCCCTCTGTTGCCAACAGGGCAGCCCTCTCTGCAGGTGCCGGCCTGAGCGGCCAAGGCAGAGGCACAAGGCCACAAGGGTGGGCTGAGTGTGTGTCCCAAGTCTGCCTCCCACAGCCAAGCTCCCATCCGCTCCCCCTACGCTGTGTGAGGTCACCATGGTGACTTCCTGTCTCCGGTATGTCAGGGCTCCATCAGAGCCAATTGGCGACAGGTGCAGATAAGGGTCTCTAAGCAGGGGCGGCTGTCAGATGACCTGTGGCCACCAAGCACAGCATCGATTCTCGCCTATGCTGGGGCCCACAGAGGACGAGGGAGGCTGGGGGAGGAGGGAGCCCTTTCTATATTTAGCTCCCACTCTGGTACATCCCAGTGGACAGCTTTGAAAGAGGCTGACTTGCAGCCCAGCATGGGAAGGTTTTACATTCCTCAATTAGGCACACTCTATGTGGGGTTGTGTTTTGAGAAGATTTTTTAAAATATAGATAAAAAGGAAAGCAAGAGGAAAGAGAACAACAAAGCTAGGTTGATTTAGAGCAACAGGGGAAACTGGCCCTAAACATCCCCATCCAGCGATCTACACGCCCATCCCTGGACCCACTGGATATTAGAGGAGGGATGGCTGGAGCAGGCATTGGAACAAGAGCATCGGAGAAAGGGATTCTCTGGATTGCTGAGTAGTTTGGCCCCTGAGGTGCTGCCCGGAGCAAAGGGAGAACACTTGAGTATTTGCCCAGGGCCCTAGATCATGCTTCCACGTGGCGCTGGGGGTAAAGAACCTGCCTGCCAATGCAGGAGACGCAGGTTTGATCCATGGGTCGGGAAGATTCCCTGGAGTAAGAAATGGCAACCCACTCCAGTATTCTTGCCTGGAGAGTCCCTTGGACAGAGGACCCTGGAGGGCTACAGTCCATGGGGTTGCACAGAGTCAGAGTCAGACACGACTGAGCTAGATCGTGGCCCTTTGGAGGGGCTTTTGTTTGGGAAGGGGTACAGGGGGAAATTGGGTCACTGGAAATTCCAGCTCATGGCCTGGTGCCCTGGGGGTTTGCTCTAAGCTCCCCTCTCTCCTCCAAAGCTCTCCAAGACTCATGAAAGGGATGCAGCACAGTAGGGGCGCCAGAGCGCTGACAAATTGTTTATTTGCCTGAACTCACCAGGTAATTGCATGTCCCTCGCTTCGCTTTGCTTCGGCTGCTCAGGCTATGGCCCATTCAGCGGCCTGAAGTAAGCTCCTTCTGCCTGGGGCCTTGTAGGGAGATGAGCACAGGAGAGATTGAGGCTCTGATCCCCTGAGGTTCCTGAGCTCCCAGGAACACAGGGAAAAGGACCGGAGGACAGGCCTGGAGATCAGATGCTGGTGCAAATGAGTGTCGTGTGAACTAGTGCAGGGCCTGTGGGAGCATCTGTCAGGGGGCCTGGGGAACCGGGACTACAGCAGGAGACCCAAGGTTCGGACCTTGTACCACCCCTTCCCCAGCCAGGCTTGTGCGGGCAGTATCTAGCCGACCTGGCATCTTCAGGGATGTCAGTGATGCCAGGTGAGGTGTTCCACCCCCAGTTCATTGTTGTTGCTCTCCAGTCTCTCAGTCGTGTCCGAGCCTTTACTACCCCATGGACTGCATCACGCCAGGCCTTTCTGTCCCTCACCATCTCCCAGAATTCGCCCAAGTTCGTGTACTAGTCATCATTGTTCAAGTTTTGCTTGAATATGATATCAATTACAAATGACCCTGTTGCTTAACGATCAACTTAAAAGACATATCAGAAATCAATGGCTTCTCCCCTGAAGCCTTCACTCTGTCACTCTGAGCCTTGAGGAGAAGGGCCTTCAGAGGCCTGAATCACAGTTGGCCGGGGATGTACCGAATGCATGCCGTCTCCAGGCAGCTGGGCTTTAAGTGAACTGGGATGTGTGGAACATCTTCCTCCCCCCGCCTACATTCATCATGTAGCCCTGATCTGATGGTCACCAGACACTCAGAGACAGTGAACAAGTCTGAGTGTATGTCACAGCCTGAAGCCAAAGAGCAAGGGTCCTACCTCCCTCTGCAGACAGCCCTGCCCAGCCCCAAGGCATATCACGTACAGGAATTCGCTCTGACCTTCAGGGATCTGTTTCCGAGCTTCTGCAGTCTGTACTTAAGTATGTCTAGCTCGCCAGGCTCCTCTGTCCATGGGGATTCTCCAAGAAAGAATATTGGAGTGGATTGTTATGCCCTCCTGCAGGGGATCTTTCCAACCCAGGGATCAAACCCAGGTCTCCTGCATTGCTGACAGGTTCTTTACAGTCTGAGCCACCAGAGAAGCCCAATATATGTGTATAAGCATTTAAACATATATGTGAATATGTTTATTATGAATCCATATTTCTGTGTATAAGCAATTATGTGTCTTTAACAAATTTATTGAAAACTATTGGGGAAGCACTATGTGTGTTACTATCTAAAGTGCATTGAAAATGGGCCAGGACATATGTGAAGCTTATATGAAGATAATTATGTTATTTGCTGAGCACAGGCAATGGCACCCCACTCCAGTACTCTTGCCTGGAAAATCCAATGGACGGAGGAGCCTGGAAGGCTGCAGTCCATGGGGTCGCTGAGGATCAGACACGACTGAGCGACTTCACTTTCACTTTTCACTTTCTTGCGTTGGAGAAGGAAATGGCAACCCACTCCAGTGTTCTTGCCTGGACAGTCCCAGGGACGGGGGAGCCTGGTGGACTGCCGTCTATGGGTTCGCACAGAGTCGGACACGACTGAAGTGACTTAGTTTAGTAGAGTCCAGGTGGAGAAGGCAATGGCACCCCACTGCAGTACTCTCTGTCTCTTATACACATCTCAGCTCGGATGAGGGACTGTTTCTGAGTCCGGGGCAGGGCCGAGAAGCAAGGTGCAGGGAACGGCATCCTGAGAGAGAACCAGGTCAAGGCTGGAACAACTTTCACAAACCAAATCACGAGCTTGGTTTGTGTGCTTGACACCAGTGCCTTCCATTCACGCCTCATGACAGCCTTAAAGTGTTAACCCCATTTTGTAGAAAACTAAGCATCAGAGAGGTTAAGCTCCCCCAGGGGCATAACACAGGAAAGCAGCTGGCAAACCTTAGGCTCGAATCCTGGTCCCTGGGCTCTGAACCACTAGCCGTGAATTACACATGGTCCTGCCTTCGGGAGCCTTGTGCAGGTGCCAATGAGCACAAACAGGCACATCCACAAACTGCTGCAATGACAGAGGGGGAGGAGGCGGGAGGCGTGCTGTCAGCTTGCGTCTGAGCAGGAGTGCAATGCTCAGTCCAGGGTCCTGCCTAGGGTCTGTGAATTTCAGCCGCACTTCATTGTCTGCTGTCTGCATTCAATATTTGTCCTGTGATGACTTTTCTCCCACCAAATTGTCCTCAATTGCTGCAGGGCCCGGTCGAAGCGCAGGGCAGTTGCTATTGGAAACAGGTGTTTTCTTAAGTCAGTCACTCCTCATCTCCTCTTTCTTCCAACCCTTTATTCCCTGCACCCTAGATTCATTGACTTACAGTGCAAGGTGCACACATATTAGAGGCCTGGATCCTGGATCCGCTCTGGGACATCCTCCCCCTCACCGCTAGTATGCACCCTGAGCCTGATTCGGGTGTACTGGCCAGACGCTGGGAGCAGGGATCCACCACTCCTCAATTCCTGCTGCACCTGACAGGTGCCATTGGACATCTTAGGCTCCTGGGTAGGGCCCGGTGGGGGCTCTGGGAGATTCTGAATCCTCAAGCACCTTGTGGCTTTCCTTGTGGCTTCATCTTGAGCTTCCCTTGTGGTTCAGATGGTAAAGAGTCTGCGGGCAATGTGGGAGACCTGGGTTTGATCCCTGGACCGGGAAGATCCCCTGGAGAAAGAAATGGCAACCCACTCCAGTACTCTTGCCTGGAAAATCCCATGGATGGAGGATCCTGGCAGGCTACAGTCCCTGGGGTCACAGAGAGTCTGACACGGCTAAGCGACTTCACTTTCACTTGCAAGTATCTTAGTGCTTTAGAAAGTCAAGCACTGATTGAGGCATCAGGACACGTGGAATCTTACTCAGCTTTGTCACTTCCTAATGGAGTGCTTTGGGCTTCCTTGGTAGCTCAGCAGTCCACCTGCCAGTGCAGGAGACTTGGGTTTGATCCCTGGGTTGGGAAGATCCCCTGGTGGAGGAAATGACAACCCACTCCAGTGTCTTTCCTGGAGAATCCCATGGACAGAGGAGCCTGGAGGGCTACAGTCTATGGGGTTGCAAAGAGTCAGACATGACTTACTGACAAAACAACAACAATGGAGTGGTTTGGGGTCCTCAGTTTCTTTGGGGTTCCACCTTCATTTGGGTGGTCTCTCATTTCGCTGACAGCGCTGATACTCAGGGATTCTCGTAGGGCACAGGACCCTTGGCAACCTGAGGAGTAAGGGCCACAGTGGGAGATGCTGCTTCTGGGTCCAAATGGGGTAACTGAATGGAGAGCCTGGTTCTCCAGCCTCTGATCAAGGTGAGCGCAGGCTGGGGTTTGGGAGCCCCAGTCAGAAAGTTTGACCTGGGTCTGTATAAGCGTGTCTCCCAATGAAGAGAAAGCATTGTTTCTAACCCCTTCCCCAGAAGTATTGGGAAAGAGCATCCTCCTCCCCCATCCCACTCTCCGACACACATACACACACACAGAGTTTCCGTGCTCTGGTTTAGCGTTTATTGTTCTGACCTATTTCTATGAGATCTCCTTCCCTAGTCTGGGAACTGCTCCTCTAATTCACCGTATTTATCTCAGGTTCCCCAGTGCCTAGCTAGGGGCCTGCCACTGCACAGCAAGTGAGCTATGAATATTTGTTGTAGAAATAAATGACAGTTTGGCACTGGCCTTGGAATGCAGTCTAGGTCTTTAGCTAAGGCAGGAAGACATTTGTGCTAATAAGTGTTGATCTTGCCTCTCCAACTCCTGGGAAAGGGGAGCTTTACTTAATTATATATCTTGCAAAGAATCTCACCCATTCTGGGCTCAGTACAAACTTGTAAAGTAAATGGGCTGGAATACAGTGTATCACCCTTTGGACTCCAGGGGCAGCTGCCAAAATTCTTTGGGGCATGTCACTAGTTAGCCTTAATTACCTGGTTTTATATTAGCTCTAGGAACCAATCTGACTGAATGATAAGATTTGGCTCCTAGATAATAGCTAACAATAATAACTACTTAATATCACATGCTTAATATATGGCATCACTGTGATAAATGCTATACTTCCCTCTTCTCATTTAATCCCAATAACAATCCTTTTATATTCATTTATTCATCTAGTCGGCCAATACTTTTTGAGCATTCACTGTTTGCAAGGCACTAGGCATCCAGTGGTGTACAAGATAAACGTGGTTTTATTTTCCCCACTTTACAGATGAGGAAATGGATTCAGGGGCTCTCAATGACTTGCCTGTGATCACCAGGCTAATAAGTGGCACAACTGCATCTGAATCATCTTTTTTCTTCACTGAGTCAGAGAAATGGTTAATTAGTTACTGTTAGTTGCTCAGTTGTATCTGACTCTTTGTGACCCCATGGACTGTAGCCTGCCAGGCTCCTCTGTCCATGGAATTCACCACGTAAGAATACTGGAGGGGATATTCCCAACCCAGGGATCAAACCCAGGACTCCTGCCCCACAGTGGATTCTTTACCATCTGAGCCGCCAGGGAAGCCTCAGGGAAATGGTGCCCCTGATCAAAACTCAAGTGTGTGGCTCTTTGCAGGGTAAGGGTTGCTGTCTGGTTCCTCTTTAAATGGAAGGTGCCTTATGAAAATGAGTGTTTGGCTGGTAAAAGTACTTGCCGGCAGTTCTTGCAATGCACTCTCAGATGGGGAGGGGGGACTGTGTTGGGGAACTGTCCCAACACCCTCCTCCAGACAGAGCAGCATTGGGTTCTCAAGGGGACATAAAGAGGCTCTCTTTCCTGCCAGAGGTGACACAGACAAAGGAAAGAATGCCTGTGGGAGGGAAGAGAAGGCATGGGTGGGGAGGTCTCTGGGGAGAGACTCGGGAGTCATGGGGGAGGTGCCCAGCAGCATTGCTGGTGGCCTGACCATCCCCTGCTCCAGGCCAACTGGACAGTGTCCCTGGGAGACACTGCATGGATGGGGCATCTCCCCAGGGATCCTATGAAAGCTGTGAAGTAGCCCCAGACTCTCCTTCATAAACACTCCTGCCCCACCTCATCCCAGGGCACACCCACACCTCAGTGCTCACTCACATAGGCAGGTGGCTCCCATGGGATGTCAGGCTCTCTCAGTTTCTCTGTTCTGTTTTGTGCACTCATGTGTGAACAAGTGTGCCCACATTCTTCCCAGGCCACTTGTTGCTGCTCAGTCGCTTAGTCGTGTCTGACTCTTTGCGGCCCCATGGACTACAGCAAGCCAGGCTTCCCTGTCCTTTACCATCTCCTGGAGTTTGCTCAAACTCATGTCCATTGGTCAGTGATGCCATCCAACCATCTCGTACTCTGTTGTCTCCTTCTCCTCATGCCTTCAACCTTTCCCAGCATCAAGCTTTTTTCTAATGATTCAGCTCTTCACATCAGGTGGCCAAAATATTGGAGCTTCAGCTACAGTATCAGTCCTTCCAGTGAATATTAAGGACTGATTTCCTTTAGGATGGACTGGTTTGATCTTGCTGTCCAATGGACTCTCAAGAGTCTTCTCCAACACCACAGTTCAAAAGCATCAATTCTTCAGCACTCAGCCTTCTTTATAGTCCAACTCTCACATCCATACATGACCACTGGAAAAACCATAGCTTTGACTAGACAGACCTTTGTTGACAAAGTAATGTCTCTGCTTTTTAATATGCTGTCTAGGTTGGTCATAGCTCTTCTTCCAAGGAGCAAGTGGCTTTTAATTTCATAGCTGCAGTCACCATCTATCTGCAGTGATTTTGGAGCCCCCAAAATAAAGTCTCTCACTGCTTCCATTGTTTCCCCATCTATTTGCCATGAAGTGATGAGACCAGATGCCATAGTCTTCGTTTTTTGAATGTTGAGTTTTAAGCCAGCTTTTTCACTCTTCTCTTTCACTTTCATCAAGAGACTTTTCAGTTCTTCTTCACTTTCTGCCATAAAGGTGGTGTCATCTGCATATCTGAGATCATAGATATTTCTCCTGTCTATCTTCCAACAACACAAGAGAAGACTCTACACATGGACATCACCAGATGGTCAACACTGAAATCAGATTGATTATATTCTTTGCAGCCAAAGATGGAGAAGCTCTATACAGTCAGCAAAAACAAGACCGGGAGCTGACTATGGCTCAGATCATGAGCTTCTTATTGCCAAATTCAGACTTAAATTGAAAAAAGTAGGGGAAACCACTAGACCATACAGATATGATCTAAATCAAATCCCTTATGATTATACAGTGGAAGTGAGAAATAAATTTAATGGACTAGATCTGATAGATAGAGTGCCTGATGAACAATGGACTGAGGTTCGTGACATTGTACAGGAGACAGGGATGAAGACCATCCCCATGGAAAAAAATGCAAAAAAGCAAAATGGCTGTCTGGGGAGGGCTTACAAATAGCTGTGAAAAGAAGAGAAATGAAAAGCAAAGGAGAAAAGGAAAGATATAAGCATCTGAATGCAGAGTTCCAAAGAATACCAACAAGAGATAAGAAAGGCTTCCTCAGTGATCAATGCAAAGAAATAGAGGAAAACAACAGAACTGGAAAGACTAGAGATCTCATCAAGAAAATTAGAATACGAAGGGAACATTTCATGCAAAGATGGGCTCGATGAAGGACAGAAATGGTATGGACCTAACAGAAGCAAAAGATATTAAGAAGAAGTGGCAAGAATACACAGAAGAACTGCACAAAAAAGATCTTCACAACCAAGATAATCACAATGGTATGATCACTCACCTAGAGCCAGACATCCTGGAATGTGAAGTCAAGTGGGCCTTAGAAAGCATCACTACGAACAAAGCTAGTGGAGGTGATGGAATTCCAGTTGAGCTATTTCAATTCCTGAAAGATGATGCTGTGAAAGTGCTGCACTCAATCTGCCAGCAAATTTGGAAAACTCAGCAGTGGCCACAGGACTGGAAAAGGTCAGTTTTCATTCCAATCCCAAAGAAAGACAATGCCAAAGAATGCTCAAACTACCGCACAATTGCACTCATCTCACATGCTAGTAAAGTAATGCTCAAAATTCTCCAAGCCAGGCTTCAGCAATACGTGGACTATGAACTTCCAGATGTTCCAGCTGGTTTTAGAAAAGGCAGATATGATGCTGAAGCTGAAACTCCAGTACTTTGGCCACCTCTTGAGAAGAGTTGACTCATTGGAAAAGACTCTGATGCTTGGAGGGATTGGGGGCAGGAGAAGAAGGGGACGACCGAGGATGAGATGGCTGGATGGCATCACTGACTCGATGGATGTGAGTCTGAGTGAACTCCGAGAGATGGTGATGAACAGGGAGGCCTGGCGTGCTGTGATTCATGGGGTCGCAAAGAGTCGGACACGACTGAGCGACTGAACTGAACTGAACTGAACTTATTTATTTGGCTGTGCCAGATCTCGCTGCTGCCCATGGGATCCGGTTCCCTGACCTGTAACTGAACCCAGGCCCCTGCACTGGGCGCGGTCCCAGCCATGGACCACCAGGGAAGTCCCCAAAACCACCTTTAAAGCAAGAAATGCTGCTAGAGCCGAAGAGGGCCATTTCACACGAAGACAAACAACAGGCAGGTCTAACAGCGTGAATACACGCACAACTAGCAACAAAGCAAGGGAGCGCCAGGAAGCCAGCTATCTCTGCCTCAGTGACTGTGCCGAAGCCTGTGCCTGTGTGGACCACAGCTGCGGACCCTTCTCAAAGAGATGGGGATCCCACACCGCCTGACCTGCCTCCTGGGAAACCTGCATGCAGGTCAGGAAGCAACTCAGACATGGAACAATGGACTGGTTCCAAATCGGGAAAGGAGTACGTCGAGGCTGTATATTGTCACTCTGCTTATTTAATATATATGCAGAGTACATCATGAGAAACGCCGGACTGGAAGAAACACAAGCTGGAATCAAGATTGCCACAAGAAATATCAATAACCTCAGATATGCAGATGACACCACCCTTATGGCAGAAAGTGAAGAGGAGCTAAAAAGCCTCTTGATGAAAGTGAAAGAGGAGAGTGAAAAAGCTGGCTTAAAGCTCAACATTCAGAAAACAAAGATCATGGCATCCGGTCCCGTCACTTCACCGGAAACAGATGGGGAAACAGGGGAAAGAGACTTTCCATTTTGTTTCTAAAAATAAAGTGAGAGTTTATTTCGAGGGACTACAAAATCGCTGCAAGACGGCTCACTGCAGCCATGAAATTAGAAGACGCTTGCTCCTTGGGAAAAAGCTATGACCAACCTAGACAGCATATTTAAAAAGCAGAGACATTACTTTACCAACAAAGGTCCATATAGTCAAAGCTGTGGTTTTTCCAGTAGTCATGTATGGATGTGAGAGTTGGACCATAAAGAAGACTGAGTGCCAAAGAATTGATGCTTTTGAACTGTGGTGTTGGAGAAGGCTCTTGAGAGTCCCTTGGAATGCAAGGAGACTCAACCAGTCCATTCTGAAGGAGATCAGTCCTGAATATTCATGGGAAGGCCTGATGCTGAAGCTGAAGCTCCCATACTTTGGCTACCTGATGCGAAGAACTGACTCACTAGAACAGACTCTGATGCTGGGAAAGATTGAACACAGGAGGAGGGGACAACAGACGATGAGATGGTTGGATGGCATCACCGACTTGGACATAAGTCTGAGCAAGCTCCGGAGTCGGTGATGGACAGGGAAGCCTGGCGTGCTGCAGTCCATGGGGCTGCAAAGAGTTGAACACAACTGAGCGACTGAACTGAACAACAAAGTCTCAAAATATGTGATGCACAGCCTGACAGAACTGAAAGGAAAAGAAAAGCCAGCAGTAACAGTAGGCGACTCCAAAACCCTGCTGTCAGTAACCAACAGAATTACCCAAGAAAAAAGAGGGCGTGGGGAGAGAGGGGAAGGAGACTCAAGACTGGGCACCCCCACCCGACACACCGCGCAGCCGCCTGGACGGCGCGGGCCACGCGGAAGAGGGCAGAGCAGACGGAGCCATTCAGGGTCGAGCAGATCCAAACAGACTGATACGAAAGTGCGGCCTCGGACCACAGTGGAACTAGAATCAAGACGAGGGGGTAGTCCAGGAAACACCTAAACAATGAGAAATTAAACACCACAATTCTAAACAACCCACGGTCAAAGACAACAGAACCCATTTTGAGCTACAGAAAAAGAAGCCACAACATATCAAAACTCACAGGAAGCATCTTGCTCTTTTCCAAGGGCTGCCATAACCGGACCCCATAAACTGGGTGGATTATAACACGAGAGACTCACTGTCTCACAGGTCTGGAGACCAGAGGCCCAGCTGGGCCACGCCGGCTCTGACGACTCCAGGGGAGCTGCCTCTTGCCTGCCAGAGATGCAGGGCACTCACTCCGGGCAGACAGTCGCCTCCCCCAGGATTCCCCCCCCCGGGTCCTCGCTCTGTGCAGGCCTGTGCTCGCGGGGCACTCTCCTCTCTGAGGAGACACCTGGGCCTGCCCTGCTCAAGGCCAACCTCATCTGAATTCATTTGCTATGACCCTATTTCCAAACAAGGTCACATTCTGAGATACTGGCAAGTCAGGACTTCAATAGACCTTCTGAGGAAGCGTAAGTCAACCCAATAACACAGGAAAGAAACACTTTGAGGGAAATGGTACAGTTTTAAACCCCTGTATCAGAAAAGAACTCATGCCAAGACCCTAAGCTTCCACCTTAAGAAACCAGGAGAAGGGGGACTCCCTGGTGGTCCCGTGGCTAAGACCCTAGGCTCCCAGCGCAGGGAGCTGGGCCCCCCAAGATGCCACGAAGACCCAGAGCAGCCCAATAAATAAGATTAAAAAAGGAAAACGAACCCCAAAGCAAGCAAGGGAGGAAATAAAGACCTGAGACAGGGAGCAGAAGAACAATCAGGGGTCGATAAAATCCGAAGTGACTTCCTCGCAACTTCAGCCCAATTCAAACCTCTGGCTAGACTGACCAAGAAAGCAAGAAGACTCAACCACTGAAATCAAGCGGGCCAGCGGGCCAAGTCCCCGGCGGCCCAGCGGGTAAGACCCCACTGCCGACGACGCGGGCGCGAGCCCCCCCGACCCGGTCCCGAGGACCCCACGAGCCTTAGCGCGACGAATCCCACGCGCCACGACCTCTGAGCCCGCGCTCCACGCCGAGAAGTCCGTGTGCGAAATCCAGGGCAGCGCCGCCGCCACGACCAGGGGAAGGCCACGGCCGCAACGGAGACCCAGCACAGCCTAGACAGGCGACTCGGCAAATGGAAACACCACCCGAATACACGGACTGGAAGCCTTCAGAGGGACACACTCCAAACCGAGCCCGATCACAGTCCCAGAAGGCTCTCGGCAGGGGTCGACCTGCTCCTAGAAGCCCCAAGGAAGCAGGCGTCGGATGAGCCTGAGAAGATCTTGAAAAAGAAGACCTAGGTCAGAGGACTCGCCCCTTCCCATCTGTGTCACTCATGACATGAGCACGGAAGTCAAGACCAGGCGGTACCAGCAGCAGGACGGACACACAGCGATGCTAACTGGACCCGAGAATCCAGAAACGAACCTCCCATCTGTGGCCACCGGACTGTCGGCAAGGGCGCCTCCACACTCAGTGGGGAAAGAAGGGCCACCAACAAACCGCGGTGGGCCGCCGGCGACCACACACGAGGGTCAGGGCGCGCTCCTGCCCCACACCGAAGCCCAAGCAGCCCGGGCGAAGGCCTGGCCGGCAAAGACCCTCAGAGGCAGGCGGGCTGCACAGACCCTCAGAGGCAGGCGGATGGCACAGACCCTCAGAGGCAGGCGGACGGCACAGACCCTCAGAGGCAGGCGGACGGCACGGCGTGCGGTATGCAACTACATGGCGCCAAAAGTTCAAGCAACCAAAGGAAAAAAAAATTTAACTGGACTCGTCAAAATTAAAACCTGTTGTGCTTCCGAGGACACCAAAAAAAAAAAAATTTCAGAAAGTGAAAGACAACCATAGAATGGAAAAAATTTTTTGCAAATCATTATGACCTAGTAAGAGACTTGGGTCAGAATACAGAAAATCTCTTACAACTCAGTAAATAAAAGACAACCAGCATGTGAAAGCAAGGGTGTGGAAACCCTGGACCTGCCCTCCGCTGGTGGGAATGGAGGAAGTGCACTCAAACAGGGAAACGCTGAGCTGCCGTCTGGCCTGGTGACTCCAGCACGAGGCACACACCCAAGAGAACGGAGTGCAGAGGTCCACCGCACAGAAACGTGAACTCAGACGTGCACAAAAAGCGGAAGCAAACCCAAAGCCCACCCACTGCCGAGCAGCAAGAAGCGAGCTGCACGCACACAGCGCCCCTTCCTCGGCCTTCGAGACGGCGTCCGGGGCCAACACAGCCCGCAACGCGGACGCCCCTGGGCTGCCGAGGAAAGAGCCACAGAAGGCAGTCACGTACGACTCCACTTATAAACTGCCTGGTAGCTCGGCTAGTAGAGAATTTGCCTGCAGGGTAGGAGACCCCGAATCATGGGCCAGCAAGATCCCCTGGAGAAGGGACAGGCTACCCACTCCAGTACTCCCAGGCTTCACTGACAGCTCAGACAGTAAAGAATTCTCCTGCATCTGGGAGACCTGGGTTTGATCCCTGGGTGGGGAAGATCCCCTAGAGGAGGGCATGGCAACCCACTCCAGCATTCTTGCCTGGAGAATCCCCAGGGACAGAGGAGCCTGGCGGGCGACCGGCCTTGGGGTCACACAGAGTCGGACACGACTGAGAGAGTGAACACAGGCACGTACGACCCCATTCATGTGAAACACCCAGAACAGGCAGATCCCCAAGGACAGAAAGCAGAGCAGCGGCTGCCAGGGACTGTGGAGGGAGTGGGGAGTGACCGCTCATGGGTACAGGGCTTCTTTTCAGGGTGACAGAAATGTTCTGGAACTAGTGATACTGCAAAAAGCAGGGAAAAGGGCTAAACAATACACTCTTCAAATGTGGACTTTACGGTACGAGTAATACCCTAGGTTCAAAAAAATCATGTTTCTGGACTGACTCTGGCATTTGGCAGAACCTACCGGCATGGAGACATTTTCAAAGACAAGGAACAGAAAACGGATCTTTGCTCAAGTTCAGCATCAGCCGATGAGCATTTCTGACAGACCCTGATGAGAGCGGACCAGCTCCAAACCCAAGCGCGTGAAACATCGTCCACAACGGCCACTGCTATGCATCACCAGGGAGGCAGAGAAAAGCGGTCGCTCGTCAATATCGTATTTTGACTTTTGTCAATAAAAAATTACGAAATTATCTTTGATTTTGCTTCATGGTGCCCAAAGCCTAAAATATTTACTATCCAACCTTTCCAGCCTCTGAAACCAGCCGTGCCTGAAGCTGACCTCAGCCCTGTCTGCGCCTGTTTCAGTGACCGGCACCACCCTCCAGTCTGGAATTCAAGAGGAAGCCAGCGTCCGGCTCAGGCCTGGGGCCCCGGAATCATCCTCAGCCAACTCAGCGCCCATGGAATCAGCTCTCACAGGGAAGGGCCTCCCCATCTCCCCAGGACTGCTGCCCCCACTGTCGCGGCTGCTCCACAGGCCCCTCCGCGCACAGCGGCCGGAGACCTTCCCACCACGCACACCACCCACTCCCGAAGCTCGCCACCGCCCTTGGGACAAGGACGAGAATCCCTCTGGGCTTCTGATCGTGGACCAGCCACCTCGACTGCCCGTGCGCCGTGCTGGGCTGTGCCCAGGATGAGGAAAAAACTTCCACAAGGCATTTACACAAGTGTCTAACACCATACACACTCATAACTGCCCAGCTGCTCCCAATTCACCCCGCTATTCCCACACAACGTCTCGCTGGATTCTCAAAACCAGAGGGCAGGGCACCCTGCCCCCCGGGGAGGGCTGGCGCCGGGGTCAGCAGGACCCCCTGCCCCCCCGCAGCAGCTCTCTGAGCTCCACCGCGGCACAGACTCGGTTTCATCCTGGTGACTCAGCTTCTCTGTGTGTTCCAGGACCAGGGTGGAGGGTGATTCTTCCCGCTGGCATCTCCAAAGTACCCTCTGCAATTTCTTCTTGACCTTGGGACGCCCTGCACAGCACCTTCCCACATGGGCAGAAGAGGCTTCAACACCCCCAGTCACGTGGGGGGGTCCCCGAACATCCAGAGCAGGTGACAGGCAGCACCCCAGCCACGCCACGCTATGCACCCAGAGCGCGCCCAGACCACGCCCACCCTGGGCGCCCCGCAGCCCGGCTGCCCGCACCACTCCAGCCCCGCCCTGGCTTCCCGGCCCCGCAGCCGCCTCCGCAGCAGGCCGGCCTCTCTCCTGGGCTCTGTGGACCACCGTCCGCGCCCGGCCTTCCCCTCTCAAAGTCCAGCAGGCACCTGGCCCTCCCGTCTCAAGAAACGACACCCGTGCTCCTGGGGGTGCTCGCTTGCTCCACGCCTCCCTTCTTGCTCTTCTTTCAGACGCACACAGTCGGGCCTATTCTTAGCACCTCAGCTGTTCCCACCCCCGCCTGCGCCCTACTGCTCACCAGCCGCCTCCAGGGTCTCCCGGCTGCACCGCGCCCCCCACCAGATGTGTATAAGAGACAGTCTTCCAACAACACAAGAGAAGACTCTACACGTGGACATCACCAGAACCCGTCGCCATCCGGCTACCGAAGGTCTTCAGGACGGTGAACAACGAGCCGCTACAGGGAAGGGCCCACTGCCCAAAAGTGCTAAGCTCCTCACGTGCCGTCCACACTGCAGCGAACAGACGGCAGCGCCGCCTGCAAAGTGTTCACCGCCTGGATGTGGCCAAGAGCACGAAGCAAGAGCAGGCCAGCAGCGCTCCAGGGCAAAGCGCACCCAGACCCACGGGGGCAGCTCATTTGCTGACTCCCTCAACACGCTGGCAGACACTTCACACTCGTTCCTGAACGTCAGGGTCTAGAAGTTCTGATCTTGATCTTAAGATCCAGGCCAGAAAGTTCCACCTCCACTGGGGCACCCAAGAGCCTGCGCTCATTGGCTGACTGCTCCTAAGCTAACACAGATCAGGACGAGGCAGTCCTTACAGCGTCAAAGCCACCAACAGAGCTTCCGCCCCCTGTGAAACCCACGCGGGCCCACACACCCGACGGGCAGGACTCCACGGCCTCGGAGCCCAGCCCAAGACACGAGGCGGGCAGGCAGACCGGGTCTGCACGCCCAGCCTGCCTCCGTCCGTCCTCCCTTCTGCTGACCAGTCCCTGAGGCCTCGGGGCGGCCGGAAGGGCCCCTGCCTCCCCCGGGCAGTGCAGAGGTCAGGTGTGTCCCCCTCACCCCGCGGTCCTGCTGAGCCCCCGGCTCCAGAGCACAGGGACCTCGTGAGACCCTCAGGTGCCGGGCCTCCACTGCACTTCAGGGACAGGGCGCCCCCCACCGGGGGCTGGACACAGGCCTGGTTTGGCCCTGAAGGCTCTCAGACCCCGGGCAATCATGGATTCTTTCAGGTCCTGTCCAAACGACACCTCCCAGCAAAGTCCTTGCTCACCGCGGCGTCCCCATACAGAGGACGCACATGACCCCCGCCCCCTGACCCTCGGGACCACCTGCCAGGCCGCTCCGCCCTCGGGTGCCGGCGCCCACGGGGAGTGCCACACCAAGCCAGGACTCTGAGCCAGGCGGGGAGGCCGCCCGAAACCTCAGTTCAACCCGCCGAGGGGTGACGGACAAAACCTGAAGAGACAGACACACGCCTAGAGGAGAGGTCTGACCCGAGCCGGGGAGGCGGTCCACGCAGGACAGGAGCGCGGAGGGGCCGCAAGGGCGGAGCGCACCCTCACACGGGGCTTCTGCCCGGCCGCCGCGAGGGCCCTGGGCACCGCCGTCCCGCCTCCCCGCAAGGAGCCCAGGCGGGCACGGGCAGGAGGCGCCGCGAGGCCGCGGTCACAGCCGCGCCCGCCGCCACCTGGGCTCCTCCTCACGGTGGGGGCTCCGCAGAAGCTTCTCTGCCCCGGAAAGGAGGGAGACGAGGAGACGAGAGCCACCCATTTCCTCCACACACGTGACGGGGCAGGAGGACGTGATCCGAAACAGAGAACCAGAAACATCACAGATATGGATAAAGCAGCCGCCTGTGTCTGACGGCACCCCGGACCGGGAGTGCTCTGCGTGAGGCTGAGACGGCTCACGGCTGCAGGCCGAGACACAGCGAGACACGCGGGGACAGACACGGGGCGGCAAGGTCGGGCGCTGCTGCGCGTGCGGGCCCTCACCCCGCGTGCAGCGGCACGGACGGTGCCCCCTCCGCTCCCCGCGGCTAGGGCAGCGTGGGAGTAGGCAACCTGCATTTAACTGCTGCTGCGACCTTGTCTCACTGTTTACTGACCTTTGACCAAACTCCACAGCATCTGGCAAGACGCACAGACAAGACTCCTCGGTGAAGTGGAGAAGGGGGGACGGTGGCCCCATCTGACGGAGGCGCCGTCGGGATGGAGAGCTCCTCAGGAGGGGCTGAATCCCTAGCGCACACTGGAGAAGCAACGCTAGACACTGCCAAGCGAGGGCCCTGCTCCGTCCCAACTCCAGCCTTCTGAAAAGGCCAGGTGCCTCCACGTGACCAAGCAGACCCCCGCAGGCCCAACGGCAGGACCCACCCGATCACACGCGACGCACTTCCAGGAAACAGCGGCTCCGCCACTGCTGCCGCCGAGACGGGCAGGCTGCCCCCCGCCCCCTGGGCCACCCAGCAGACGCCCACTGCGCAAACCCCAGCCCCGCAGCCTCCCCCAGCCCTACCGCCCCGCCTAGGGGCACCCTGAGGCCAGGGTGCTTCTCCCACGGCACCTCTTCGCCAGAACACCCCTCAACCCAAGCGCTGGGCCCTGCACGCTGCAGGAAAGCAAGCGACGTGTGTGGAAGGGAAGCCCAGAGGGCGGGTTTGATCGTCCACACACCTGCTCTGAGCCAAGTGCCTGGCACACGCAGTCACCACAGACCGTGAGGAGGGGGCTGTCCCACGGGGCGGGGAGCGGACGGCAGGGGCTGTCCCACGTGGCGGGGAGCGGATGGCAGGGGCTGTCCCACGTGGCGGGGAGCGGACGGCGGGCTGTCCCACGTGGCGGGGAGCGGACGGCAGGGGCTGTCCCACGTGGCAGGGAATGGACAGCAGAGGCTGCGCCGTGCGCCAGCGGTCAGCGTGCCACTGGGGTGGCCACCAGCCACCTAGCAAACAGCCCACCATCCCCACACAACACAGGGCCTCACTCCTCGGGCAAACATCCACAGCACCATGCAGGTCAGGCCGTGAGCAGCCCATCCACCTTCCCCGCATCCACCTCCCCGCCTCTGCAGGCCGGGCCGTGAGTGGCCCATCCACCTTCCCCGCATCCACCTGCCCGCCTCTGCAGGCCGGGCTGTGAGCGGCCCATCCACCTCCCCTGCCTCTGCACCCCAGAACGTGGGGGGACACACCTTCAACCCTGGAGAGCTGAGCACGGCAGGAGGCGGGAAGGAGGTACTGCAGGAGAGGCTTCGGGAGCCGCACAGCTGTGCTTTTCCTCATTTCTGCCAGGGGCCGTGGGCTACAAGGAGCACAGGGTGGTCTTCCCAGTAAATGACGCTGTTCCTGTGCACAGCCACACAGGCAGTAAGGGGTCCTGACCCCTACACCGCACACGTTACACACGCAAAAACAATTCCACCAAGTGCAAACTAAACCCAAAAGAAGCAAAAGTAACAAAGGTCAGAGTGAAAACTTAAAAATAGAGACTAGCAAAACCGACCGGGTTCCCTGGCGGTCCACCAGTCGGGACCCCGAGCTTCCCGTGTCCGGGACACGGCTTCGGTCCCTGGCCGGAGAGCTAGGATCCCATATGCTGCACGGCAACCGCCCACCTCCCCCCAAACAAAACTAGAGAAGAAAATCGGAGACTGTCATCAAAACCAAAAGCTGATTCTTTGAAAAGATAACAAAACTGACATAAATTTAGCTAACCTGACTGAGGGAAGAAAAAAAAAAGACTAGAAAAAGATAAAGACCTAAACAGACGGAAAGACGCGCTGTGTTCACGGACTATCCGCCTAAGTCTCGTCACAACAGCAGCGCTCCCTGACGCGAACCGCAAAGTCCAGGCGGTCCCCGCGGAAATCACGGGAGGCCTTCTGCATCTGTGGGCAAGCTCACCCTGAACTCAACGCAACTGCAAAGGACCCAGAGGAGCAAGAACCAAGCTGGGGGGCCCACACTTCCCAAGTTCAGGACGGTGTGGTACCGACATGCAAACCAGGGAACAACCGCTCAGAGTCCAGAAAGGGGTCCCAGCGTCTGTGGCCCGTCAACTCTCAGCAGAGGCGTCCAAACAACCCTAGGGGAGGATTTCAACCACTGGTTCTAGGACAACTGCATCTCCACTGGCAAAGAATAAGGTTAGACATGCTACCTCACACCGTACACAACATACAAGTCAAAATGGATCCCAGACCAAAATACAAGACTTAAAACTATAATATAAAACTCAGAGGAAAGCGCAGTGCTAACGTCCTAACAATGGATCTGGCAATGGGCCCCCAGACACGACACCAGAAAGAGATGCCAAAGGGGGAAAACAGACGCATCTCCCTCAACATCAAAGCCACCTGCGCCTCTAAGAGCCCTCTCAAGGGGCTCCCCTGGGGGCCCAGTGTCAGGGGTCCGCCTGCCAGTGCAGAACACGTGGGCGTGGCCCCTGGTCCTGGAAGACTCCATGTGCCAAGGGGAACTAAACCCAGGAGTCACATCCCGAGGCCACACGCCCACAGCCTGTGCTCCACAGCCACGGAAGCCGGTGCGACGCCAAGTCCACCCGTCGCACGAGAGAGAAGCCCGCGCGCACCACGCCAGGGAGAGCCCGTGAGCTGCAGCGAAGCCCCAGCACATCCAAAACTACCCGCTTTTCAAGAAGATACCTACAAGACAGAGGGAAACGTTTCCTAGTCATCAGGGGTTTGTATCCATAGTCTTCAACGTACAGGGAATGTTTACCACTCACCACAGAAACAATCTAATTGAAATGGGCAAAGGATTTCTGCAGACATTTCCGTGAGGAAGATAACACAAACGGGGAAACCCAAATCAGCAGCAGCGTGAGACCCCCCACCAAATCCATCAGAGCGGTCGTGGTCAGAGACAGTTAACAGCAGGTGTCTGCAGGCACGTGGAGAAGCGGCGAGCCTCGCGCACAGCTGGCAGGAATGGACGGAGCCACAGCTGCCGTGTGACACCGGCGAGCGGCTCCTGCCCAGAGTGACCCCGCGCCCAGCAACTCTGCTCCTCGACAGACACCCCAGAGAACGAACACACATCCGCACAAACACTCGTTCACGACCGTTCATAGCCGTGCTAGTCGGGAGCAACTGGCCAACGCACGAACGAAACACGGCTCACCCCACAGTGGGGCATCACCTACCAGATAAAGGGACAGAACACGCCCCAGCAGGAAGAAGTTTACAGAGGCACGTTCCCAAAGCGTCCCAGCAACACAATTACCAAGCATGCGGGGACCAGGACCACCCCAAGAAAGTGCCTGCCGAAGGAGGGGACACGGGTGCAATGCCTGGTCCAGGGAGGCTCCTCGTGCTGCGGGGAGACGCAGCCTGCGCGCCGCACCACTGAAGCCGGCCCGGCCCCGGGCCCGCGCTTCTCAACAGAGGCGCCACCGCCGGAGCGCGCCACGCACGGTGACGAGGACCCAGCACAGCCGGAAACAAAGCGAGTGAGTGCGTTTTAAAAAAGCCTACTAGCGCTCAACATCCACAGTCACCAGGGAAATGCACATCAAACCACGACCGGACACACTGCGCACCGACCGGAATGGCTCAGAAGACAAACAGTGTCAGGCGTCCACGAGGGCTGGGCCGGGGGCGCTGCCTCACATCTGTCCTGGGTGCGACCCCTGGATACGCACGCGCCCATGACTGGACACCCCCACTCCCGGCCACACCCCACAGAAACGTGCTCCAGCGCTCACCAAAAGGTGCCCGCACCACTGCGGCCCCTGCACCAGCGCTCACCAAAAGGTGCCCACACCACCGCGGCTCAAGAGCCCAGACTACAGACAGCTCAGAGGAGAAGGCCCGCGACTGGAGACACGGGAACATTACACAGGGATGGGGAAGCAAGCGACCCCAGGACCCCACAGGCAGACGCGGCCTAGAAGGCAGACACGCGCTCGCCCTGCACGACGCCCTTCACATCAAGCGCAGAATCAGGAAAAACCACCAGAGCGTCAGGAGTCAGGGCAACAGTGGCCTCTGGGCGAGCACAGGGCAGCCTGCCAGGGGCCAAGGGGGCTTCTGCGGCTCTGGTAACGCCCCTGCTTGATCAAGGGCCTGGGGGCACGTGTGACACGAGACACACAAAGCGTGTTTCTGTATGTATGTCATACATTAATACCATCTCCAAAACAAGCCTTCATGCTTTGGTTAAATGTCTTATTGCTACTGAATCTGATACAGACACAGTGACAGGGAGTAGGGGACCATGACGAGATTTGAGCAGACCACTTGCACGAGAAGGAAAACAGAAGGGCCGGCTGAGCCAGGGGTGGGCGAGCTCCTGACCACTCACTGGGCCACACGACAGGCGGCGTCCTGGTCACCGTAGTGTGCCAGGAGTTCCCAAAGCAGAGGCCAACAGCACGGGCGAGGACGCAACCGAGACTCTCCAAGTCGGAACGCAGCCTTGGAATCGGACGGGAAGAGCGGACCTACACTCCAAGGCGAGCACGCACTCAGCAGCCTGCTGAGCAGACAACTGTCCCATCACACAGGACAGAGACCTCTGGTCCCTCTTAGGCACGCACTTACCACGAGGCTCCTGGGTGTCAGCCCAAGCAGTGTCAAGAACCTACACCTCCTCGCCCATGAGGATGCTTCCCGGGCACGGAACAGTCTTCCTCTGTACAAGCGGTCCGGCTGATAAACACAGCGTGCCGCCCTGCAGCCTAAGGAGCTAACGACTCTCAGCAATGAGCGTCAGCGACTGCTACCACCACCAGGCAAGAGCTACTGTGTCTGACAGAACCCGAGCCCCAGTAACAACGCGCTTCTGCTTAATTTTTCAAAACGATAAGCCTGAGGACCTCCCTGGTGGTCCAGTGGCTAAGACTCCACACGCTTAACGCAGGGGCCCAGGTTCGATCCCTGCTCAGGAGGCTAGATCCCACATGCCACACCCTGGCCAGAAAAAAAAAGGAGAGAGAAACACAAATAACTTATAATAAACGTTATTTAACCTAACATACCCAAAGGATGTACTTCAACATGCAGACAATGAGCTTAAAGCATCCGTGTGACGCTCCCCTCGCCCCGCACCGAGCCGTGGAATCCAGCGTGCACTCCGCCTGCAGCGGGCTCCCCACGCAGCCCCACGTCTCACCCGCTGAGGAGCTGCCCGCGGCCAGCGGCTGTCACTCGGGAAGCCTGCAGCTGCAGACCTCAGGCTTCGCTGCCGGGGAGCAGAGCACAAAGGGGCGTCATGCGCAGCATCGCAAGGGTGGGGCCAGCAAGAGTAAGGCTGTGGGGAACTCTGGGACAGATAAACCAATCTCTCCAAAACTTAACTGCAAGAGAAAAACAGTAACATGGAAATCAATGTACTGAGAATTAACAGATGCCTATCAAGGGTAGTGGAGGTGATGGCATTCCAGTGGAGCTGTTTCAAATCCTGAAAGATGATGCTGTCAAAGTGCTGCACTCAATATGCCAGCAAATTTGGAAAACTCCGCAGTGGCCACAGGACTGGAAAAGGTCGATTTTCATTTCAATCCCAAAGAAAGGCAATGCCAAAGAATGCTCCAACTACCGCACAACTGCACTCATCTCACACGCTAGTAAAATAATGCTCAAAATTCTCCAAGCCAGGCTTCAGCAATACGTGAACCATGAACTTCCTGATGTTCAAGCTGGTTTTAGAAAAGGCAGAGGAACCAGAGATCAAATTGCCAACATCCGCTGGATCATGGAAAAAGCAAGAGAGTTCCAGAAAAACATCTACTTCTGTTTTATTGACAATGCCAAAGCCTTTGACTGTGTGGATCACAATAAACTGTGGAAAATTCTGAAAGAGATGGGAATACCAGACCACCTAACCTGCCTCTTGAGAAATCTGTATGCAGGTCAGGAAGCAACAGTTAAGAACTGGACATGGCACAACAGACTGGTTCCAAATAGGAAAAGGAGTACGTCAAGGCTGTATAGTGTCACCCTGCTCATTTAACTTCTAAGTTAAATCATGAAAAACGCTGGACTGGAAGAAACACAAGCTGGAATCAAGATTGCCGGGAGAAATATCAATAACCTCAGATGTGCAAGATGACACCATCCTTATGGCAGAAAGTGAAGAGGAACTAAAAAGCCTCTTGATGAAAGTGAAAGAGGAGAGCGAAAAAGTTGGCTTAAAGCTCAACATTCAGAAAATGAAGATCATGGCATCCGGTCCCATCACTTCATGGGAAATGGATGGGGAAACAGTGGAAACAGTGTCAGACTTTATTTTGGGGGGCTCCAAAATCACTGCAGATGGTGATTGCAGCCATGAAATTAGAAGACGCTTACTCCTTGGAAGAAAAGTTCTGACCAACCTAGACAGCATATTCAAAAGCAGAGACATTACTTTGCCGACTAAGGTCCATCTAGTCAAGGCAACGGTTTTTCCTGTGGTCATGTATGGATGTAAGAGTTGGACTGTGAAGAAGGCTGAGCGCTGAAGAATTGATGCTTTTGAAGTGTGGTGTTGGAGAAGACTCTTGAGAGTCCCTTGGACTGCAAGGAGATCCATGAGGAAAGAGTCTTTGGAAATCCCCTGACCTCACCCCACCACCTGCGAGCCAATCAGATCCCAGATCAGGATCTCCTGCCTTTGCGTTCAGGACTTATGACCTGCCCAGGAAATTCGAATTAAGCCCGGGAAATGGGAATCAGTCAGAACCCAACACCTAACCCTCCCACAGAAGGTAACATTTTTCACGCGAGAATGCCCTGTATAAGCAATGAAACCCAGAGTTCGTGGCTCCTTCCGTAGCCGCTGCGTCGGTAACGGTGGGAGCCCCAGCTCAAGCTTGGTAATAAAAACTCTCTTGCTTTTGCATCGGATGCCGGCTCCCTGGTGGTCACTGGGAGATTTTGCAACTTGGGCATAACAAAACTTTATTTTGGGGGGCTCCAAAATCACTGCAGATGGTGATTGCAGCCATGAAATTAGAAGACGCTTACTCCTTGGAAGATAAGTTCTGACCAACCTAGATAGCATATTCAAAAGCAGAGACATTACTTTGCCGACTAAGGTCCATCTAGTCAAGGCTATGGTTTTTCCTGTGGTCATGTATGGATGTGAGAGTTGGACTGTGAAGAAGGCTGAGTACTGAAGAATTGCTGCTTTTGAACTGTGGTGTTGGAGAAGACTCTTGAGAGTCCCTTGGACTGCAAGGAGATCCAACCAGTCCATTCTGAAGGAGATCAGCCCTGGGATTTCTTTGGAAGGAATGATGCTAAAGCTGAAACTCCAGTACTTTGGCCACCTCATGCGAAGAGTTGACTCACTGGAAAAGACTCTGATGCTGGGAGGGATTGGGGGCAGATGGAGAAGGGGATGACCGAGGATGAGATGGCTGGATGGCATCACGAACTCGATGGACGTGAGTCTGAGTGAACTCCGGGAGTTGGTGATGGACAGGGAGGCCTAGTGTGCTGCGATTCATGGGGTCGCAAAGAGTCGGACATGACTGAGCGACTGAACTGAACTGGTGAAAGTGAAAGAGGAGAGTGAAAAGTCTGGCTTAAAACTCAACATTCAGAAAACTAAGATCATGGCATCCAGTCCCATTACTTCATGGCAAATAGATGGGGAAGCAAATGGAAACAGTGAGAGACTTTATTTTGGGGGCTCCAAAATCACTGCAGATGGTGACTGCAGCCAGGAAATGAAAAGACGCTTGCTCCTTGGAAGAAAAGCTATAATCAACCTAGACAACATATTAAAAAGCAGAGACATTACTTTGCTGCCAAAGGTCTGTCTGGTAAAAGCTATGGTTTTTGCAGTAGTCATGTATGGATGTGAGAGTTGGCCTATAAAGAAAGCTGAGCATTAAAGATTTTTGAACTGTGGTGTTGGAGAAGACTCTTGAGAGTCCTTTGGACTACAAGGAGATCCAACCAGTGCATCCTAAAGGAAATCAGTTCTGAATATTCATTGGAAGGACCAATGTTGAAGCTGAAACTCCAATACTTTGGCCACCTGATGCGAAGAACTGAGTCCTTGGAAAAGACCCTGATGCTGGGAAAGATTGAAGGTGGGAGGAGATGGAGGTGACAGAGGAGGAGGTGGTTGGATGGCATCACCTACTCAATGGATGTGAGTTTGAGTAAACTCCGGGAGTTGGTAATGGACAGGGAGGCCTGGCGTGCTGCAGTCCATGAGGTCCCAAAGAATCGGACACGACTGAGCGACTGAATGAGCTGAGAACTCGGTTGCATTCAGCCAAGAGGCTCTTCTACTTTGTGTGGTGTCTGTCCAGGTTAAAATGACCTAGGTATCGTTTTTGCTGGTGCCTGACACCTTGACCCGTGTGGCTGGGACGGCGGGGGCTGGTCAGGTTCCCCTTCCCTGAGGCCTCCCCATATGATTTGCTTCAGGGTCTGCACAGAGTGAGGATTTCCAGGTAGTGAGACTGTTTACCTGTGGGCAGGCCCCCGAGAGGGAGGAAGATGAAGCTGTCAGTCCTCAGACCTGGCCTCTGAAGTCCAGTTTATGTGTGTGAGAGCAGTCAGAAGAGGGAGATCCCTGGCTGGCGTTCAATCCCTGGTTGGGGAACAAAGATTCCACAATCTGTGAGTCACAGCCGCCCCCCCCCTCAAAAAAAAATCATAGGATTGGTACGGGAGGGAACGAATTGGATTGATGGCGACCGTTTTTGAGACAAACGGCCATGCCAGCCGTCAGCAGGAGAGTCCACCAGCTGAGCCCGATCTCACCGTGGAGTCAACAGAAAATCAACAGCTGAGTTAAGCCGCTGAGTCCTGGGGTAGTTTATCACGCAGCAGCACGCACCTGGGCCAGACACTGCACTTGGAAGCGGGAGGCTGCCAGGCACAATACCCTGAAACGTGGCTGCTTGGAGCCAGGCAGCCGGCGAGCCTGGCAGGCAGTGAGCACTTCCATCCCTGGTGAAGGACAGGGCCGGGCAGGGCTGGGTCAGGGTCGGTGGGGAAGTGGAAGACCCCCGGCTGTGCTAACAGGGCAGAATCAAGGGTAAAGAAGAGGCCACGTTTTGTCCCCAACTTGAAATAAGAAATCCGATCAGTGACTGAGCGTTTACTGCCTGAAGGAATACTTGCTCTAACTGAAATAGTCACATAGGAGATATAGCTAAGAACCGCTTAAAAATACTTAAGGATGGACTCGGGGGTGCTCATGAGGAGACGACAGCTGACTCGGGGGACAGGAACATGGGGTGTGTCTGACCACCATGTCTACATCTGAGTGGGTCGGAGAAAGGTCCACAACAGAAGTTCTAATGTATCTACGTGTGCACATGTCTGCATACACAATAACCACAATGCCGGTAGCCTGCCAGGAGGAGAACCGAGTGCCTGGGGGACAAGCGGAGGGGATGTCTCACTCCATGCTTCTAGAATCTGAACCATGAAACTAACTCATCTACTCAAAACAAACTCAAACACGTATGCCTGGACTCCACCCACCATGGGGCCAAGCGTGCTCACCGGCCCCCTGCTCCCCTCCAGCTTTCACCCAGCCACTCTTCACCCAGCAGCCAGGGTCGTCTTTTTAAAACGTGAATCCTAAAACAATCCCCTGCTGATGTCTAGAGCACTCAGGAGACCACCAACATGTCACCACAGTGACAAGGCCCTCAGTGACCCAGCTCCCGCCTGTCCGGCTTCAGCCCGTGCCGCTCGCCCCTTCTGACCAGTAATACCAGCGTGTACAAAGGCTACAGATTCACCCAGCTCACCGCCAAGGAAGCCGGGACGTCTATACAACAACCACCACCTGGCCACGGAAAACGTTAAGAGACACAAGCCCGCGAGATGATCTGTGAAAGGAAAGTGCACACAACACACACTCACTGATCACCACCACCGGAGGCACAAACGCGCACACTCAGACCAGAGACCGACAGACGGCAGACACTCGGCACTCTTACGCTTCTGGGTCTCCGCTTCTCTTGGAGCTGCTTTTGCTGCTGAGTCGCCCGGTCATGTGAGACTTGCCGCGGCCCCAGGGACTGCAGCGCGCCAGGCCTCCCCGTCCCTCACCCTCTCCTGAAGGTTGCCCAAGTTCATGCCCACTGCACCAGCGGTGCCATCCAGCCATCTCATCCCCCGACTCCCTCTTTTCCTTCTGCCCTCAATGTTCCCCAGCATCGGGGACTTTTCCAATGGGATGGCTGTTTGCATCAGATGACCAAAATACCGGAGCTTCAGCTTCAGCATCAGTCCTTTCAACGAGCATTCAGGGTTGATTTCCCTTAGGATTGACTGGTTTATCTCCTTGCTGTCTAAGGAACTTTCAGGAGTCTTCTCCAGCACCGCAGTTCAAAGGCATCAATTCTTTGGCATTCTGCCTTCTTTACAGTGCAGCTCTCACAACCGTATGTGACCACAGGGAAGGCCACAGCCTTAACTACAGCGGCCTTTGTCGGCAGAGCACTGTCTCTGCTTCTCAACGCGCCGTCGAGGTTTGTCATGGCTTTCCTGCCAAGCAGCAGGCGGCTTCTGGTTTCACGCCTGCAGTCGCCGTCCGCGATGATTCTGAGCACACGAGGAGGAGATCTGTCGCTACTCCCACCTTTTTCCCTTCTGTTTGCCATGAAGCAATGGGACCGGATGCCCTGACCTTAGTGTTTTTGATGCTTACTCTTCAGCCGGCTTTTTCACTCTCCTCCTTCACCCTCATCAAGCAGTTCTTTAGTTCCTCTTTGCTTTCTGCCATTACAGTGGCATTTTTCTAACTTTGCTAAAATGCCTATTTTTTTTTCCTTCTGAGATACACAGCCGAACTTTGCCTTCCGTTTCACGTCTCACCTCCTTAGGCCCTTAGGCCTTTAGGCCCTGAGGCGAGCTCACCTCCCTCAAGGAGCTTCTCCCAACCACGCCTGCCTACCGCAGGCAGCCCACAGCCAGGCCTTTTCTCGTTTACTCTCCACCGAGTCCGCCTCACTTCCTGCTTGGCGTTTGCTCCGTTACACCGTCAAATTTTGTGAAATCAGACACCAACCTCACAAACTTGCATATCCGCCTACACAGTATCTCGACTAGCACCTCACGGCTCAACACTGCCTACAGACCCCTTGGAAGCAACCCTTGAAACACACCCTTATCAGAACTTACAGATCTATTAAAAGTGGGACGCAGAAAGCAGTCCAAAAACTGTTCCAAAGTAAAATATCAGCTGACAGTTATGTTAGTGGCAAAGTGACTTATATAGGAAATGCCACCTTTGACGAGTTAACAGAACCACTTCAATTTTTGCTCTTTAAAATCCAAAACCACTGAAGAGTTTTTTGTTTCTGTTTTAACAAAGGAAAATACCAGAAGTTAAGTAAAGTGGGACAGCAAGTGGGCAGCTCTGGAGCTGATGCCCTCCGCAGCACACCTGCGAAGCCTGAACGCCTGGCCCCCCTCTCCACCGCCTGTGTGGTCTGCTGGGAGCAAGGCCAGCTGGACCCAGACCACCCGCTCACCGAGACAGCAGCATCCATCACACGTGGAAAGTCCAATGAACGGCAGAGAACACAACGTTCCTAAAGAGGAGAGCCCAAAACGTGGTTCCCATAAGCTAAATTATTCTAAAAGACGAACTCAATTAAAATGTGGTCAAATATACAAACCGGCTTTGTGATACAATGGGAAGCAGAGGCAGGAAGCGGGGCTCTGGCCCTACGGCAGTGCTGACCACGTGTGGGTCTCCAGCAGCTAAGCTACCCACAGATGTCCTTCCGGGCCTCGGGGCTGGGGTACATGCACTGCCCTTGCCAACCTCTGGGATGATCCAGAACCACAACCTGCACAGCAAGTTCTGAGACGGGCAGCCCTTTCCACAGGATAGCGGTGCTGCTGGTGCGGGTGAAACTTCTCAAGATTTACTGTAAATGCTTCTGACTGCCGGATGCAGAACAGACTCCCCACTCCTTCTCCTATCAAAGACCAGCCAAAGCCAAGGACAGGAAAGAGAAACGCGCACCCCGCCCAGGAGACACTCGGAACCGCGACACGGAACTCAGCTGGGAAGAAGGCAGAGGCGAAAGGAGCCCGAGTCACTCACTCCACAGAGCAGCGGAGGGGAGACCCGCCGCCAAGGCGCAGGCCGGCGGCGGAGCCGGGGAAAGGCTCTGAGGAGGCGGGTGGCGCCAAGCTCCCAGCACGGCCCGCAGCGCCCCCGCACCCTCAGACGCGCCCCTCCGCACAGCCACAGGCCCAGCAGGCGCCGCACCTGGGGGGAGCGCGCAGGGAGCGGGCGCGGGGACAGCAGGGGCTCAGGCCGAGGGAAGCCCTCCCTGCCCCCCGCCCCTTAATCTGGCTCCAACAGCCATCCAACCAGAAGACAGGCCTCCCTGCCTCCCTGCCCCAACCAGGCAGGCAGAAGGCGCCCCTCCCAGGAAGCCAAGCCAGAGGCCAGCAACGTTTGGAGAAGAGCCGACAAACAACGCTAGTCACCACCCTCCAGTGAAAGGCAAGGAGACAAGCCCCCCGGTACACTCAGTTTCCCATTTTTAGTATTTTATTCATAAGGATGAGTAAACAGCCAAGGAGCACCAGACACTGGAAGAAGGGTTTCCAGCGTGAAAGAAAGAAACCAAAACACGTGAGAGCAGAGAGGAACGTACGGCACACAGAAAACATGCAGGCAACAAGGTCTTCTTAGTTGCCAAAATTTTACCTGTAGTTTTAAAAACCGAAATTAAGAGATAAGCAAAGATGCTGTACACACAAAACAAGAACAGGAGGCATTTAAAAAGGAACAAAAAACAGTAAAGAACACTATAATATGAAAGAAGTTAAAGTTTTCTAGCAAATTGGAAAATTATCAAAAATACTCTCAAACAGAACAAAAAGATCACGATATGATGAAAAGATTTTAAAAATTAGAATAGTAAGTACAGGAAGTCCAACGTTCAAAGAAACTGGAAAGAGCGAGCTGGTAGAGAACTATCTCAAACACATGCCACAAACCGCCTGTGAATTCAGGGCCTCGGCCCCAGGCCCAGGCCCGCTGAGCGCCCTGCAGTGTGAGTGGAGCGCCACACGGAGGCGTTCCAGGAAAGCGAGCGGATCCAGGACGCAAGGACCCTGAAAGCTTGATGTGGGACGATGCTTACCAACAGTTAATACTCAGGCTGGCAAGTTCCCTGGCAGTTAGTCCATGCTCTCCCTGTGGAGGACTTGGGTTCAATTCCTGGTTGGGGAACTAAGATCCCACAAGCAACACAGTGCAGACAAAAAAAAAGAAACTATAGCGCTCTCAACAGCAGCAACAAAGACTAGATGCCGAGCCCAGCCACGCTGACTCTTTCAGTGTGGCGGCAGAATGAGAGCATTTTAAGACAGGCGAGTCCCAAAGTCTCGGTCCCAGCAACTACTGGGAAGCTCCTGCAGACTGCTCACCACCCCAAACGAGCGCGCACAGGGAGAGCCAGAGGCGAGGAGGCGGGCAGAGCCCCGGGCGGCGTGCAGGCCCAGAACCAAGGCCCTCGTGGGCTGGAGCACGGCGGCAAGGGCTGCTGAGCCGACAAGGCTGAGGGGCAAAAATTACATTAAGGAGCATGTTACAGAATGAAAGGAAATGCAAATTAAACCACAACCGGACACACTACACACCTAGGGAATCAGGCAAATGAAAACTAAAGCGATTATTAATTCCAAGGAAATAAAAATGTCTGCACAAGGAAAGAAGTCGAATTGTGTGTGGTCCACCGTCCAGCTCAGCAAGGCACGACGCCGACCTGAACAGACTGACGAAGATCCTGACACGGATTTAACCACAGCTGTGCGTTACCTAAACCAGAGAGAGTACAAGAAAACTGAAACTTCAGCGGGAGCCAGCAGATAACCCATACAAGTGGTGAATAAAGATAAGACAACACGAGCATATTGCTTAGTAACACAAAGTGAAAGTGAAAGCCGCTCAGTCGTGTTGACTCTGCGAACCAGAATTCTCCAGGCCAGGGAATGGGTGGCCATTTCCTTCTCCAGGGATCTTCCCCACCCAGGGATCGAGCCCGCGCCTCCCACACTGCAGGCAGACTGCTCACCAGCGGAGCCACCAGCAAAGCCCCGTAAGGTCAAGGCTGCCGAGAGTCCCGGGGCTGCCGCCTCTAGAGAGGCCGCAGCTTCCTGGCCACCTGCAGGCCCTGCCTGACCTTCAACCACGCGCGTGTGCATGTCTCTTAAGAAACACACGAGAAGAGACTCGCAGCAGCCACCCTGCTAGAAATGCAGAGGATTTTCCTGGGAAGGCCCTCCTGCTGGAAGGCAGCATCTTGCTGGGTCAAAACCCTGAGGTGACCCTGAACACACACTAAACCCAAGGAGCACCCACTCAGTAATCCCCAAACGGAAGACAAATTCCAAAAGCGCGTTTCAAAACCCACAAAACAGGGGGCCTCTCCTCAGTGTGAAAAAGTGGTGACCCTCTTCTAGGTCGAGGAAAGAAGAAAAAGTAAATATGCAGCCAGATAAATTTCAGATGCCCACCCTCCGGAGTGATCACCTGGCCGTTAGAGAGCCCTGACACAGAGACCGTCTCCCTGATTTGGTGGCAACACTTGACCCCACGCCGAGCCACTGCCCAGCAGTCCCTCCCTGCCCTGACATGCACCTCCACAATAGACACTGAGCATCACCCCCCGAAGCCCAGAGCTCTCATCAGGTTAAAGTGACCACAGACACAGCTCAAGGGGCTCTGCAGCCAGACCGCTGCATCCATCTTCTGCACAAGTTCTGTGACCTGGGGCTTCCCTGTGCCTGTTCCCTACTGTGCCAACGGGCATGTAACTGTACCCACCTCAAAAATGACTGTCAGACTTTAATGAGGGAATTCAGGCAGCTAAGGCAGGGTTGGACACAGGTAAGGGCCGCCCAGGAAACACAGGCTTGTCACTGCCACCGGCTCGGGCAAGCCCTCCAGTCAAGGCTGCCTGTGGAATCAGTGACGGCTGGGCCAATGTGTTCATCAACCATTAATTAAAAACCTACTATGTGCCAGACACCAAACAAGGGCTTACCGGATAACTGGCTGGGCCGGGTCACCCAATCGCTCCCAAATCTGGTTTCCCATGTCAGTTAGACAGGAAATGCACAGAGCAGAGGCTGGGGGGCTCACCTAAGGGCCGGGTGCCTGGGGCCCAGAACACAGAGCAGAGGCTGGGGGGCTCACCTAAGGGCCGGGTGCCTGGGGCCCAGAACACAGAGCAGAGGCTGGGGGGGCTCACCTAAGGGCCCGCGGTGCCTGGGGCCCAGAACACAGAGCAGAGGCTGGGGGGCTCACCTAAGGGCCCACGGTGCCTGGGGCCCAGAACACAGAGCAGAGGCTGGGGGGCTCACCTAAGGGCCCGCGGTGCCTGGGGCCCAGAAGATGCTCGAGCGGCACCCCGATCACTGCCCATCTTCTCTCCTACGAGTGGCTGGCGGTCATCTAATTCACCTTTTCCGTTTTGCTCAGCCTCACACATTCCTTGAGTGTTGCAGGTGCTAACAAATTCTCTTCACGTTGAACTCAAGAACTTTCTTGCACGTTCTCAGTTTACTTACATCCACACCCCCCAAAAACGCGAGAGAGAAGTAAAGAAGCGTTAAAAGACTGTGCCTTACCTGGAAACACGTACAGGCCCTACACACCAGTTTACTGTAACAGGGTCTCATCACACACCTTGGCCTCCTGATCTTTAGAAGCCCCCGCGGTTATTACTACACAGCAAACCTGGAGTAATTCCACAGAAACACTGCTGGGTCATCACTTTCTTCCGAGCCGGTCCCTCGAGTCAGCCCGGAGGGCGCCGATCCTGCCTTTCCCCGAGGCGCACCGCCTCCCGCCCGCCTCTCCCGTCTGCGGGGAGCCAGCGGCCCGTCTTAGAGTTCGCCTTCTCCGCTGCCACGAGCAGGGAAACAGAGGCTGGGGGGCTCGCCTAAGGGCCAGGTGCCTGAGGCCCAGAAGACAGAGCAGAGGCTGGGGGGCTCACCTAAGGGCCCGCGGTGCCTGGGGCCCAGAACACAGAGCAGAGGCTGGGGGGCTCACCTAAGGGCCCGGTGCCTGGGGCCCAGAACACAGAGCAGAGGCTGGGGGGCTCACCTAAGGGCCCGCGGTGCCTGGGGCCCAGAAGACAGAGCAGAGGCTGGGGGGGCTCACCTAAGGGCCCGCGGTGCCTGGGGCCCAGAAGACAGAGCAGAGGCTGGGGGGGCTCACCTAAGGGCCCGCGGTGCCTGGGGCCCAGAAGACAGAGCAGAGGCTGGGGGGGCTCACCTAAGGGCCCGCGGTGCCTGGGGCCCAGAAGACAGAGCAGAGGCTGGGGGGGCTCACCTAAGGGCCCGCGGTGCCTGGGGCCCAGAAGACAGAGCAGAGGCTGGGGGGGCTCACCTAAGGGCCCGCGGTGCCTGGGGCCCAGAAGACAGAGCAGAGGCTGGGGGGGCTCACCTAAGGGCCCGCGGTGCCTGGGGCCCAGAAGATGCTCGAGCGGCACCCCGATCACTGCCCATCTTCTCTCCTACGAGTGGCTGGCGGTCATCTAATTCACCTTTTCCGTTTTGCTCAGCCTCACACATTCCTTGAGTGTTGCAGGTGCTAACAAATTCTCTTCACGTTGAACTCAAGAACTTTCTTGCACGTTCTCAGTTTACTTACATCCACACCCCCCAAAAACGCGAGAGAGAAGTAAAGAAGCGTTAAAAGACTGTGCCTTACCTGGAAACACGTACAGGCCCTACACACCAGTTTACTGTAACAGGGTCTCATCACACACCTTGGCCTCCTGATCTTTAGAAGCCCCCGCGGTTATTACTACACAGCAAACCTGGAGTAATTCCACAGAAACACTGCTGGGTCATCACTTTCTTCCGAGCCGGTCCCTCGAGTCAGCCCGGAGGGCGCCGATCCTGCCTTTCCCCGAGGCGCACCGCCTCCCGCCCGCCTCTCCCGTCTGCGGGGAGCCAGCGGCCCGTCTTAGAGTTCGCCTTCTCCGCTGCCACGAGCAGGGAACGCCGCTCTCGAGAGCGAGCAGAGGGGAGCCCGGAAACACTGGCAGAGGGCGGGCAACTTTGCGCACCCCAGGCCCGCGCGGGCGGCGTGCCTGCTCAGCCCCGGGTCGCGCGACCGGACTCCTGACAGCCGCGGGCCGGCAGCTTCGTCCGGGGAGAGGAGCGCGGCCCGGCCAACTTTTCCGCCGAGCCCCGGCCGCCCTCGCCGGAGCAAAGTGAAAGGTCAGCGGGCCGGAGCGGCGCCGGGGCGCAGGGCTCCGCGTCGCCGCGCCGCCAACTTGGCGGGCTCGCCCACTTTCCCTTTTGTCCTGCGCCCCTCCCGCCGCGCGCCCGGTCGCGGCCCCAGGCCCCGGGTCGCATCCGGGGTCGGCGCGGCTGCGGGCGCCGGCGCGTCGCGGTCCTCCTGCCCGCGCGGCCCCGCTTCGCCCTGCGTGGGCGCGCTCCGGGCCGGCCAGGGCGCGGGAGGACCCCTGACCTCTCACCCCGGACACACATCGGCTCCGTCGGCCTTCGTAGGAGGCGGCCCCGGCGTGCGTGCTAGGGCGGTGCCCGCGCGGGGGGTTGCGCGCGGGCGGGAGGGCGCCCCAGTTGCGGCTGCGTCCGGTTAGGGAGAAGGGCCGGCTGCGGGGCGCGGGTGCTCGGGTGGCGCGCGCGCCTGTCCTGGCTGGGGCGGCGGCCCTGAGCGGAGGGGTGAAGCCCCCGGGGGGCTGCCCTCGCGGGCGCTGCTGCCGCGGGGGAGACCTCCCAGTTAGTGGGAATGCCGCCGCGCCGGGGTGCTCGGGCGGGGGCCTTGCCGGACTCCGGGGAAGGTGCTCTGGTTCAGGAAGACGCCCCGTCTGCGGCTGCGCTTTGGCTGGGGACAGTGTCCCGTTGGGGGGGCATTGTCTCCGTGGAGGGCGCTCTGGTTAAGGAAGATGCCTGGCTTGTACACGGGAAGTGGGACCCTCCAGTGTGGAGGTGGCCCCGGTGGGGCAGCCTCTCGGATCACCCCAGCCTTCCTGCAGGCCACCCAGTTTTGCCCAGGGCGAGACCTTTCCCGCGCACCCAAGCCGCCCTCACTGGACAGCGCCACACAGACGCCTGGGCCACCCACTCCGCACGGCTCCTCCCGTTCCTTCCATCCCCGGGAGCTGAGAGCTGACTCAGACTGAAATTGCGGTCCTCTGGCCGGTCTTGACGACAGGAACTGAGGAGGTCCCAAGTCAGAAGCTAATCTGCGCCTGGGCCTCGGGGCTGTGAGGGTTCCATCTCGTGGAAATCTGGCGTGGAGAGGACCCCCAGCTGCAGCGGAGGCGGTGGACGACCCTAAGTACCGAGGAAGCCTGCCCCAGGTTTAGGGGGTGAGGGGCAACCTAAGTCAACTTCGGGCAGGCCGGGAACCCCAGGCTCTGTCTGGAGCCTCAGGAGACGCGGCTCGGCTGCACAGCCAAGCCGGCCTCGCCCGCACCTGCCTCTCTGGCGCCATCTCTGTCTCCACTCCTGCCTTGGGCCCTAGTCTGCCCCTTCTCTGAGACTCTTTTTTCTCAGCTATCTGTGGCTCACTTCCTGGCAATCCTTAGGTCTTAAATACCACCTCTAAAGGGAAGTGTATCCTTGCACCTACTTAAAAATACTACTGCACCCCAAAACTTCCTTGTTTCACTCCGTAGCATTCCACTGCCGTATTGCCTGTCTTCCCCACTAGAATTCAAGTCCCAAAGGTCAGGGATTTTTGTTTGGTGTGCCCTAGTACCTAGAACAATGTTTGGCAGGCAGGAGGCAAATATTTGTTCAAAGAATAAAAGAGTTAAGATGTGGGAAAAAGTCTCTTACTAGGCAAATATCGACCGTAAGTGACTGTGTCAGAAGTAGGCAGTGCTCCCATTTTGCAGGGTCAGCCCAGCCCCACCCTAGGCTGGTATCCCTGCTCCCTGATGACGCATTACGTTTTGTCCCTGTGACTATCAGGTCAGTCCTGAGAGGTGGACGTCATTTGTATCCACGGTCTTGTCAGTAAGCAAAATAAAAGGGGGTGGGGGTGCCTTCCAGGTTACACGACTGTCAAGAAGCAGAGGTGGGATTTGAAACGGGCAGTCTCGACCATGAGATTTTCACAGGTCATCCTGCTTGCTGCATGCTTTGTGCTTTTCTCCAATATTCATTTTCTCCTTGTCCCACAAATAGTCAACTTTTAGGGTACATGGCTGCCTGCACATTTCCAGGTAGGGTGGCCAATGGGATTTGCAAAAGTGATACTACTGTCCCCAGAAAGTGGGAGGTGCAAGCCTGGTGACCTGGATGATCGAACTGCCACCCCAGCAGCCTGAACAGAGGAGATGTGTATAAGAGACAGGGACACGACTGAGCGACTGAACTGAACTGATCAAGGGTAAAGAGCTGTAGGATTTGATTGCACTGAATTTTCAGTTTGTCAAGTCCCATTTACTACCTCAGGTACCCCAGGTACCCTGGGACTATATCTTTTAGGATGGAGACATTTCTCTCAAATAGAGTCCCAATGACCATTCTCCCCCTGTGGGATTTTATGAATACCTAATAATAACCAGGGGCCCAGAGAGAAGCTACCTTATGGCTTCTCAACTGAGAAGCTTACATTTTCCGGAACGCTGATACTATAGAGTCCAAGCACCTCCAGAGTAACTGTTAACTCGGTTTGCAAACAGGAGCATCTAGACTGAAAGAAGCATTCACTCCTCCACGAGAAGAGGGTTGGAAGTGGGTGAGGGAAGAAGAGGTGAAGCCAAAAAGACTGAAGAGCAAAGAGGCGGGCATGGCAGAGGATCTTGGAAACAGAGGCAGAGCTTGATCAAGGCCAGGGAGGAACCCAGATGTTTTCTGGAAGAAAACGCTGAGCTGTTAGTTTACTAGCAAAGGGCTGAGATGACTTCTTTGTGCCTTATAAGAAATAAATAAAATAAGCTGCTTTGAGTGAATGTCAAGTTTCCCTCCTCTTAAAGTACAAAGTGTTAAGAATAGAATGAAAGTGTTAGTCACTCAGTCGTGTCTGACTCTTTGTGACCCCACGGACTGTAGCCCGGCAGGCTCCACTATGCAGAGAATTCTCCAGGCAAGAATACCGGAGTGGGTTGCCATTCCTTTCTCCAGGGGATCTTCCTGACCCAGGGATGGAACCCGGTTCTCCTGCATTTCAGGCACATTCTTCACAGTCTGAGCCACCAGGTTACAAACTGTCCTAACAGTCCTGGCTGTCCCAATGGCCAAACCAGCCAGGGGAGCTGGCTGCCACCCATCCCATGTGGAACATAGCACGCTCCTTCAGAGGCCGCACTAAGAGGGAGAGGGGGGCCAACAAGTCTAGGGTGGGCGGTACATCCGCACCCCCACCCGTAGGTTCCCACTCCAGCCAGGGCCTGAGGGAGCCGGCCTGGGCCCGCGGCACACCAGCAGCCCCTCTGCAGATATCCACCGACAGCTTCTGCAGGGCAGGCTTTCTAAAGCAAGCACCTCCAGCTGCATACGCAGACGCTGAAGGCAGTTCTGTATGAAAGGATATGGCTTTCTCCTGTTTCCAGACCATCTCACAGAAGACGACAGCACATTAAAAAAAAAAAAAAAGGAAAGCCAAGCCTTCCTACCAGCTCCCCTAGTAATGAAGGGGAAGACATCTTAGTGTGTAGAGCGGGCAACTCAGAAAGGCCAGTATCGGTATATTGTGCCGCAATTATGAACCATGAGGAGCCAGTGAGAATGAAATGAGACGTTACACAAACATGTGAGTATCAAAAACTATGGGCCAAGGAGTGAGCTGGCAACTATTGCTATTTGTGCTTGTGTGCTCAGGCATCCCTTCAGTGGGTTAACCAGAACCAGCAGGACAGCAAAGGAACCAAATTCTTGGACTGACATCTGAACACGGAGACTCAGCAGATGCCCCAGAAAGGGGATGCTTCTGTTTAGCCTCACGAAGGGCCAAATACAATGAGACGAGGATAAAGGAGATGACATCCACTGGCTTCTAGCAGAGAAGTGAAAAAGTAAGGAGCACAAAGTCTCTGTGATGTCTTCACAGCTAATCCGAATGGAGCTCCTCCTGGTGAAGCAGCACTGTGCCCAGGCTGCCACCAACATGCAGTCAAAAACAGGCTTGCATCACAAGAGGCAGTGAGATGAAGGCCTATAAAATGTGAACAACCCATAAACTGGCTGTGGATTTCAAGGGAGGACTGAAATGAAAAGTGACATTAAAAATATGCCTAAGCAATAGACCTGTCATTTGCAGGGGGGCGGGGGCGGGGGGGGGAGGCACTCGACTTGTCCCCTTATAGTCCCATGAGCTTATAAAGTTCGCCGACACACCTAGCCAAAGTGATTCCTTCATACGGCAGAGCTGGATTTTGAACCTGAAGTCCTAACACCACCTCCAGGGTCTCCCAAAGCACACCAGGATCCTGGCCCTGCAGGGCATTTACGGGTGCTCTGGAACTCTGCAAAATGCCTCTTTGGGGAACCCTGCCTCTTTATTTGTTCCTGGGTTCCTTGCATCCTAGACGACAGTCCTTTGCAGACCTCGGGAGCAGGCTTGTGTGTTCACACATGGATGCGAGTCGAGAAGCTGAACCCCTCCAAACTAAGACTTGGCTGCGGTGCCAACAAGGACAGATTTTGAGGGCAAAGGGACTTGGGGAAGCCTCACCCTGACTGGATTTCCTCTTGCGCACGAGGTCTAAACTGCACTGCCTGGAGTGATTGGTGCTAACGAAATGGAACAGGGGTGGCCTTCTCGCCTTACCACAAGGCCACTTTAAGTTAACGCTGAGGCTCCAGACATGTAAGCTGCCTCCGAAGTCACATCCTGAAGCAGAACCGGGAGGCCAAACGCCAGCCCCAGCCCTTGTTAATCGCCACTGCTGCTTAGCCCGAGGCGACCAACAACCGGGAAGTATAAGGAAAGGCGGGGCACGGATAGCGGGGCTGGGGCCAGGGTGGGCGTACCCGGGAGGGGCGTGGTGACGAGGGGGCGTGCCGTGTAGGAATAGGTAGGTGGGCGTGTCCAGTGGGAAGGGTGTGGTGATGAGGGGCGTGTCCAGCGGGAGGGGCTGGGCACGCCCCCAGGTCCGGGGGAGCCAGCTCTTCAAGACTCTCTATGCTAGCCCACCAGGCCCTTCTGTCCGCGGGAATCGCCAGGCAAGAATACCGGAATGCGGTGCCACGCCCTCCTCTAGGAGCTCTTCCCAACCGAGGGACCAAACCCATGGTCTCTTGCATCTCCTGCATTGGCAGTTACCACTAGAACCACCTGGGAAGCCCAGGAGCCGCTACTGGCGGGAAGCACAGACCGCGCAGAGGGCCCCAGCAGGCCACAGCGCCCAGCGCTACAAATGAAGCTCTTTATTTACACCGCGTCTCTCTAGGCCTCAACCCCCTGGGCGAGGCCGACTGCTGGGGGGCTGAGGAGGCTGGCCGGGGCAGAGGCTGGTCCAGAGGTAGAGGCCGCGGGAAGAGCGGGCAGCAGCAGGTCCTGAGTGGGCCGGGCCAGGCCAGGAGTGAAGGCACGAGGTCCTGGGAGCCCAGTCCCAGGGCAGAGGGCCGCCCATCCAGAGGAGCTGGCATGGGGTCAGCTCCCCGGGGTCAAGCCAGGGTCCACACCACCACAGCTCTGCTCATAGGACGGCGGGGCCTCTGCAGGGAGACAGCCAGGTCTGCACAGGGCCCGGGGCACTCCCTCCCCGCCAGGCCCCAGGCCCCCACTCACCATAGGGGTAGCCCCACGAGCTGTACTCCGGGGGCAGGATCAGGGTGCTGGAGGTGGGCACCGGGCCTCCAGAACCCTCTGCAAAGTAGGGCACAGTGGCGCCTGTGGAGATGCACAAGGGAGGTGGCAGAGGGTGCGGAGCAGGGCTGCCATCCTGAGGACGGGGTTCTGGGGCACCGTGGGGCACAGAGCCAAGGGCTGCATGCGGCTGCTGCTGCTGGGAGTGGCTCTTGGTGGAGAGAGAGACAGGATCCGAGAAGAAGTGAGGGCCGCTGGCCACAGCCTCCGCCTCCTCCTGGGGCGGCGCTGAGGGTACCACCAGGCCGGGGCCTGGCCGGGGGCTCAGTGGGGCGTGGTTCACAGCAATGTTGCCGATGAAGACCGGGAGCGTCACGACGGCTTCTGGTTGTTTCAGGGAGACCTAGGGAGGTTGTGCACGTGAGGAGCCAGGCCGCGGCCCGTCCCCCCTCCCAACCCCTGACCCCTACCACCTGCAGATAGTAGTCCACGTGGATGAGGCTGCAGCCCGGCAGGGCGGACTGGGGCAGGGCGGGCACCAGAACCTGCTCCTGCCACTGAGCCCGCCGCCAGGCCTTGACGCCGGCCCCCTCCACCTCGGCGATGGTCCGCACATCGTAAATCCAGCGCTTGGCCTTGTAGGACACTTTCTGGGGAAGGGCCAGCATGTGAGCCTGGGCAGGCCAGCCACCTGCCCCTCCTCTGCCCCATGGGGACGCTGACCTGCAGCAGACTGGCCACCACCGGGCTGGTGTCCTTGCCTGACTGGTTCTCAATGTCTGCCTGCAGCCGCAGCACCTGCCCTACCACGTAGCCTCGGAGGTCGGTGCTGGCCGTGAGGACCACGCTGCCCGTCTTCACCAGCTTGTAGGAGAACTTCTTGGTGGTGGAGGCCACATTGGGTTGCTTGGGAGGAGAGCAGGGAAGGGGTTTGGCGGGTGTGAGCAGACAGGATCCCTGGGGTCAGCTCAGAACTGAGGCTGCTGCTTCCACGGGCCGCCTCACCTGTGCTGGGGACAGGGCATCAGGCAAGGGTGGCAGCCACCCGGGCGGCCGCTGCCCCGGCTCACCTCGATGTCTGGGATGCTGTTCAGGTTCAGGGGGCTCAAGATGTAGAACACGCGGCTGCACTGGTGATCCTTGGAAAAACGTGGTGTGTCGATGGTGGCCCGTACCTGGTGTACAATCTTCCCAAAAGGGCCCTCAAAGGACGTGGGAGCCGTGGCTGGAGAGAGAGCAGGGCCTGAGGTCCCACTGGCCCCCACCTCCTCCCCGCCCTCACCAACTGCCACCGCCGGGCCGGGCCAGGCTCTCACCGGGAAGCAGGAACTGGAAGGGGAAGCTGTGCTCTCCAGCAGGCAGGCTCCCTGAGGACACGAGAGAGGTGGGGAGAGGGGACAAGGCGCCATCACAGGGCCCAGGGCAGAAGCAGGCCCTGCAGCTGACAAGCTCCCACTGCACCCATCCAAACCTGGGAGGAACTGGCCCCTTCAGCCCCAAGCCCCCAGCAGGCAGTGCCCTGTTCCTGCCACAGAGAGAAACCCTGGGCAAGGGCGGGCCAGCCGCGGGGAGGCCAGAGGCAGGTGGGGAAGTGGGGGGACAGACAGACCCATCTCAGTGGGAGGCGGCGAGGGGCGGGCTCCAGACTCACCCTTGTCGGCCAGAGACAAGGCGCTGCTGAAGTAGCTCTCCTCCGCCACCCAGGCCGAGTCGTTGGCCTTGTTGGAGACTCTGCAGGACCCTGTGCAGGTCACGCGGATGGCTGCAAGGCGGGGACCGTGTGAGTCCCAGGCAGGTGCTGGCCTGGGCCCCTCCCGAGCCCCAGCACGGCATTCAGGCAGGACTGAGGAGACCCGGGATCACCCAGCTGGGCTCTGGGAAGGCCAGTGCGCGGCCGGCTGCCCTCCAGACGACACTGCCTGCCTCTTCCACAGCCCGAGGTGCTCCCACCGGGCGAGCCAGGGTGCGGAGGCGCAGGGCTCCACCCGTCCTGCAGTCCAGAACAGGAAGTCCCGAGGCCACCCAGTTGACCCCTGGGCAAACCCCAGCCCCTTGACCCCGCACCAGACCCTAGAAAACTCCTTCCCTACAGGGGAAGCTTAGGAAACCTTTGGTGAACAGAGGCGGGTGGGGCAGCTGACCTTCAACCCCACCTTCCTGCTGCCTCACAGGCACGTCAGTGAGGCTGGGAGGCACCCCTCCAGGCTCCAGGAAGCTACCTATTAGCCCTCACGCGGCAGGAATGTGGTCAGACTCGCCTGAGAAAATAGGAGACCTGCAGTCTGGCAAGCCAGAGGGTGGGGACGCCTTGGCTCCCAGGCCAGAACTGCCCAGGAGCACTGATTTCTGCATTGAGGTGGCTGGGCCTTCCCCCCTCCCAGGGGAAGCCCACAGACAGGAACCAGGCAGCAGGTCACTGCCCCTGTCCAGGCCGGGCTCAGGAACTCGAACTGCTCAGTCCAGAGCCCACTACTGCCGTCGGAAGGCTGTGGCGGGACCGGCCCCAGCCAAGGCTGGTCACCGGCGGGGACGCCACAGCTGGAGGCCCGCAGGCCGGGGGGGGGTACCCAGTGACAGGCAGCCCCATAGCTCCCTCCTTTCCTTCCTCTCCCTGCAAGCTGAGTCAAGACCAAAGATTGAGCCTGTCTGCAAGCCGCCCTTCCTCCCCTGAACTGAGGGATTAGCAAAGGAAGGCGACTCAGAATCTGATACCTTCCTGAGGAGCCACCGGGCAGAAGGCGGCGTCTCGAGTGCCCGGGCTGGGGGAGGCAGTGGCACCGGCTCTGTCCCCGGCTCCCCAGGGGAGCCCCACCTTGCTGACGGGGGACAGGCCTCCTGCGGGTCACCCACAGTGCGCTGGGCTGCCCTCCACGAACCCCTGGCTCCCCCTCCGCCCCGTCGGCACTTCCAGTGACTGGCCTCAGCCTCCATGCCAGCGCAGCGTCACCGCCAGGACCTCGGCCCTAATTTCTCATCTCTGCTCCACCGGCCATCCCCTCCGAGGGCCAGACCGGGAACTGCTCCCGCTGGAAGTCCGAAGGTGCGCCAGCAGTGCGCCTACAGACCGGCACAGCCCAGGAGACGCAGCTCGGAACAGACAGGAACGCGGAAGCCGCACTGGACGGCTGCCTGGACGACGCCCTAGTGCAGACCAGACGCTACACTGCTTGAGACTCCCCGTGGAGAAGGCATGCCCCCCCCACCGGCAAATCAGGCTGCCCTGGGAACAGCCGAATATGCTGGAAGAAGTGCGGTGGTCCCTAGGCTGGCCCGGTGTCTGTCAAGTGACCCCAGTGGATGGACACAGAGCTGAAGAACCACCCAAAGACTTCTGCCCAAAATCTTGACTCACAGCAGCATGAGTTAAAATGGTTGCTTTAAACCACTTAGGTCAGGGGTGATCTGTTACTTAGGGGTGACTGTCGCATAGCAGCAGATCAAGGAATAGCTGTCTAACCTCACTAGAGCTCGAGGACATTCACACGGCTTCCCATTGTAACCCATCAGGTTGGCAAATGTTGTTTGACGTGTTACAGGCAGGTACTAATAGAAAGACCCTGGCTTATGGCAGTCAGCCTATCGGCTGACAGGGACCTGGAGACAAAGCCAACAGATCTGTGCGAATTTCACACACAGGCTCCAGGGGTCCAGCAGCTCCCCTTAGATCCCACCCTGTTTACTCAGGAGCCTCCAGCAACACTCCTCATAACGGCAAACCTTCTAGGCACAGCCTCCAGGTCCAGCAGCAGGGCGGATAAGCTAGGCACACGCTCAGCCAGAACCCAGCTCCAGAATTAAGGTGAGCAAGCCACGGTGGCACCTGGCCCCAGAAAAACAGACCGACCCTTGGTTATCCCAGTCGGGCATGAGCTGTTTAACCTTCCCCATGATTGTGCCACGGCCTCCTCTGAAAACAGGTTGAGCCCCCTTCGGGGACCCTGCCTGTGGGAGCCATCACCAGCCTGGAGTCAGACGGCCCATCCCATGGCGTGCTCTCCTCCGCAGGGGAGCGGTGGAGACGCAGGGAGAACCTCAGGTCGCCTCGGTCCTCCAAGGAGGACCGTCACATGGATCCTGTGCCAGTGACCTCCGGAACTTCTTGAGCCAGCACGCTCACCTGCCAGCAGCCCTCCTCCCAGGCACCACCTGCAGTCTGACCATGACGATCTCTGTGTCCCCCCCTCTGCCAGCTCCCACAGGCCTGGGGTGGCCCAGTCTCCGCCGCATCCTCTCACTGCAGCTCTGGCCGGAGAGCTGCTTCCCTCTATCCTGCTTCCAAATCTGTAACACCAGAGGAATGACGACGCCCACCTCCCAGTGTTCCTGGGACTCAAGGACTCGTGGGTTGGTCCTTGGGAAGTGGGAAAGGCCTCTGGCCCAGGATGAGAGCCCAGTGAGTCGCCAGAGCCAGGGGCTGGCTGCTGCTGTCGTCCAGGCATCACCCTCCCTTTTCGAGAGCAGAACACAGGCCAGCCCTGCCTGACCCTCTGGGCTGGACCCAGGCTCCAGGAAAGCACCTCCTTCCCCAGCACATCAGCTCCCAGGGCTGACTGCAGATCATCACGGACTCTCCTCAGTCAAGTGCTTAGACGCCTGCTGCCTCCCAGCCTCCTGTCCTGCTGGGGGCCTCCCTGTTGCATCACTGGCTGGTTGCAGGAGCTCAGTTCAGATGCTCAGTCGTGTCCGACTCTTTGCAACCCCAGGGACTGCGGCACGCCAGGCTTCCCTGTCCATCACCAACTCCCGGAGTTCACTCAAAGTCATGTCCATTGAGTCGGTGATGCCATCCAGCCATCTCATCCTCTGTCGTCCCCTTCTCCTCCTGCCTTCAATCTTTCCCAGCATCAGGGTCTTTTCCAGTGAGTCAGCTCTTCGCATCAGGTGGCCAAAGTATTGGAGTTTCAGCTTCATCGTCAGTCCTTCCAGTGAATATTCAGGACTGATCTCCTTTAGGATGGCTCCGTTTAGGATGGAAACCCTAAGGATCTGGCTCCTATGGGTGCAGGAGCTCAACAAGTATCTTTTGAGTGAAAGTTAAAAACAACCATGGGGGCTTCCCTGGTGGCTCATCTGGTGAAGAACTTACCTGCACATGCGGGAGACAAGGGTTCGATGCCTGACCCCGGGAGAGCCCACACGCCTCAGAGCATCAAGCCTGAGCACCGCGCCCACCGCACCTGTGCCCCAAGGCCAGGAGCTGCGCCTCCTGAAGCCTCTGCTTCCCAGAGCCTGTGCCCTTCACAAGGGAAGCCCGGGCACTGCACCTAGAGAGCAGCCCCTGCCCGCCACAAGCAGAGCGAAGCCCGAGCAGCAGTGAAGACCCAGCACAGCCACAGATAAACACAAAAAAATTAGAATTAAAAAGAAAAGACAGTCTTCCCTCTCTCACCCCTAGGCCCGGCCAGAGGGCATCCCCTCTACCCCTGGGGGGCGGCCTGAATAAAACCCTCCCTGGCCCGAGGCCCCCCGCGCCTCTGGGAGCACCCTTACAGTCAGGACCATCAGCAGGGTCTCCAGCCTGCTGCGACCCAGCTGTCCACTTACCCACATCGCACCCACCCTGTGGGGCTGGAAGGCTCTGCCCAGCCCAGGCTAGTCACGCACAGCTCGGGCCACTCCTCCACGGTGGCCACCCTGGCCCCCAGCTTCGGGGGACGACAGGCAGCAGGCCAGGTGGGGAGCTCCGCGTGGGATCTCATAGGGTCTGCCGTCCTCAGGCCACAGGCCTGCCCCTCCTTTCTGTGCCCCGCCGGCTGCACTCACCTCTCACCACCAGTTTGTGCCCCAGAGAAAAGATGCGCCAGCCGCGGAGCCCCGGCCAACCACAACTACCCAACCAACTCAACCCCAAACTCCAAGCGTGGAGACGTTAAACAGGCCACAGGTTATGGGGAGGGGGGCCCACCTGTCCAGGATGAGGCAGCAGCTGCCCAGAAAGGAGAGCAGCTCTCTGTCCTCAGGGGGCACCCCATGTGCTGGACGGTCAACCCCACGGGCGAGCCTGGAGGTCCAGAAGGAAGCCCCTGCACCTATGGTTCTGGCCACTCAGCCCGAGGTAGAGAAGCGCCCCAGGACGGACACACCAACACAGCCTCACCCCTAGCTAGTTTCAGCTTCATCGTCAGTCCTTCCAGTGAATATTCAGGACTGATCTCCTTTAGGATGGCTCCGTTTAGGATGGAAACCCTAAGGATCTGGCTCCTATGGGTGCAGGAGCTCAACAAGTATCTTTTGAGTGAAAGTTAAAAACAACCATGGGGGCTTCCCTGGTGGCTCATCTGGTGAAGAACTTACCTGCACATGCGGGAGACAAGGGTTCGATGCCTGACCCCGGGAGAGCCCACACGCCTCAGAGCATCAAGCCTGAGCACCGCGCCCACCGCACCTGTGCCCCAAGGCCAGGAGCTGCGCCTCCTGAAGCCTCTGCTTCCCAGAGCCTGTGCCCTTCACAAGGGAAGCCCGGGCACTGCACCTAGAGAGCAGCCCCTGCCCGCCACAAGCAGAGCGAAGCCCGAGCAGCAGTGAAGACCCAGCACAGCCACAGATAAACACAAAAAAATTAGAATTAAAAAGAAAAGACAGTCTTCCCTCTCTCACCCCTAGGCCCGGCCAGAGGGCATCCCCTCTACCCCTGGGGGGCGGCCTGAATAAAACCCTCCCTGGCCCGAGGCCCCCCGCGCCTCTGGGAGCACCCTTACAGTCAGGACCATCAGCAGGGTCTCCAGCCTGCTGCGACCCAGCTGTCCACTTACCCACATCGCACCCACCCTGTGGGGCTGGAAGGCTCTGCCCAGCCCAGGCTAGTCACGCACAGCTCGGGCCACTCCTCCACGGTGGCCACCCTGGCCCCCAGCTTCGGGGGACGACAGGCAGCAGGCCAGGTGGGGAGCTCCGCGTGGGATCTCATAGGGTCTGCCGTCCTCAGGCCACAGGCCTGCCCCTCCTTTCTGTGCCCCGCCGGCTGCACTCACCTCTCACCACCAGTTTGTGCCCCAGAGAAAAGATGCGCCAGCCGCGGAGCCCCGGCCAACCACAACTACCCAACCAACTCAACCCCAAACTCCAAGCGTGGAGACGTTAAACAGGCCACAGGTTATGGGGAGGGGGGCCCACCTGTCCAGGATGAGGCAGCAGCTGCCCAGAAAGGAGAGCAGCTCTCTGTCCTCAGGGGGCACCCCATGTGCTGGACGGTCAACCCCACGGGCGAGCCTGGAGGTCCAGAAGGAAGCCCCTGCACCTATGGTTCTGGCCACTCAGCCCGAGGTAGAGAAGCGCCCCAGGACGGACACACCAACACAGCCTCACCCCTAGCGCCGGGCTCAGGAAAGAGGTCCAGCCCCCGGCGGCGTCCTCGTCCACCGCCCGGGTGTGAGGTCCCCCAAAGGGCCCCGTCCACACCTCAGGCAGCAGACCAGGCCAGCGCCGCCAGGGAGCCCTAGTATGGGCCGCCGCAGCAACCGGATCCCGGGTCTCAAAGTCCCAGCGGTCTGCGCCAGCAGAGACCGGATCCGAGGGCTCAGGTTCGGGTCCCAGATGCTCCCTGGGCGGGGCCCTGCGGCGCGCGGGGATCGCAAGACCCTCTCAGCCCTCAGGGCCTGGCTGGGTGTCGGCAGGGCCCCGCGGCCCGGCCGGGGACCCGCACACTCGGGGGGCTGCCTGAGTGTCTGGGGGAGAAAGCGAGCGCGGGCCGGGCTCGAGGGGAGGGCCCAGCAGGTGCGGGGCGCAGTGGATCGGAGACCCGACAGGAAAGTCAGGTCGGAGGCGTCGCGGGTCCAGGTCAGAGCGGCCTTCGGCAAACCAGAAGGGCTCGAAGCCCCGGCCCCGAGCCTGGCCGCCCCTTGGCGGAAGAACAGGAAGGGCAGATGCGGAAGGACTGGGCCACCCTGGCTTCCCTGCTCCGCCCCGCCCGGCGCCGGCCTCCCACCCCGCGGCCCGCCGCCCGCCCGGCGGCCCCGCAGCCCTCTCCCCGGTCGGACCGGAGCCCCCGGCCTCAGAGGTCCCGGGCCCCGCGCCCGCTCGGCCGCTCCGGGGCGCCGCCCGCTCGCCGCAGGTGCGGCCCTCCCCGGACCCCGCGCCCACCTCGGAAAGGCAGCGGCGCCGCCAGGCGCACGCGCACGGCCCCCACCAGCGGCTCCCCCGGGCTGTAGACGACGCGGCCGTGGTTCAGGCGGACCTCGAAGAGCTGCACCCGCCCCATACCGCGGCCCTGCCGGGCGGCCGCACTGAGCCTCCGTCGCCCCCGCCCCGCCGGCGCCGCGGCCGCCGCGCAGCTCGCGGGAGCCCGGCGCACCTGCGCCCCCTGCCGCCCCACCTGTCAAGGGGCGGCCCGGGCCGACCCCCATCCCGGGCTCCGCCCGCCGGAGGCCTCCAGGCTGGGCTCGCGTCCTGGGCGGTGGGCGCTCGGTCGGCCACGAGGAGCGGGGCGTGGTGAGCGGGTGAGGACAGAGAAGGCGGTGCTGGGCGCCTCCTGGCTGCGCAAATACCGGGTTGCTGTAAGGAGGGCGTCAGGATGATGCCAGGTGTTTGTCCAGAACAGCTAGGCGAACGGGTGGCATTTTTTGATGGAGACACCGGCCTCGGTACAAGCTATTTTGGAAGACAATCATGACCGGCAGAGGCAGCGGCGCCCGTCAGGCACCCGAGTGCACGGGTGCTTCTAGGCAGGAGTCTGGGGGGCACGAAGGACGAAAGATTTGTCAGAGACGTGTTTGTACCTGGCGACTCTATTCAGGACGCTGAAGGCATCAGAATCGGGGTTGAGAACCGCAGAAACCTAATCTAGGCCTCCAGCGACAAACAGGGGCCTTAGTCTTACAGGCTGAGGGGTCCCCGGAGGCCAGGGAGATCCTGAGGCCAGGGCTCTCCAGGGCTCTCCCAGGCTCCAGGCCCACCCGGCCCACAGAGGGAGCCTCTGATTGGCGGGTCTGTCAGGGCTGTGCAAGTGGGGGAATCCCTGAACAAGGAGTTTGGGATGCTGAGGAATTGTGGGAAGCCCTAACATGCTAAATATCCACGGCAGAAATCAAAACGGAAGTGTCTGAGGAAACAGGGAGAGAGAGTGTGCTGGCTGCTGCAGAGATGGAGGCAGAAACGGGGGCCTTTATACCAGGTCACCTTTATTTCCCGCCGTCGGCCCCCGGGAGGGCCCTGCACACTCCTTACTCTGGCCCTCCCTGGCCCGTCCCCCTCCAGAAGCTCCGCTGCTGCGTCCTCCTGTCCACCATCACCACCCTGACATCCCATTTCTCTAAACATTCCTTTCCTCTTGCTCTCACGGAACCCAGGCTTCTCCTGGCAGCTCTAAAGCATAAATGTTTACTTTCAAACAATGCCTCTGCCTCTGGGCCTGCAAGCGGGGTGAACTCCTGGCTCCTTACGGCTGCCTCCAGACCATGTGCCCCTTCACCCTACTACCTTCCAGCTTTGCCTCTCATGTTCTCAGAGTAATACTTCATCCCCTCCCCTAGCACGGTTACTTTCAGAGTCGAGGCCCACCTCCCCTTATTCTTTGGTGATTTTCCTTTGGTGATTTTCCTTTGGTGATTTCAGCGCCTGACTCACTCCCTGTCGTTCTCTCTCCAGCACCACGGGTGCTGGAGTTCTGACTTCAGAATCCGCATAGGCTTCCCTCCAGTTTTCATTTCCTGGCCTATATCTGAACATGAACCTGGGATATGTTGTAACAGCTATGGTAAGGTGACAGACACAGAGCCAGCTGCCTTGAAAGAAGAGTTCAAAGCTTACACTTCCCAAGAGGGGCAAGCCACTCAATGCAGGGCCACCTGGGGAAGCACCAGTGTGAGCTGTGAGCAGGAGCAGGGACGAGAGCTGGGTCAGAGCCTTGCCTGTGTTTTCAGTGGGCAGGAGGGAGGTGGGCAAGCTTCCGCAAGCTGAGGGTTGGGTAGCGAATAATTTCAGTGATCTGCTGTTGTCCAGTAATTAGAAAACGCTTACTCCTTGGAAGAAAAGTTATGACCAACCTAGACAGCATATTCAAAAGCAGAGACATTACTTTGCCGACTAAGGTCCGTCTAGTCAAGGCTATGGTTTTTCCAGTGGTCATGTATGGATGTGAGAGTTGGACTGTGAAGAAGGCTGAGCGCCGAAGAATTGATGCTTTTGCATTGTGGTGTTGGAGAAGACTCTTGAGAGTCCCTTGGACTGCAAGGAGATCCAACCAGTCCATTCTGAAGGAGATCAACCCTGGGATTTCTTCGGAAGGAATGATGCTAAAGCTGAAACTCCAGTACTTTGGCCACCTCATGCGAAGAGTTGACTCACTGGAAAAGACTCTGATGCTGGGAGGGATTGGGGGCAGGAGGAGAAGGGGACAACCGAGGATGAGATGGCTGGATGGCATCACTGACTCGATGGACGTGAGTCTGAGTGAACTCCGGGAGATGGTGATGAACAGGGAGGCCTGGCGTGCTGCGATTCGTGGGGTCGCAAAGAGTCGGACACGACTGAGCGACTGAACTGAACTGAACTGTTGCCCAGTACCTGGCCCTGGGTGATTGGCCTGGTTGCAATGAAAGGAGTGGTTGGGGTGTGGGCTCTGGACTGGTTGGTGTGCATGTGAACGCTGTATTGGCAGGTGAGTTGTTTGCTGTCTCTAGGAATTAGCCAGGCTGGGAGGGGCAGTCTCTCCCCAGCCAGCAAGGCCTTCAAGATATCAAAGCATCAAAGATACAGAAAATAAAAAGCATGATGATGCAGTGCTCATCCCCCTGAGCCTGTCCTCCGAGAACCCTCCCCAGCAGCCTCTCCTGCAGCTTAACTTTTGTCTGAACAGCGTCTCCCAACAACTCCTCTCCCCCCTTCCCACTCTCACTGTTGCTCCCGTCCATCAGCAGGTGGCTTCCATCGCCTCTTGTTGAATGGGCCCGGCCCCTTGACTTGCTTGAACTGCCAGAGAGAGAGAGATGCCACGCGACGGTCAGGCTCTAAGGAGGGCTCGCAGCTTCTGCTTTCATTCCCCTAGGGTCCTGAGCTCCATGTGACAGTATCTGGCTACTGCTCTGGAGTGATCTCCTGGGGGTGGGGGAAGCCAGGACGTGAAAGGCAGACGTTCCACCTCACTCACACACCCTGACTGAGGCTGCGGCAGGGACCCTGACTGTCCAGCCGTCTAACGAGCCACCCCAATAAACGAATGGTGGCCCCCTTCAGAAGGCCCCGGGCACGCACGGCTGCACTCAGCGCCCCGACCCTGCCGCAGGCCGGCGCTCACCCACAGCTCCGCTGGAGCCTGCTGGGCACGCACACGCAAGTCTGGGTCTGTCTCCTGTGGGGTCACGGCCGCTTCCTCCAGGGTCCTGGTGTGCACAAGGGTTTGAGCGTGCCCTCCAAGAGTCTGTTTCCCGAGTCCTGTGTAAGTTCTGTAATCAAATCCCACTGGCCTCTAAAGTCAAATTCCCCGGGTGTTCTGCGTCCTTTGCCAGATTCGCGGCTTGGGATGCCTGTTGGGGGCTGAGAACTCTCTCAGCAGTCCGAGCATGTCTTTGGTGTAGTTGTTCTGCGGTTTGTCGGTCGTCCGCTCGGTGGCTCTGTGGTGGGTTAATGGTGACCCCTTCCAAGAGGCTTATGCCACAGGTTTTCTGACCCGAGTTTCCTGCACCCAGAGCCCCTGCCCCCGCGGCAGGCCCCTGCTGACCCGGACTTCTGCAGGAGACACCCAAACACAGCTCTGGCTCAGTCTCGGCTCTCTGGGTCCCTGTGCACATACGGTTTTGTTTGACCGTCCGAGCGTCTCTGGCGGGTATGGGGTTGATTCTAAATGAGATTTCGCCCTCCTATCATCTTGCTGGGGCTTCTCCTTTGCCTGTGGATGGGGGGTATCTTTTTTTGCTGGGATCCAACATTCTCCTGCTGATGGTTGCTCAGCACTTCAGGTCAGTCGCTCAGTCGTGTCTGACTCTGTGCAACCCCATGGACTGCAGCAGGCCAGGCCTCCCTGTCCATCACCAACACCCAGAGTTTACTCAAACTCATGTCCGTTGAATCTGTGATGCCATCCAACCATCTCATCCTCTGTTGTCTCGTTCTCCTCCTGCCCTCAATCTTTCCCAGCATCAGGGCCTTTTCCAATGAGTCAGTTCTTCTCATCAGGTGGCCAAAGTATTGGAGTTTCAGCTTCAGCCTCAGTCCTTCCAATGAATATTCAGGACTGGCTTTCCTTAGGATGGACTGGTTGGATCTTGCAGTCCAAGGGACTCTCAAGAGTCTTCTCCAACACCACAATTCAAAAGCATCAATTCTTCAGCTCTCAACTTTCTTTATAGTCCAACTCTCACATCCATACATGACTACTGGGAAAACCATATCTTTGACTAGATGGGCCTTTGTCAGCAAAATAATGTCTCTGCTTTTTAATATGCTGTCTAGCTTCGTCATAACTTTTTTCCCAAGGAGCAAGTGTCATTTAATTTCATGGCTGCAGTCTCCATCTGCAGTGATTTTGGAGCCCGAAAAATAAAGCCTGTCACTGTTTCCACTGTCTCCCCATCTATTTCCCATGAAGTGATGGGACCAGATGCCATTCTTAGTTTTCTGAATGTTGAGCTTTAAGCCAAAATTTTCACTCTCCTCTTTCACTTTCATCAAGAGGCTCTTTAGTTCTCCTTCACTTTCTGCCATAAGGGTGGTGTCATCTGCACATCTGAGGTTATTGATATTTCTCCTGGCAATCTTGATTCCAGCTTGTGCTTCATCCAGCCAAGACCCTTCTCATGATGTACTCTGCATATAAGTTAAATAAGCAGGGTGACAATATACACCGTTGACGTACTCCTTTCCCTATTTGGAACCAGTCTGTTGTTCCATGTCCAGTCCTCACTGTTGCCTCCACAGCTGGAGCTGGCTGCTCAGCACTGAGCTGTAACTGTGGGATTCTTGCAGGAGGAGATGTGCGCGGCTCCTTCTACTCTGCCGTCTTGAGGGTTCACCTGAACTCCACCATAGTTTGGTCTCAGGTCAAACAACAGGGAGGGAACACAGCCCCGCCCATCAACAGAAAATTGGATTCCAGATTTACTGAGAAGGCACCGCCCATCAGAACAACACCGGGCTTCCCCTGAGTCAGTCTCTCCTAACAGGAACCTCCCTTATCTTAACCCTAAGCCTCTAGAAGGCTTCCCTGGTGGCTCAGAGGTTAAAGCGTCCGCCTCTGATGCGGGAGACCTGGGTTCGATCCCTGGGTTGGGAAGATCCCCTGGAGAAGGAAATGGCAACCCACTCCAGTATTCTCGCCTGGAGAATCCCGTGGGCGGAGAAGCCTAGTAGGCTACAGTCCACGGGGTCGCAAAGAGTCGGACACGACTGAGCGACTTCACCTCACCTCACCTCACAGCCTTGTCTAAATGAATGAAACTATGAGCCATGCCATCCATGTAGGACCATCCAAGACGGACGGGTCATGGTGGAGAGTTCTGACAAAACGTGGTCCACTGAAGAAGGGAGTGGCAAGCCACTTCAGTATTCTTGCCTTGAGAAGCCCATGAACAGCATGAAAAGGCAAAAAGATAGGACACTGAAAGAGGAACTCCCAGGTCGGTAGGTGCCCAGTATGCTACTGGAGATCGGTGGAGAAATAACTCCAGAAAGAATGAAGGGATGGAGCCAAAGCAGAAACAATACCCACTTGTAGATGTGACTGATGATGGAAGCAAGGTCCAATGCTGTAAAGAGCAATATTGCATAGGAACCTGGAATGTTAGGTCCTTGAGTCAAGGTAAATTAGAAATGGTGAAACAGGAGACGGCAAGACTTAACATAGATATTTCAGGAATCAGTGAACTGAAATGGACTGGAATGGGGGAACTGAACTCAGATGACCATTACATCTACTACTGTGGGCAGGAATCCCTTAGAGAAATGGAGTCGCCATCATGGTCAACAAAAGAGTCTGAAATGCAGTACTTGGTGCTATCTCAAAAATGACTGATCTCAGTTCATTTCCAAGGCAAACCATTCAGTAGCACAATAATCCAAGTCTATGCCCCAAAGAGTAACGCTGTAGAAGCTGAAGTTAAAAGTTTCTATGAAGACCTACAAGACCTTCTACAACTAACACCCCAAAAAGAGGTCCTTTTCATCATAGGAGACTGGAATGCATAAGTAGAAAGTCAAGAGATGCCTGGAGTAACAGGCACGTTTGGCCTTGGAGTACAGAGTGAAGCAGGACGAAGGCCAATGGAGCTTTGCAAAGAGAACGCAACGGTCACAGCAAATACCCTCTTCCAACAACACAAGAGAAGACTCTACACATGGACATCACCAGATGGTCAATACTGAAATCAGATTGATTATAGTCTTTGCAGCCAAAGATGGAGAAGCTCTATACAGTCAGCAAAAACAAGATGGGGAGCTGACTGTGGCTCAGAACATGAACTCCTTATTGCCAAATTCAGGCTTAAATTGTAGAAAGTGGGGAAAACCACTAGACCATTTGGGTATGACCTAAATCAAATCCCTTGTGATAATACAGTGGAAGTGACAAATAGATTCAAGGGATTAGACCTGATAGAGTGCCTGAAGAACAATGGACAGAGGTTTGTGACATTGAAAAGGAGGCAGGGATCAAGACCATCCCCAAGAAAAAGAAATGCAAAAAGGCTAAATGGTTGTCTCAGGAAGCCTTACAAAGAACTGAGAAAAAAATAGAAGTGAAAGGAAACGGAGAGAAGGAAAGATACACCCATCTGAATGCAAAGTTCCAAAGAACAGCAAGGAGAGATATGAAAGCCTTCCTCAGTGATCAATGCAAAGAAATAGAGGAAAACAATAGAATGGGAAAGACTAGAGATCTCTTCAAGAAAATTAGAGATACCAAAGGAACATTTCATGCAAAATGGGCACAATAAAGGACAGAAATGGTAGGGACCTAACAGAAGCAAAAGATATTAAGAAGAGGTGGCAAGAATACACAGAAGAACTATACAAAAAAGATCTTCATGACCCAGATAATCACAATGGTGTGATCACTCACCTAGAGCCAAACATCCTGGAATGCTCAGTTAAGTGGGCCTTAGGAAGCCTCACTATGAACAAAGCTAGTGGAGGTGATGGATTTCCAGTTGAGCTGTTTCAAATCCTAAAAGATGATGCTGTGAAAGTGCTGCACTCAATATGCCAGCAAATTTGGAAAACAGCAGTAGCCACAAGACTGGAAAAGGTCGGTTTTCATTCCAATCCCAAAGAAAGGCAGTGCCAAAGCATGTTCAAACTACCGCACAACTGCACTCATCTCACACACTAGCAAATGCTCAAAATTCTCCAAGCCAGGCTTCAGCAGTATGTGAACCATGAACACCCAGATGCTCAAGCTGGATTTAGAAAAGGCAGAGGAACCAGAGATCAAATTGCCAACATCTGTTGGATCATCGAAAAAGCAGGAGAGTTTCAGAAAAACATCTGCTTCTGCTTTCTTGACTATGCCAAAGCCTTTGACTGTGTGGATCACAACAAACTGTGGACAATTCTTAAAGAGATGGAAATAGCAGACCGCCTTACCTGCCTCCTGAGAAATCTGTATGCAGGTCAGGAAGCAACAGTTAGAACTGGACATGGAACAACAG
>SJYT01051244.1:112084-131774 GCA_006410635.1 Cephalophus harveyi | reverse complement strand
CGCCGGCGGCCTGGCTCCTGGGGCAGCCTTGGTCCAGTGCCGGCTCCGGCCGTGCGCCGTGGGTCGGGGGCTGCGGCTGTGCCTGCGGCCGCGGGGAGCGCAGGCCCTTCCGGGGCCGCGCGCTCGCTCTCCGTCGGCCCCTGCGGGTCCGTAGTGAGCTTCGCGCAGGGCTCGGGCTGCTCGCGGCGGCCCCGTCGGGCTGAGCCTCAGTTGGCCTCGGCCGAGCGGGGCCTCCCTCTGCTTCTCTCCCTTCCCGGGCCCCGCCCTCCGCGTGTTCGAGGCTGGGGCTCCCTGGCACCTGTGGGCATTGAGGCTTGGCTGTTTCCAGGAGCCGGCCGGCCGTGCAGCTGAACCAGCCACGGACCGTACCCTGGATGGGAACCCTGTTCCCATCACCAGCGGCGGAAGCTTCTGGTGGGAGAGAGGAGCAGAGGCAGTCAGATGAAGGTAAAGCCGGTTCAGATACTAGTAAAAGCTCTCCAAGCGAAAGTGAGGCTGGTCCCTTTCGGGACCGTTTCCTGCCCTCCCGCAAAGGACAGCCACTTTCTAACCACGGAAGGGCCGGCTCTTTATTAGCGTTGAGATCTCTGCGACTCAGCGGTTGTCTGCAGTAATGCCATCCTTTAAAACTTTTACTTGGAACGTGTTAGACGAAGAGATAGGAAGGACAGTTTCGTGAGCACCTGTGTGCGGACTGCCCGATGGTCGAAAGCTTCCAGATGTTCTGCGTCAAGCCCAGGCCCTGCCTCTGTTCTTGTGGCATCGTGGTCTGGGACTGGGTTTATCGACACTTTAAAACGCACAGCTTAGTGGCCGAGCAGTTCTCTGGCACTTCTCATGGCTGGTCGTGAGCAGACGGCAGATGGGGCCTGGTGCCACAACCGTGTGCCGTGCTGAGTGGGGAAAGAGCAGCCTTTGGCACATCTGCCTACCTTCAGGGTGGATTGACCTCTCTGAGCCCGTGAGGGCTGCTCCTGCTTACCGTTAGTGCCCTGAGCTGATTCCCAATGTAACGTCTTCAAATGTTACTTTCCAGACCAAGTACACGCTGATAGATGAGCAGGACATCCCGCTGGTGGAGGGCTACTCCTTCGAGGTGAGGATTCTGTTCCTTTGCTGGCCTGCCTACGGTCGTGCCGGGGGGGTCATGCGGGGTGAGCTTTCGTCTCTGTGGTGTGAGGCAGGCCCTTGAACGTGAGCGGCTCAGGCAGGCCGGTGAAGCCCTGTCCAGAACCCTGGTCTCCAGGGAGCCTGGCTGTCCATGCGGAGCCCCCCCCACCGCCTCCGTGATGCTTGCCGTCTTACTCACTTCCACGTTGCTTGCAGGCTCTTCCCAAAAAAGAGACAGATTGTGCCATGTCTGTGATTGAGTTCAGTCGGATAAGCTGCTGTGCCCAGGGAGACTGTCCAGGGCTGCCCCACCTCTCCAGCCTGAGCCTCCTGCAGGGCCGGGTGCCTTTGTTCCTCCCTGGCTGTTTGGGCTCCGGTCCTCACCTGCCTGCTCCTGCCTCCGCCCTGCAGACCTGCCCCTCTCCTATCTCACCCTTCCCCCTTTCACACTCACTTATTCCAGGGCTTTTTTTTTTTTTACCGGATCAGGGACTCTTTTTTAAGGGTAGGGAGATTTATTTCCCTGTGTCCACGTCCACAGTGTTTTGCAAAGAGTGGTTCTTAAGAGTGTCTTGCCTTCATGTAGGCAGGTACTTCTCCATGCCACGTGTCTGGAAGCCTCCAGAGACCACCAAGGTCCCAGGGACCGGCCGGGCATTTGTCCCTCTGGATTGTTTGTTTCATTCATTTTTCTAAGAGGAATTTGGAATGTTGTGGAGAATTGCAGGCTTTTTAACGGAGCTTTTTCTTGTTTCTTCTCAGGCCCGGATGGAAGTAGACGCAGATGGAAATGGTGCTAAGATATTTGCATACGCCTTTGACAAAAACCGAGGACGGGGGTCGGGAAGGCTCCTTCATGAGCTGCTGTGGTGGGTGTTTCCAGGCCGCCTCTTCCCCTTCCTGGTTAGCACCATCCTTGCGGCGCGAGGGACTCGGGCAGCCAGAGACCCTTCTGCCCTCATCGGCAGATGCTACTTTGCCGTTGCCCCTAACTGGGAGGACGGCTGCCCGGTGTCCTCTGGCGCTGGCAGCGTGGCCTGAGAGTCTGTGGACCCTGTGCCCTTCCTGCTCCCAGCACTCAGGCCACAGCTCCTCTGGAGGCGGGTGGGGTCTGGCCCCTTCTAGGTCCTTTTGAGCCTGTCGGTGGGACATGGGGAGGGCCGTCCTCCTTTCTGTGTGAACGCTGAGGTTCCGAAGTACTTGGGCCCACTCTGGGGTGCCCCTGGCTGTGTGTGAGGTGGTTCGGGCTTCTGTCCTTGGCTCCCTGCAGCCTCGCGCTTAAGGCCAGGGGCTGGGCTGTCCCCTTTGGGCCACAGACTGGCAGACTTGGGTTCCCCTCAGCAGCCACGCTCCCGATGGGCCGAGGAGCGTCAGGACGCGTGGCTGAGACGAGCGGTCAGGGAGCCCGTCTGGAGCACTGTCTGTTTCCTAGGGAGCGGCACAGGGGGGGCATCGCCCCTGGGTTTCAGGTGGTGCATCTCAACGCCGTCACCGTGGACAATCGCCTGGACAACCTGCAGTTGGTGCCGTGGGGCTGGCGGCCCAGAGCCGAGGAGGCCTCCAGCAAGCAGAGGTGGGTCTCCCGGGACCTGGCAGCGCGGCCCCTCCGGGCTCGCTGCCAAGAGGGGCCGGCTCGGCTCTGTGCCCTGCGGCTTCTGTGGGTCCCGGAATGCTGGTCTCCCCCCTCAAGGTGTGCAGTCAGGACGGGGGCTCAGAGGTCGGCTGGGCAGCCTTCACCTCTCCTTGGCGCAGACTCCAGTGTTAGAGTCTGATCCTGACTAAGGTGTCCTCACAGGGCTCTGGAAGGAGGCCGAGCCTCGTGACAGTTAGTTAGGACTCTTATCCTCCTGGGATTATGGTGGTCTAGACTTGCGGTTGCAAGTGACAGAAACTGAGCCCAATTTGGCTGAAGCAAAAATAGGACCCTCATTGGCCTCCCTGCTGAGATGTGGCCGTGAAGCCGCCTGTAGGCCTCAGCAGCGGCCGCCGAGGCTGCGCACTGACTGCTGGGCAGTGGCCAGTCGCGCTGAGGAGCTGCTTGTTTTGAAGCACTTTTCTGCTCTGCTGGGGATAGGACGGTTCTTTCATCAACAAAAAGGAGGGCTGGGGAATTCTCTGGTGATCCAGCGGTTAGGACTTGGCCCTTTTGCCGCTGGGGACCCAGGTTTTACCCCTGGTTGGGAACTTGGAGCCCACAGCTTGCGTTCCTGCTGTGCATCCGCTAAGCCCTGTGTGACTCTGCAACCCTCTGGACCGCAGCGCGCCAGGCTCCTCAGCCCTCCACCGTCTCCCGGAGTTTGTTCAAACTCACGTCCATCGAGTCAGTGATGCCATCCAACCATCTCATCCTCTGTCGCCCCCTTCTCCTGACTTCAATCTTTCCCAGCATTGGAGTATTTTCCAGTGAGTTGGCTCTTCGCATCAGGTGGCCAAAGCATTGGAGTTTTAGCTTCAGCATCAGTCCTTTCAATGAATATTCAGGACTGATTTCCTTTAGGATGGACTGGTTGATCTCCTTGCAGTCCAAGGGACTCTCAAGAGTCTTCTTCTGCACCGCAGTTCAAAAGCATCAATTCTTCATTGCCCAGCCTTCCTTATGGTCCAGCTCTCACATCCATACATGACTATTGGAAAAACCATAACTTTCACTACAGACCTTTGCTGGCAGAGTCATGTCTCTGCTTTTGAATGTGCTGTCTAGGTTGGTCATGGCTTGTCTTCCAGGGAGGAAGCGTCTTTTACTTTTGTGGCTGCAGCCACTGTTGGCAGTGGTTTTAGAGCCCAAGAAAATAAAACCTGTTCCTGCTTCCACTTTCTCCCCTTCTATTTGCCATGAAGTGATGGAACCGGATGCCATGATCTTCGGTTTCTGAATGTTGAGTTTTAAGCCAAAGTTTTCACTCTCCTCTTTCACTTTCATCAAAAGGCTCTTTAGTTCCTTTTCACTTTCTGCCATAAGGGGGTGTCATCTGCATATCTGAGGTTATCGATATTTGTCCCAGCAATCTTTCCAGCTTGTGCTTCCTCCAGCCCAGCGTTTCTCATGCTGTACTCTGCTGCTGCTAACTAAGTCGCTTCAGTCGTGTCCGACTCTGTGCGCCCCACAGACGGCAGCCCATTGGGCTCTGCCATCCCTGGGATTCTCCAGGCAAGAACACTGGAGTGGGTTGCCATTTCCTTCTCCAATGCGTGAAAGTGAAGTCGCTCAGTAGTGTCAGACTCGTAGCGACCCCATGGACTGCAGCCTACCAGGCTCTTCCGTCCATGGGAGTTTCCAGGCAAGAGCACTGGAGTGGGGTGCCGTCGCCTTCTAAGCAGGGTGACAATATACAGCCTTGACTCCTTTTCCTATTTGGAACCAGTCTGTTGTTCCATGTGCAGTTCTAACTGTTGCTTCGTGACCTGCATACAGATTTCTCAGGAGGCAGGTCAGGTGGTCTGGTTTCCCATCTCTTTCAGAATTTTCCCGTTTGTTGTGATCCACACAGTCAAAGGCTTTAGTCAATGAAGCAGAAGTAGATGTTTGGAATTCCTTTGCTTTTTGTATGATCCAGCAGATGTTGGCAACTTAATCTCTGGTTCCTCTGCCTTTTCTAAATCTACCTTGAACATCTGGAAATTCTTGGTTCATACACTGTTGGTAATGAACAGGGAGGCCTGGCGTGCTGCGATTCACGGGGTCGCAAAAAGTCGGACACGACTGAACTGATACTGTTGCCTCGCTTGAAGGGTTTTGAGCATTACCTTGCTAGCATGGGAAAGGAGTGCAGTTGTATGGTAGCTTGAATATTCTTTGGCATTGCCTTTCTTTGGGATTGGAATGAAAACTGACCTTTTCCAGTCCTGTGGCCACTGTTGAATTTTCAAACTTTGCTGGCATATTGAGTGCAGCACTTTAACAGTATCATCTGTTAGGACTTGGAATAGTTCAGCTGGAATTCTCTCACTTCCACTAACTTTGTTCGTAATGATGCTTCCTAAGGCCCACTAACTTCACACTCCAGGATGTTCGGCTCTAGGTGAGTGATCACACCATCGTGATTATCTGGGTCGTGAAGATCTTTTCTGTATAGTTCTTCAGTGTATTCTTGCCACCTCTTCTTAATCTCTTGTGCTTCTGTTGGGCCCTTGCATTTCTGTCCTTCGTTGTGCCCGTCCTTACGCGCATGTCCCCTCGGCATCTCCCGCTCCTTGGCCAGCTCGCCAGGCATCGCCGTTGTGTTGTTTCCCTGTTTCTTTGCATCGTTCCTCTAATTAGGCTTTCTTATCTCCTTTTCTCTGGAACTCTGCATTCGGCTGGGCGTATCTTTCCTCCTTCGCCTTTCGCGTCTCCTCTTCTCAGCTGTCTGTAAGCGCTCCCCAGACGACCACGCCGCCTTGCTGCATCTCTCTTTGCTGGGGACGCTTTTGGTCACTGCCTCCTGCACAGCGTGACAGACCTCCGTCCCTGGTTCTTCAGGCACTCTGTCTCTCATATCTAACTCGCTGAGTCTATTTCTCACTTCCACTGTATCATCATAAGGGATTTGATTTAGGTCATACCCAAATGGTCTAGTGGTTTTCCCCACTTTCTACAATTTAAGTATGAATTTGGCAATAAGGAGCTCGTGCTCTGAGCCACAGTCAGCTCCCCGTCTTGTTTTTGCTTCTCCATCTTTGGCTGCAAAGACTACAATCAGTCTGATTTCAGTATTGACCATCTGGTGATGTCCATGTGTAGAGTAGTCTCTTGTGTTGTTGGAAGAGGGTGTTGGCTGTGACCAGTGCATTCTCTTGGCAGAACTCTGTTGCCCTTTGCCTGGTTTCATTCTATACTCCAAGGCCAAACTTGCCTGTTACTCCAGGAATCTCTTGACTTTCCACTTTAGCACTCCAATCCTCTATGATAAAAAGGACTTATTTTTGCTGTTAGTTCTAGAAGGTCTTGTAGGTCTTCCTAGAACTGTTCAAATTCAGGTGTCTTCATCATTACTGGTTGGGGCATAGACTTGGATTACTGTGATACTGAGTGGTTTGCCTTGGAAACGAACAGAGATCATTCTGTTGTTTTTGAGATTGTACCCAAGTACTGCGTTTTGGACTCTTTCGTTGACTGTGAGGGCTACTCCATTTCTTGTAAGGGATTCTTGCCCACAGTAGTAGATACAATGGTCATCTGAATTCCATTCGCCTATTCCTATCCACAAGTCCCGTGGCACAGCAAAAAAAACCAACCCCAAACAAAAGGATGTGTCATCAGGACAAGTGCAGGGGCGGTGAGCGGTCGGCGGGCGGGTGGCTCAGCGCTCGCGCGAGACCAGGGTGGGCCTGAGCCGGCTCTGCCGCGGACCACTGCGGCGGCTGGGAGATGGCCCCACTCTGCTCCACAGCCCTCTGGGGCCCCGCCCCACGGCCCCTCCCTGTTGGTCATCCCGAGAGCCAGCTGGTCAGGGTTGCTGTGGCTTGCCAGCAGCCAGCAGCCTGTCCGCAGTCCTGCACGTGCTGGGGCCCAGCTGTCCCGAGGGCGGCCTGAGCTCTCCACCGCCCGGCGCCACGTGTCCTCCCACCTCATCCATGGCCTCTGCCCGGTGGCTTGTGGGAATCGGCCCCTGCGGCTCGGGGGTCCCCACACGCCTGCTTGCTGCCCTGGCGTCACCCCGGTGGGCACAGGCGGCCCAGCCAGGCGGAAGGTGCTCTGAGCAGAGGGCCAGCGTCCTCCCCTCCCGTCGTCACACGCCGGCTGGCGCTGAGCCTCCCCTCCTGCCGGTCTTCCAGGGCCTCACTGAGCAGCTCGGGAAGCACCAGCAGCCTCCCCCATCCTGACTCTCACTCTTTTCTTCTTAAACCTCTGTGTTGTGGTAGAATACGGATGACGTTGTTGCAACCACTTTCGAGTGTGTGTTTCTGTGGCGTTGAGCACACGTGCAGTGCCGTGCAGCCGTCACCACCGCGGCCTCCGGAGCCGTCTCCTCTTCCCAAGCGAAGCTGTGTCCTGACAGCGCTGCGCGCCCCCGCCCCCAGATCCCCGAGCCCCACCGCTCCGCGAGCCGCCGGGCCTTGATCTCAGCTGAGCGGGCTCGCGGCACTCGTCCTCGGGTCTGGCTCCCTCGCACCTCCTCATTCACGTCCTCAAGGCTCGTCCGCGTCACGGCCTGTGTCAGAGCTTCCTTTTTAAAGTTAAATAACGTTCTACTGTGTGTGTGTGTGTGTGCGCGCGCGAGCGTGTGCATGTGTGTGTACACATGTGTATGCACGCACGTGTGCATGTGTACACACCTGTGTATGAGTGCATGTGTGTACGTGTGCGTGCACGCACGTGTGCATGTGTGTGTGCACCTGTGTATCCTGTGTACGTGTACAGCAGGCTTGGTTTATCCACTCTCCCTCGTCGGGCACTTGGGCTGCCTCCTCCCTCATCTGCTTGGACCCACTTGGACAGAGAGCTCTTCTGGCCTCTGCTTTCGGTTCGAGAGTGTGCGCCCAGAAGTGGGATCGCAGGATCGTGTGTAGCTCCGTCCCCTCTGGAGGAGCCGCCTCGCTGCTGTCCGTGGCGTCTGCGCTCTGCCCCCTCCCACAGCGCGCGGAGGTCCTTGCCAGCACGTGGTGCTCTCTGTGGCTCGACAGCAGCCGTCCCAGGAGTGCGAGGTGGTCCCACGGCAGTTCTGAGTTGTCTTCCTGATGGTCCGTGATGCTGAGCGTCGTTTCATGTGCTTTCTGGCCCTGTGTGTGTCTTCTTTGGAGAGATCTCTCTTCAAAACTTGGTGGTTGGTTTTTTCAGTTGAGCTGCCCAGCTCTTTATTCAGGGTATGAATCCCTTATCAGATACATGGTTTGCAAATGTTTTCTCCCATTCTATAGATTGTCTTATTCTACTGTTTTTTTTGATGCACAAAATGCTTGAATTCTCGTATCTTTTTCCATAAAAAGCTTTCTCTTTCGTCACTGCCATTGCTGTCGCATCCCCGATGGTTGCGTGTCTGACGCTGTGAAGCCTTGTTCTGTGTTTTCTCAGAGTTTTGTTGTTTGGGGTCTTATATTTAAGCCTTTTTTTTTTTAACTCTTTCATAAACTGAGGTTTGGTGGGGCTCCTGAGGTGGTTTAGTGGCAGAGAATCCACCCGCCAGTGCAGGAGACCCAGGTTCAGTCCCTGCCTCGGGCAGGAAGACCCCCTGGAGGAGGGCCTGGCAGCCCACTCCGGTATTCTTGCCTGGAGAATCCCATGGACAGAGGAGCCTGGGGGGCTGGAGTTTGTGGGGTCGCAGAGTCAGAGACGACTGAGCGCGCGCGCACAGCAGATGCCCGGTGCTGTGCCAGACGCTTCTGTTTTTATCCAAGTCCCTCTCGGCCCGGCCTCCAGAGACCGCAGGCGTGCTGGAGGGGGCGGAGCACCCACCCCATCGCTTTGGCGGGGCAGCCGGTGCCTCCTTGGAAGGCCAGCCCCAGGGGTGGGCCGCTCCCTGCTTCGGGTTTGGCCCTTCCCGGCACCTGCGGTGGTGGGGCAGGTGCGGGCAGCTGTGCGCTTCTGGCCTCGCCCAGGCAGGGCCGCGGCCGGGAGGTTGGAGCACGACTGCAGCGCCTGGCGGGGGGCCGCCCGGGTCCCCCGACCGCCCCAGGGGCAGGCTTGAGCTCCTCTGGGGCTCCGAGCAGGAAGAGAGGCGGCCTGGTGTTGCCCAGGCCTGGCTGAGCCTGTGGCTGAAACCACGTGGTCTCCAAGCCTGTCGTGTGCCTGGCTCTCACGGTGTTGGGAAGACTGAGGGGCGAGACACACACGGCCCTCCCTGTGCCTTTTTGTGAGAAGAGAAGCAGGCTGAATCCTGGGTGTTGGGGGAGGTGGGCCAGTGGGCCCAAGGACAGTCAGACGGTTGGTCACAGCTGGCGGGGGGGAGGGGAGGGCGTGTCCTGCGAAGGGGAGGCCGCGGTCCACCCTGGGGTCACCTACTGTTGCCTCCGTGCCTGGCCCCTTTCTGGCCAACGGGCCTGAAACCCCGTGTCTTTTGTTAAGGGAGCAGAGCTTATACTGGCTGGCGATTCAGCAGCTGCCCACTGACCCCATAGAGGAGCAGTTCCCGGTCCTGAACGTGACGCGGTACTACAACGCCAACGGGGACGTGGTGGAGGAGGAGGAGACGTCCTGTACCTACTACGAGTGCCACTACCCGCCCTGCACGATGATGGAGAGGCAGGTGCGTGCCGGCCGCGCCCGGGGCTGCGCTGCTCCCCGCCGGCCGCCCGGCTGGCCGGGCCCTCCTGCCTCGGCTCGGGCGGCCGGGCCCCCCGGGTCCCCGTGTGACCGCACCGGGCTCCTCTGTGTCCTTTCAGCTCCGGGAGTTCAACATCTGCGGGCGCTGCCAGGTGGCACGCTACTGCGGCTCACAGTGCCAGCAGAAGGACTGGCCGGCCCACAAGAAGCACTGTCGGGAGAAGCGGCGGCCCTTCCCGCATGAGCTGGAGCCCGAGCGATGACGTGGCGGCCACGCGGCTCCCGGCTCCCCAGCGGCGGGCGCAGCAGTCGCCGGCGGGCCCGGGGTTCACCCTGCACTGCTCCTGCCCCCGTCCGGCAGCCAGAGGCTCCCCCGGAGCAGAGACAGCTGGGAGGGCCTGCCGGACGCTTCTCATTATTTATATGTTAATATGTTTGTAAACTCATGTACAGTTTTTTTGGGGGGGAAGGCGGGAGGGTTCAGAAGTACAAATAGGGTCATTTGCTGTCACGCTCACTGGGCGGCCGGGCCAAGGCGGGCGGGGGGCAGCAGGCATAGTAAAGTGGGGCCGCCCGCACCCTGGCCGCGCTCTGCTCTCTGCCTTAGGCGGCGTCTGCGGGCACAGATGGCAAGGCGGCCCTCCACCCGAGCCCGAGGTGGGGCGGGGGGGGGGGCGGCGGGAGACACAGACCTGGCCGCCGGCAGGGGCCACCGTTGTCACCCACACGCCTGGGCACTCAGGGTGGGGGCAGTGCCAGCCCTGCTGAGGGCCCCTGTGACTTGCAGCTTGCCCGGGCGCCCAGTGTCCTGTACACCTTGCTGAGCCCCCCAGGGGCTGCACGCGGCTGTGGCTGCAAGCCTGGACCGTCCCGGCTCGCCCCCAGCCCCACATGGCCCCACAGGCTCGCCGCTGTCTGCCGGGACGCCGTGCGTGTGCCTCCCTGACCAGGGCCAGCTCCTGGGCGGCCTTTGGTCTGTGAGCTGAACTTCCCATGGCTGCCTTTGCAGAACTTGGAGGCTTCTTGGACAGTGTGTCTGGAGAACAGTACTGGGAGATGGGGAGCAGGCGGGCACCTCAGTCCCAACCCTGAGGGAGGGCTTTTCTTCAGGGGAAGGGGCCCCAAGTGCCCACGGGTTTTTGCTGAGAAGACCTGGCTGCCGTGGAGGTTGGCCGTGGTGCCTCTTCCAAGTTCAAGTCTTTGCTGCAAGGGGGTCTGCTCCAGGTGCCCCCAGACTGCAAGGGGGCTTAGCAAACCTTTGGGGAAGAGGATGTATGTGCTTCTGAGAGGCAGTCCTGCAGACCACAGCGGGCCTGAGGTCAGCTCTGGCCAGGGCACAGGGTTGGGGAGTGCTGTGCGGCCAGCGTCCTGGGGCCTGGGGCCGCATGTGCTCGATTCACCTTCAGAACCAGGCTGCTGGGATGAGCGCTGGCCTGCAGGCTGAGTCCCACCTGTGTGCTTGGGGGGTGGCCAGCTGGGCCCTCCAGCCGGTCTCTGTTCCCCGACCAGCACTGACTCCCCTGTGGGTAACTGCTGCTGCTGCTGGGTCGCGTCAGGCGTGTCCGACTCTGTGCGACCCCATAGATGGCAGCCCACCAGGCTCCCCCATCCCTGGGATTCTCCAGGCAAGAACGCTAGAGTGAGTTGCCATTTCCTTCTCCAATGCGTGAAAGTGAAGTCGCTCAGTCATGTACGACCCTCAGCGACCCCATGGACTGCAGTCTTCCAGGCTCCTCTGTCCATGGGATTTTCCAGGCAAGAGGACTGGAGTGGGGTGCCGTTGCCTTTGTGTGGTTAGCTAGTCCTCAGAAAATCCCACTGGAATGGAAGCGCTGGAGTCTGCGGACCTGGAGGACGTCACGCCGGGTGTTGGCCTCGGGTGCCCGCTGCTGTGACTCCTGGCTCGCCTGGCACTGCCGTGCTCTGGGCTCGCTGTCAGCTGTGGCTGCGGCGGTGGGGGGGCAGCATGGCTGGGGGCTGCGCCCTCCTGGTGACGCGTCTTGGGCTGCTTGGCAGACTCTGAGGCTGGGCTGGTGCAGGGCCTGGGTGGAGCTGAGGGTGGCTGAGGGCTTGCTCTCCCTGCCAAGGCCCCTGGGGCGGCCACCCCGGGAAGGCGCCCCGGCGCCCACCGGCCGGCTGTGTCCGCTTGCTGCCCCGTCCTTTATTGGACACCTGGCCCCTGGGTCTGTTCTTCTGAGGGCCCCGCCCTCTGGACTTTTGCAGCCACACATCTGCGAGCGACTGAAAGTTCAACTTCATGGTTCTTAGCTGTTAGGAGTGAGGCGGGGGCAGCTTGGCCTGACTGCCTTTTGCACCAGATTAGATCAAGGGGTGTGGTTCGGCCACTTCAGGGTGCCCTCCTGTTTCCTGACCAGCCTTTCTCCTCTGCTTCAGCTGCCACCTGAACAGCTGACTTTGTCTAGCCATAGAAACCGCCTCAGAAACCACAGGCTGACCACCCAGGTCTCCATGTGCATTTCAGTCTTGTCCTGTTTCCTGCAGCTGCTGTAACAAAGGAACACAGCTGGGTGGCTTAAAACAATGTAGGGTCAGGTCCTGCACACCAGTGTAAGGGCAGGGCGGCGCTCCCTCTGAAGGCTCCAGGCTCTTCCAGCTTCCAGTGGCCTCCGGCAGTCCTTGCCTCGTAGAGGCTTCATACCTCCCAGGCTTCTCCTGCGGGTGTCTGTAATAGACCACATCTCTTAAGGATGCCAGGGATACCGGATTCGGGGTACACTAATGACCTTAACTGGATGGCCTTTGTGAAGACCCTGTTTCTGAAGGTCACATTCTGTGATGTTGCCCATAAGACTTCAGCATATCTTTGGGGGAGGACACAGTTCAGTCTGGGAGACAGTGAAGGACACGGAAGCCTGGCAGGCTGCGGTCTGTGGGGTCGCAGAGACACAGCTTAGCCGCTGAACCGTAACAGCATTCAGTTCATAACAGCATCTAACATTTGCCTTCCCCAAACTTGTTCTGTAGAGTTCACTGGCTTTGTTGAATGGTGCCAGCACATAACTCAGTTTTCCAAGGCAGTGAGGGTGCTGGGTGCCCTCCCCTATACCGTGTATCTAGCGGGCACGGACCCCACCTGCCCCTGGGGCTCAGACACTGCCTCTGCTCCGGGCCCTCTGTTCTCCTTCCCGCTCACCGCTGGGCCCGGGCCCACCCTGTCTCCGTGCTCTGCTGTCCTGGCAGGATTCTGCGTCCGCTGATGCGCTGCCCTTCCTGCCCGCAGGCAGCCGGCTCCCTGCGGTGGGCGTGACCCGGGAGAGGGAGGGCAGCCTGTGCCCAGGCTCTCGGTCAGACGCTGGACTCGGCTGCCCTTTCAGAGTCCAGCCCTCCGGTGACCGTGCCGGACGCTCGGTGCGCATCCCCGGCCGGCCGCGCGGGCGCGCGGGCGCGCGGGGCGGGTTGGAGTCCGCCGGCCAGCAGGGGGCGCGGGAGCGCGGCCTCGCGGGGCTGTCCGAGGGGCAGGAAGTCCCTCCCCGGAAGAGGCCTGGCGGCGGCGGCGGAAGTGGGAACCGCGCCGTCCACCCGGCCGGGCGGCCCCGTCGCAGCGCGCCCGCGCTCGGCGCCGGCAACGCGGGGGCCTTGCTGCGCCGCTGCCGCGCGCTGCCCGCCGCCACGGCGGCCTCCGGGGGCGCGGGAGCCGGCGGCCGAGTCCGGCTGCTGCAGGCGGTGGACACGGAGCTCACCGTGGACTCGGTGGAGTGGTGCCCGCTGGCCGGCCGCAGGCGCTTGCTGGCGTGCGGCGCCTACCAGCTGCGGAAGCCGGGGGGCCGGCCCGCCGACGGGGAGCGCCAGGTGCGCGGGCCTCCTGGCTCCGGGGCTCGGGCGGTCTGCGGCCCCAGGCGGCCGTTCCCTAGCGGCTGGAGTCCCCGCCCGAGCGCCTCTCGAGAAGGGCGAGGAGAGGCCCCTGAGGAGCAGAGCCGACCGCAGGCACCGAGGCCTCCCTGGTCTGCAGCGGTGAGGCTGGAATGGAGACCTCTCGTGCGGAGCCACACGGGGGGACGCGACCTTGGCCTGCGGCCGGAATGTCAGTTAGACACGGCGTCCCGAAGGCGGGATGTCGTCTGTTTGCCGGCGTGGCCCAGGTTGCGGGTGAAGGCTAGAGCAAAGAGAAAAGGGGATGTCATAGGAGCTGCGCCTCATGCCTTGAAGGCATCCAGTCGTGCGGATCCAAACCGAAGCATTTTAAGAGTGAAAGCTGGCGCTGCGACCGTCCTAGGCAGGCAAACTGTGTCCCATGGGAATCCTAACCGCCGCTTTCTGTCCGCCCCTTTAGAAGCAGCATTGTATCCTAATCCACCTACTCGTTAATCACATACAAGAGAAAAGACGTTTCTCCAGCTCAGGAAATCAGAGTTCCTGAGTCTTGGCAAACCTCTTCTTTCCCTGTCCCTTTTCCCATCCTTTGGGTTCCTCAGTGTCTGTTAAGATATTCAGAAAACACATGTGCGTTTTTTTGTAGAGCGAACTGGATGTTGCCGAGCCTCCAGTTCGTTTGGGCCGTCTCTACCTGTACAGTTGCAATGAGAGGTCTCCCTGCCCCCTGGTTGAGGTCCAAAGAAGAGACACCTCTGCGATCCTGGACATGAAATGGTACACGTTTGGTAACAGTCCCCCTTGGTTGGAATTTGTCATGAAAACCTGATTGTTTAGTCAGAGGAGCCTGCTGCCTGGCGGCACCCAGCAAGATGGGGAGGCATCTGCATGAAGTTGGGGTGCATTTCCTGTCCTGTCTTTCCCGCCTGTGGAGGCTGCCGTAAACTTGGGGTTCACTTCCTTTTTCAGTTTCCAAGCCGTACAGGTACTGTCGGTCTGTCTGGGAAGCAGTGCTGATTTTCTGCTTCATAAACTGGAGGATCATGTAGGAACAGAAGTGTGGGCTCCACACTGGTTTTGGAGCTGAAATCTGTGCCAGTGCGTCACGGGGGTGCCTGCCGTCCTCCTTACTCTGGGCACATCCTGTGTTCTGACTGGCACACGCGTTCTCTCCTAGGTGTCACGTTCCAGTGGCTGGCCATCCCGTCTTGGGTGTGGCGGATGCTTCTGGGTCCATAGAGCTCCTCCGCTTGGTGCCATCTGAGGTCAGTGACTGGGCCAGGCTTAGTGAGGGGTGCAAGGAACATGGAGGGAGGCTGTGCTGAGGCAATCTTTCTCCAGGATGATCTGTTCCGTGGTGAACTTTATTGTGAAATGTCCTAAGGTAGCACACAGCGCACGGGTTCTACGTCTAACTCCCAAGAGGGCGACACCTTGTGTGTTGCCAGCAGAGGAGCTGAAGCAACAGGCGGGCCCTTTAACCTGGCGGGGCCTGGACGCCCTGTTAGGAAAGCCTCGGCAGCAGTCTTGGCTGGCAGTGCCGGGGCAGGAGGAGCGGTGTTTCCTGGGGCGAAGTGGTGGTTATCATCAATAATTAAGAGAGCATAGGGCTCCTCTGGGCTCCCCCAAACATGCACAGTGGGTAAGGAATCCGCCTGCGATTCAGGAGACGTGGGTCAGGAAGATCCCCCGGAGGAGGGCATGGCAACCCACTTCAGTGTTCTTGCCTGGACAGTCCCATGGACAGGAACCTGGCAGACTACCCTGGGGCCACAGGGCGGCAGACACGGCTGAGCCGCTTAGTGATGTGTTGTGCCCCGGGCGTCTGACAGCAGGCCGCTGTCGTGTGCTGGGGTCGGGGGCAGGTGAAAGAAGGAGCGCTGACCGCATGTGACTCGGCGGCGAGGGGCGTGGAGGGGGAGGCGCCGGTGCAGGCGCTGCGGGTGGGCCTTGGGGCGGGCCCGGCTGGCCTCGGGTCCACGGCGCTGAGCGCTGGTGAGGACGGCCTTGCTCCAGACGCGCCGAGAGCAGCGGCCCTCTCCGGAAAGACGGCAGGCGGTCCTGAGGAGGGCTGGGCTCAGAACCGGAGTTGGAGGCGGGAGTAGGAAGACCCGGAGGCCGCACAGCCGCCCTGCAGGGAGCCCAGCCCAGAGCAGCGGCGCTTCCGTGGCTGCCCGTGTCCGGCGGAGTCCCCTCGTCCTGTCCCGGGAGGCCCTGGGCGGCGGGAAGCCACGGCGGCAGTGCTTCCGAGAGGCTGCGTGGGCGCTGCGCTGGCCTCCAGCAGGGCTTGGGCAGCACAGAGGCCCGCTTCCCTGAGGCCCCGTGTGTGGGCAGGCCCTCCTCCAGCGGTGAGGGCTCCTGGGGCTGGGTTGGCAGTGTTCCCAGGCTCCGCTCTGCAGGGTGCCACCGGGGTAGACAGTGGCCTCCCGGGGGCGCTGGGGCCGCTCGCTCCCCTGTGACGGCTACCTTCTCTCTAGCAGGACACTTGGACGCTACAGCCCTGCTCCCGCTTGGCCCTGGAAGAGCAGTCCCTCGCCCTGTCCTTGGACTGGTCCACTGGGAAAGCTGGAAGGTGAGGGCCAGCGGAGGTGGGCCTGAGTCTTGGCTGTTTCGTGTGAGAGACAGAAGGAAAGCCGCCTTGCTGGCCGTGACTGTGGCTCTCACGCCTGGGAGTGTCACGGCCAGCCCTTATCTTGAAAGAAAAAGGGGGCGTGTTTTCACCAGGGGAAGCCGACCCTAGTTTATTTTGACAAGCTCATGGCAGCTTTGGTTTCTGCCCAGGCAGCCCTCTTAGGAGGCTTGTTCACATGCCAGGGCCTGGAGAGCCTCCCTCTGCTGTGTCTTGGGGGCGTAACGTGTCCCTGCTTGGGAACCACAAGAGGTGAGGTGTTTAGGGCAGTGAATCGATTTCAGCCAGATTCTCCATTGGTTCCCTGTGTCCAGGGCCAGTGACCAGCCCTTGAAAATCATTAGCAGCGACTCCAAAGGGCAGCTTCACCTCCTGAGGATCAGCGAGGCGGGGCCCGGATTGCAGGCTGTGGTCACGTGGCAGGCCCATCAGTTTGAGGCCTGGGTTGCTGCTTTCAATTACTGGCAGACGGAGGTCGTGTACTCAGGTTGGTATCCTCCGCTGAGCGCCCCCTTGCAGATTTGCTGAGGGTGAGGGGCGGGAGGGAGCAGAGGAGACGCAGGCCGCCGGGCGACTCCTCCCCGTTTGTGGAGAGCATGCCTTGGGCAGAAGCTGAGCCGGCGCTCACGGAGCTGCCCTTGGAGCGCGAGGCGCGCTTTGCCCGGGCACCGCGGGCTCGGGTGCCGCTGCTCCCCTGTGGGGGCTCCCCTGGCGCTCGTTCCTGGAGGAGTCCTCGCCCTCTTTCAGAAGTCCGGTCGGAGGCCCTTGCTGCCTGGTCGTCTGGGTCAGTGCTGAGCGGTTGTGTTGGGTCTTAGGCTTGCCCCTTTTGGAATGGCTTTCCTCCCAGGTCAGGCCGGCGGCAGGGAAGACCGGCTTCCTGGTGTTGTACGTGGCGCGTGTGGACGGGGTGGTGACGTGGGCACCGGGACCCCATTCCACCCTAGTGGCTGCAGAGGGCATGGGGCTCTGAGGGAAGACCGCTGAGGGCTGCGGAACCCGCAGAGGCTGGAGAGCAGCCGAGGCCTGTCTCCTGTCTGGGTGCTGGTGGCGTGCCGCGCTCACCGTGAGCGGTGTGGCCTGGAGCTTCGTGTGGAGGAACCGCACACTGCCCAGCCCAGGGGGCAGGTCCACGGGCCTGTCTGGTTGTACCCTGCGTCCCTCCCGGGCGTCAAGGCTGTGCGACCTGGGCGCCGCTTCTCCCTGCAGCCACGCACCCTCCGCCCCGCAGGCTCGTCCCCGCGCCAGCGTGCCTTCACCCCGTTGGCCCGTCCCGCGCCAGCCCGCCCTCTGCCCCGCGGGCTCGTCCTGCACCAGCGTGCCTTCGCCCCGCGGGCTGGTCCCGCGCCAGCGCGCTCATGGTCCCGCCCGCGTCCTCTTCTCACTCCGCATCATCGCTCTCCTGACTCCATTACTGTGTCTCCACAGACACTGCTTCGCTGGTGGGAGCAGACCTTTCTTCTGAGCTCTGGCTGCGTTGTCTTGCCAGCTCCCCGCACTCATGCTGGGGGGCTCGCCAGCGCTTCCCTCCGCGGGCTCCGGCCATGCCTGTGTTCCTGTGTGGCCCTGCCGCGCCCTGCACTCCGGGACAGGGTCTGGGCACCCAAATCAGATGTCTCTGTCCGCTCGCCCCTCCTGAGAGTCTGTGTCTTGGTTTTGTCTTCTGAGCATTTCTCGGAATTGGCTGTATCTCTCTTACTCTCTTTCCACTTGTCAGGACCACGGTCCCATGCTGTGGTCACGGCAGAGCGCCGAGCAGTGCCCTGCGTTCACGCTCGACCTCTCCTGCCCAGCCTCCCGTTCGAGGATAGAGCAGGTGGGTGAGCACGCGAGCGTCTCACTCGCAGGGTCCTGAGCCTCCGGCAGCTCCCGCCCAGGGTGCCCGGCAGGGCCCCGGGCCTGAGGCGACTGGCGTCTGCCTCCCTGGCTGGCCCTGTGCTCAGTGATCTCCTTGCTCTCAGTCTTCTTTTCCCCAACCCTTCTGTGTTTTCTCTAATCTTAGTTTAATTTTTCACGGGTTAATTCTGCTTTTCTGGCAGGGCCCAGCGTGAAATCTTGTCTTTGGAAACACCGTACATTCAGCCCCTTGCCGTTGGTCTCATGGCGGCCCTGTCCTCATCATATTTATTAATTTTTTGTCACATCACAGGGCACATGGGATCTTAATTCCCCAGCCACAGATCGAACCTGCATCCCCTGCATTGCAAGCCAGATTCTTAACCATTGGACGGTCAGGGATGTCCTGAGACCACTTATGATTTCGTGTTTAATGCTTATTTTCCCCTGAAAGGGGATCTCTTCTGGAGTTTTTGCTGTTGCTCCCTTGAGCAGACTCAGGGAGAACAGTAAAGACTTGATTTTTTGGGCTCTCGTTCATGGATTAATTCTTCTGCTCTGAGGCTTAGCTAATTCAAGCCACAGTGGAGTGAGACAATGTTTTAACAATTCGAGATCAATTCATTCATCCAACAAGCGTCTGTTGAGCACCGACCACGTGCCGAGCACTGTCCCAGGGGCTTGGGAGATTCCTGTGAGGAAGATAAAGCCCCTGCTTTCACTGCGCTCCCAGCGCTTGGCTGAGACAGACAAGGAATGCCAAGTATAACACGGTTGGTGGTGGATACACTTTGGAAGGAGGGAGGGCGGACAGGCAAGGGTACTGGGTGCTGTGGGCGGCGCAGACTGTCCTGCTGGGAAACCTGGTGCGTCTGGAGCAGTCAGTGTGGAGCGAGAGGCAAGGGGTCACGGAGACGGGGCGCTGGGCTGAGGCCCCGGGAGCGCGCTGGCATCTACTCAGAGTGGAAGGGCGCCGTTGCAGGCTGTTGGACAGGGGAATGCTTCTGACCTGACAGTTTAAATTAAGAGGACGCTTACACTCTAACGAAGAAAATGGAGAGGAGCTGAAGAGGCTGCTGATGAAGGTGAAAGAGAAGAGTGGAAAAGCTGGCAGACAACGCAGCATTCAAACAGCAGAGATCATGGCCTCTTGGCCCGTCACTTCCTGGCAAACAGATGGGGAGAAAAGGGGAAGCGGTGACAGACTTTACTTTCTTGGGCTTCAGAAGTGCTGCAGACAGTGGCTGCGGCTGCGGAATTAAGACATCTGCTCCTCGGAAGGAAAGCTAGGACAAACCTAGACGGCGTATAGAAAAGCAGAGATGTCACCGCCAACAGAGGTCCGTATAGTCAAAGCTATGGATGTGAGAGTTGGACCATGAAGAAGGCTGAGCGCCGAAGAGTTGATGCTTTTGAATTATAGTGCTGGAGAAGACTCTTGAGAGTCCCTTGGACAGCAAGGAGATCCAACCAGTCCATCCTAAAGGAAATCAGTCCTGAATATTCATTGGAAGGACTAATGCTGAAGTTGAAACTCCAATACTTCGGCCACCTGATGTGAAGAACTGACTCACTGGAAAAGACCCTGATGCTGGGAGAGACTGAAAGCAGAAGGAGGAGGGGCGGCAGAGGAGGAGATGGTTACACAGCATCACTGACTCGGGGCATAAATCTGAGCAAACTCCAGGGGATAGTGGAGGACAGAGGAGCCTGGCATGCTGCAGTCCGTGGGGTCACAGAGAGTCGGACACGACTTGGTGAGTGAGCAACAGCCTTAGCTCCTGTGCTGAGTGTAGACTGCAGGGGCTGAGGGTGTAGGCTAGACATGCTGTATGCAGGGCGGGTGGTGAGGTGGGGGCAGTGGAGAGCCGGAAGGGTGGGAAACTGCTGCGTGCAGGCCGATCAGTAGGAGCTCCTGGAGGAGCACGTGGTGTGAGAGAAGGGAGCCCGGCGTGTAAAAACCACAGCCAGCTCTCTACGGATCTGCCGCGGAATGGCAGCTTGTATTTGAGGCTCACCCGCAGCCCAGTGCTGGGATGGTGGCTTCTGCTGGTCCGAGGACATAGGCCGCGTTCACCGCCGTCCCCGTCTGTGGCGCACCTGGGAGG
>SJYT01051244.1:66251-111830 GCA_006410635.1 Cephalophus harveyi | reverse complement strand
GCGGCGCGTTCGGCGCGGTGGGCGCTCTGGTTGGTTGGCTCCCTTTCGTCCTCTGCCCGTCTTCCTTCAGGACGCCGTGCCCCTCAACGCTGCTGCTTTTATTCAAAGACTGGCTGTGCGCCACGGCACCGAGTCCCCTCTTGTTTCTGTCGCTTCAGTTTCCTCAAAAGAAGCCCTTTTCCTGCGAGGTTACCAGGAACCTTTCTCTTTAAAACACACAGAAATGTGTCGCCAGTTGCAGGCGTCTGCAGAGCCTCCTGCAGACACATCTGTTCCGAGCGCTCGGATGTGGCCACCCTGGCTTCTGGCCACCCTGGTGGCTTGTGGCCACCCTGGCTTCTGGCCTCCGCGCCCGTGCCTCTGTCTGCCCTTCGGGTGTGGCCCCTGTCTTCCCCGCAGCGGGTGGAGGCACGGTGGCGGCACAGCTGGCTGCCTCGGGCTCGCATGCCTGTGTGGAAACACCCTCACAGACGTGATGCGCCCTGAGAAGCGGCCGGTGCCCGTGCTCAGCATGCCTCCTGGCCCGCGGGGGCGGTTTCCATTTCCATGCAGGCGGGGACGATGGCCTCCTGAAGGGCTGGGACACCAGGATGCCCGACGCTGCCACCTTCAGCGGCCGCAGGTGAGTCCTCGTGGGGCCAGCCCCGCCCCGCCCCGGGCCTCAGCCTGCTCTGCTCCCCAACAGAAGCCCGGGGCGGGGCGGGGGGCAGAGCTTAGAAGAGTGTGGGCGTCGGGGGGAGGGACTGCGTCCTGGAGGGGCGGCTCCAGGTGTCCTGCGAGGGGTGCCCTGCCCGCGGAGCCCCGCTTTCCCGCACGCTGGTTGAGATCCATGGGTTTCAGCTACGACGAGCATGTTCTCCTCTGGGACACACGGAGCCTGCGGCGGCCGCTGGCGGACGTGCCCGTGCGGGGCGGGGTGTGGAGGCTCAAGTGGCACCCGTTCCAGCGCGACCTGCTCCTGGCGGCTTGCATGCACGGCGGCTTTACGATCATCAACTACCAGCTGGCAGCAGGTGAGCGGCCTGCCCACCAGGCTCCTCCGCTATCCTGACACGGTCCCGGGTTCCCCGGCCCTGCCGTGAGGGTGCCCAGAGCCTCAGCTTCAGCCACTGCTCTCTAACCGTGGTCCTCGCCTGACCGGCTCTGTTACCTGGGTGCCTCTGCACCAGCGACGCCCAGCCTCACCGGGGCCTGGCCACCACTGCGGACAGTGCGGGCTCAGCGGCCTGCGCTCCAGACCCGCTTCAGCCGCTGCCCTGGTTCTTTCTCCTGCTCCAGGCAGAACCCACCAGGGGTCCCTCACGTTTTCTTCTCTTGAAGCCCCACCCCGCTCTTGCCCCTCATCCCCCCGCCCGGGGTCGTGTCCCCTCCTCCGTAGGAGCAGGCGGCCGCCGCTCCGCCGGCCGTGGCCTCCAGGCTGCCTCGTCTGAGCCCTGGGCTCTGCTCCTGCCGTGTCGCTGCCCTTTGTCCTGTGGACGCTCTGGCGGTTCTCTGCCCTCTCTTCTCTCTCTTAGTGTAGGATTCACAGGGATAGATTGCCTCTAAACACTGCTTTCACTGTGTCCCCCGAATCTGGTATGTTGCATTTTTATTTTCATTCATCTCAGAAAGCGTCTCCAGCTCCCCTGCGATCTCTTCTTTGACTCATTGGTCACCTTGGAGAGCGCCGTTGTTTTGCCCACTTTTGAGCGCATCTGAGTCTCTGTTGCTGAGTCGAGCTTTGGGGTCACGGGGGCTCAGCGTGGCCCGTGTACGGTCCGTCCGGGGGGCCCGTGCGCTCTGTCTTGGCGGGGCGGGCGCCGTCTGTCCCCGGCGGCCGTCTGGCCGTCTGTTTCTGCAGGGGGCCCCAGTGGCTGCGGTGTCCTGTGTTTCTTGGACCCCAGTCGCTCAGCGGTCTCGCTGGTTTGCCTGCTCCTGCCTCACTCTGTCAGCTTTTGTCGCAGCGCCTCGGGGCTGGTCGCTGTGCGTGCTGGCGCCTGTGTGTGGCCCTGGCGTGCTGACTGCGCGGCACAGGGCGTCCCTGCTCGTCTCCAGTAGCACTTGTTTCAGAGCCCCCGTCGTCACGCCTCCCCCGGGTGCTGTTGCTGTCAGCCTGTCCGTGGCTGTGCGCTGCAGCGTCTGCGCTGCTGTGGGGCCTCCCGGAAGCGGCGCTCTGCCCTCCGGGGGCGGGGGGGGGGGTCACCGCTCTGTCCCTTTATTGCTGATGCTGCCTTTGGGCGTGTGGTCGAGGTGGCGCCTCGCTTTCTGGTCACTCTGGGTCATTTTGGGCTCTCCCTCTCCCACGCCCTGGACAGGCTGCTTTTCCAGGAAGTCCTGGATCCTCTTAGTAGTGAGTGCATGTACACATGTGTATGTGTGTCTGCGTTCCTGCACGTACACGTGCGTGTGTACATGTATGCTCATGCCTGTGTATCTGTGTGGGGGGGTTTATGTGTGTACACACGTGTGTGTCGGAACATGAGTTCACGCTGCCCCCCTCGCTCATGCCGGCAGCACAGCTTCCGCCCTGCCGCCCTGCTCTGCGTCTTCCTGGCCCCCGGCAAGCCCCGCCTCTCGCGCCTGGGCCTGTGCAGCGCGGTGGGCGCCCCTCGGCCCCGACGCTCCTGCCGGCCTGCCGGTTCCTCTGGTTTGGTTCAGTCACTGGGCTCTGTTCAGAGCTTGCGTGGATGAGAGCTGTTTTCTCCTTCTGTATGGCGATTATATTTGAAATACAGTTAAGCTTGTTTCTTTTTTTAAAGGATGTTTTTACTCATCCTCATGATTTAATTTCCTTTTGAATGTGTAGGAACATTAACAATGCTCTAGAAATGACAACTGCCTTAGGAACCTTCCTGGTGGCCCAGTGCTTAAGACCCCATGCTTCCAGTGCAGGGGGCCGAGGTCCAGTCCCTGCTTGGGGAGCAAAGATCCTGCGTGCCCTGATGCAGCCAAAAAGAGGGAAAAAAATGTCTTAAAAGGCAGGCTCAGACTCCGGGAGGTAGTGACAGGCAGGGAAGCCTGGGGCGCTGCAGTCCGTGGGTCAGAGTGAGATGCGACTGAGCGCCTGAACAGCAGCAGCAACGGACAGAGAGGCCAGGCCCTTGCTCACGCTGCTCCCACTGGCCTCTTGCAGGCAACCTGTCCATTAGGTCAGGGTTACAATTCTGTGTCTTTTTGCAGAAATTAGCGTGTATGTTTATATATCCCTGCTTCTCCTTTGGTACAGAAAAGGTGTTCTGTATAAATTCATGTTTTGTTTACTTCACTTTTAAAGCACATCCTGGAAATCACTCCTTATGGGCTCACAGAGTTTTTGTTTTTTTTTTAAGTTATATAGCACTCCACTGAGTGGGTATACTCGAGTTTTTTCTTCCAGTTTTCTCTATGACTATTTGGGTTGTATCTAATACCTTATAGTTACAAGTGCTGCTTCATCCATGTTGTTTTGCATGTGCGTTTCTGCTTGTGGGAGGTGCACCTTTAGGGTTGCTGCCTAGGGGTGGGATTGCGGGGTCCGCAGACTGCTGTCCGTCTGATCTCATCGTCTCACCAGCCACGGATGAGCACCTGCTTCCCCACGGCCTTGCCAGCAGAGTGGGTCACCAGCTTTGGAGTTCTGCATCTGCTGGGTGTGAATGACATCTCTCAGTGGCTGAGATTCGCAGGTCCCTGATTAGGGGTGACCCTGAACACATTCTCGCTTGCCTGAAGGCCTGGTTTCTGAGTTCTCTTTGGCTTGTTTTTCCCTCTGACTTCTGGTCTTTTTCTCCCTTGGCTTAAAGAGTTCCTGTGTATTAGCCCATTGTATTAGTGACATCAGCCCTTAATCTTTGGTTTATGTTGGAAATAATTTTTCTGTTTCTTACCTTGATTTTGCATATAGTGTTTTTTCTCCCATACAAAAGCTGGGTTTTTTTAAAGTGTAATCAAATTTATATGTTTTTTCACTGAGTCTAGACTTTTGAATCTCAGTTGAAAAGGCGGCCAGGTTCTGAAGGAATTCATCACTGTTTTCTCGTATTTGTCAGACGTCATCTTTTTACACTTAGGACTTCGATCCGAGCCCTCCTGTGTGGTATGTGGAAGTGTCCCGACACTGTTCCTGGAAAGCCCGTCCTCCCCCCACCCCTACCCCAGGTGACTCGAGACTCCAGCTCTTGTGTGCAGGTGCTTCCCGAGTGGACCCTGCATTTCTTGTCTGCTCTTCTGCCCCCGGCTGTCTCAGTGTGTGCACGCCTGCTCTGCAGCCTGGAAGCATTCGGTGTGTTTGTTAGAGTGGGCTGCCTGCCTCCCCTAGGTCTTTCTCAAGGGCTTCCTGACTATTCTTACGTTTGAACTTGAGTGTCAGCTTGTCCCAGAAAAAACTGTTTATTGGTTTTTTATAGGGATTGCGTTAAATACAAATTAACTTTCCAACCGACTTATTTGTCATCTGGGATCTTATTCAAGAAAAGGGGAGCCTTTCCATTTGTTCAAAATACAAATTAACTTTCCAACTGACTTCCTTGTCATCTGGGATCTTACTCAAGAAAAGGGGAGCCTTTCCATTTGCTCAGATCTGTTCTTGTATCTTTTCGTAGCTGTTCGTTCTCTGAGCGGTGTCTGGCTCTCTGTGACCCCGGGGACCGCAGCACGCCAGGCTCCTCTGTCCTTCACCATCTCCCGGAGCTTGCTCAGACTCGTTCACTGAGTCGGTGATGCCATCCAACCATCTCTTCCTCTGTCATCCCCTTTCCCTCCTGCCTTCAGTCTTCCCAGCATCAGGGTCTTTTCCAGTGAGTCAGCTCTTGGCATCCGGTGGCCAAACTATGGGAGCTTCAGCTTCAGCAGCAGTCCTTCCAGTGAACATTTAGGGCTGATTTCCTTTAGGATGGACTGGTTTGATCTCCTTGCAGTCCAAAGGACTCTCAAGAGTCTCTTCCAGCACCACAATTCAAAAGCATCCATTTTTGATGCTCAGCCTCCTTCATGATCCAGCTTGACTACTGGAGAAGCCCCAGCTCTGACGACATGGGCCTTTGTTGGCCAAGTGATGCGTCTTCCTTTTTTAATACACTGTGTGGGTTTGTCGTAGCTTCTCTTCCAAGGAGCAAGCGTCTTTTAATTTCATGGCTACAGTCACCATCAGCACTGACTTTGGAGTCCAAGAAAATAAAATCCCTCACTGTTCCCACTGTTTCCCCATCTATTAGCCATGAAGTGATGGCACCAGATGTCATGATCTTAGTTTTTCAAATGTTGAGTTTAAAGCCAGCTTTTTCACTCAACTCTTTCACCTTCATCCAGAGGCTCTTCAGGTTCTCTTCACTTTCTGCCTTTACGGGGGTGTCATGTGCATAACGGGTTGCTGATATTTCTCCCGGCAATCTTGATTCCAGCTTGTGATTCATGCAGCCCAGCGTTTCTCATGATGTACTCTGCGTATAAGTTAAATAAGCAGGGTGACGATACACAGCCTTGACGTCCTCCTCTCCCAGTTTTGAACCAGTCCACAAGACCTGCCTTTCTTCGGTGTGCACACATTGCACATTCTCGTTCCCTGCATTCCTCAGCAATCTGACGTTTTCGTTGCTCTTGTAGGTGGGCATTCTCTTCATTGTGTCTTCTGACTAAATTGTTGTCTATCTGAAAGTTGTTGGGTTTTTGTCGGTAGGTTCATATTCCGACAATTATAAACACGTGTTTCCATTAGTCTTGCTATTGATTCCTTGGGTTTTGCAAGTAAACACAGTGTCATCTGCAAAAGATTAGAGTTTTATTCTTTATTTTCCAAACTGAATGCCTTTAGTTATTTTCTCATTTAGCTTCATTTACTGGTGTCTCCAGTACAATTTTTAAAAAGAGTGGAGGACATCTTGCCTTATTCCTGCCCTAGAGGAGGGGCCCTGCTAGTTCCCATGCAGTCTGATGATATGTAAGGACTAAAGCGTGTCCTTGAAAAAAAGGTGAAAGTGTTAGTCATTCCGTCGTGTCTGAATCTTTGCAGCCCATGGGCTGTAGTCTGCCAGGTTCCTCTGTCCATGGGATTCTCCAGGCAAGAATACTGGAATGGATACCCATTCCCATCTCCAGGGGATCCTCCCAGCACAGGGATCGGACCTGGGTCTCTTAATCGCATGTGGCCTCTCCACGTCTGAGCCACCTGTCCTTAGTATTCATCAATTTCTGTTTTCTTGAGTATTTTTTAAAATCAGGAACTGTATTATTTTTCTCCTTGGATACATTTATATAATAAATTTTGTTTATGGATTTTCTAATATGGAATATATATTCCTGGAATAAATCACTCTTGGTTATGTTTCGTTTTGTTTTAGTTGTCAAAGTAGTTTTTTCTTTTTTTTTTTTTATTAAAAAAATTTTCTTTCATTGAGGTATAGTTAACTTACAATATTATGTTTCAGATATATAATATAGCCACACTCCAGTACGCTTGCCTGGAAAATCCCATGGACAGAGGAGCCTGGTGGGCTGCAGTCCACGGGGTCGCTGAGAGTTGGACACGACTCAGTGACTTCGCTCTCACTTTTCACTTTCATGCATTGGAGGAGGAAATGGCAACCCCCTCCAGTGTTCTTGCCTGGAGAATCCCAGGGACGGGGGAGCCTGGTGGGCTGCCGTCTGCGGGGCCGCACAGAGCTGGACACGAGTGAAGCGACGCAGCAGCAGCAGCAGCAGGGAATATGTGATTCACGCGTTTAAGAGTGATGCTCTGTTTACAGCTACTCTGAAATTTTGGCTCTATTCTCTGTGCTGCACAGTTCAGGTCAGTCGCTCAGTCGTGTCCGACTCTGCGACCCCGTGGACTGCAGCAGGCCAGGCCTCCCTGTCCATCACCAACTCCCGGAGTTCACTCAAACTCGTGTCCATTGAGTCGGTAATGCCATCCAACCATCTCATCCTCTGTCATCTCCTTCTCCCCCTGCCTTCAATCTTTCCCAGCATCAGGGTCTTTTCCAGTGAGTCAGCTCTTTGCATCAGGTGGCCAAAGTATTGGAGTTTCAGCTTCAGCCTCAGTCCTTCCAAAGAATATTCAGGACTAATTGCTTTTAGGATGGACTGGTTTGATCTTCAGTGTAGTAGTGCATTCTGGTGCATACCTTATTTGGGGTTTTCAATAATGTTCAAAGATGACACAAATTTTCTTTTATGCTATTTATCAGCATTATGTTTCATTCATGTGAAAATCAAAACAAAAAATGTGAAAAAAATTTTTTTCATTTTATCATCTCTTGAATAATTTATATGTCATTTGGGCATATTCAAAAGCAGAGACGTTACTTTGCCGACTAAGGTCCGTCTAGTCAAGGCTATGGTTTTTCCTGTGGTCATGTATGGATGTGAGAGTTGGACTGTGAAGAAGGCTGAGTGCTGAAGAATTGATGCTTTTGAACTGTGGTGTTGGAGAAGACTCTTTGAGAGTCCCTTGGACTGCAAGGAGGTCCAACCAGTTCATCCTAAAGGAGATCAGCCCTGGGCTTTCTTTGGAAGGACTGATGCTAAAGCTGAAACTCCAGTACTTTGGCCACCTCATGCGAAGAGTTGACTCATTGGAAAAGACTCTGATGCTGGGAGGGATTGGGGGCAGGAGGAGAAGGGGACGCCAGAGGATGAGATGGCTGGATGGCATCACTGACTCGATGGACGCGAGTCTGAGTGAACTCCGGGAGTTGGTGATGGACAGGGAGGCCTGGTGTGCTGCAATTCACGTGCTCACGAAGAGTCGGACACGACTGAGCGACTGAACTGGGTCATTGTTATATTCAAGATGCAGTGAAAGTTCTCCTGTGACTGTCTGGGCCTGATGTATTTTTGAATGACGGTTCTGGGTTAGCTTTCTCTGTACTTTTCTGTGAAAGTTGCTTTGTTTATACTTGTGTCTCTCCTGGGGTCAGAGTCTCCTAGTGGCTGTCCCCTTTACAGGCTATCCTGTTTTACTCTGTATAGTTACACAAACATACCAATGTTTTCGTCTCTCTTTCCTTCGTTAGTAGCGTGTACGCTTCCTTTCTTTCAAGAAGGGGCTTTGGTTTTCATTTCCGTCGTGTCGCTGTTCTCCACCCCGCCAACCTCTTTCGCCTTTGTCGTTTCTCTCCTTCGGCCGCCTTGGTTCTTTTTTTAGCATTTTGAGTTGGGACTACAGTTCACTTTTGTTTGTTACTTTGCTTCCTATTAAGTATTTTTATGTCTGACTTATTCTCTGATTTAAGCATAGTTTTAGGTTCTGATATGTGGTGATTGTGCTTTCATTTTTATGAAGAAATTCTGTGATTCAAGTTTGTATTTCCCTGTTTATCCAAGTGTGGTTGAGTGGAAGGTTTTAAACTTCCTAGCTGGAGACACTGTTTTTGCATTTTGACCACGTTACTGATTTTGTTTCGTCGTGCTGTGATCAGTGTTGCGTATACTCTTTCTCCTTCGTGGAAGCTTCCGACCGCCGGCTGCCCTGCGTGCTTGCTTAGCGCTTGCTGCAGTGCCCCGAGCAGTGGGCATGCTGCGTTCCCGCGTGGAGCTGCCCTGTGGCAGGAGGGCTGCCGTGTCCGCCTGGACCACGAGTGGACACTGCCTGTGGCTGCCGGATGTGAAAGTACCGTGGGCCTTTACTGTGCCAGCGACCCTGCCTCCCAGGCCCCCAGATGTTCACAGTGAGGGGCAGGGCGGTCTCCTTGGAGCTTCCTTCTGTGGTGGTGCCAGGTGCCTCTGCTCTCCGGGAGAGCCCAGCACCGGGCTCTTTCTGGAGCGCCCTCTGCTCAGGCAGAGCCCTGGCTTGGGGAGGGGGGGTCTCTGGTGCGCTGCGTTACCCTTGGTCTGTTCCCCGCCGGCTCTGGCCTCGCCTCTTCACCGCGCCCTCTGCTCAGGCAGAGCCCTGGCTTGGGGAGGGGGGTCTCTGGTGCGCTGCGTTACCCTTGGTCTGTTCCCTGACGCCGCCTCTGGCCTCTCCTCCTTGCTGCTCACTCAGGTCACGGTTCAGAGTCTGATCACAACCCTGAGTGCTGTGGCTTTGATCCCTACCCTGGGGCCGTGGCTGTGGGGTCCAGGCGACTGAAGACTGAATGGCCGGCCCCTGGGCCTTCCCGCTGGTGACGGTTTTCCAATCCCGTTTTCACATCCCCAGCTCACTGGCCAGTGTTCTGCAGCTGCTCTTGCCAGCCTCAGCCTCGGCCTGGGCCCTTGACCACCTTGGGTTTGGTGACACCGTCTCATGTTTATTTCTGAATTTCTGTTTATGCATTTTTGGCTGTGCTAGGGCTTCGTTACAGTGCAGGCTTTCCTCTGGCTGCAGAGAGCAGCGGCTTCTCACTGCAGCGGCTTGTTTTGGCGGTGCACCGGCGCTAAGGCATGCGGGCTCAGTAGTTGCGACGCACGGGCTTAGCTGCTCCACGGCACGTGGGGTCCCCCGGATCAGGGACTGAACCAGTTTATCCCGCACTGGCAGGCAGGTTCTTTACCACAGACCACCAGGGGGCCCCTCATCATTTCTTTCCCTGGTCATGGGTCATTTTTCACCCTTTCTCAGCAACATTCTGTCCAGAACGAGGTCTGACATTTTCCAGTTTTGCCCTTCATCTTCAGAGTTGCCATAGCAACTCATCACAAGGACAACTGCTCAGGCAGTGAATGACTCCTTTCCCAGTTCAAATCCAGACTCTCTAAGGGAGCTCTGTGTGCCGGGACACTTCTGACATGTTGCCAGTTCCAGATGACAACTCAGCCACGTCCATGCCGGTGGTTTCTCACACACACCAAGCTTTCCTGTGATGTGCTTCCCGTGTTCTTGTTCATTTCTGATGCACCCCATTCCCTCTGGCTCACGCTGAGTCCTCAGGCACCCTGGATGGGAGCTCCATGGCACAGGCTGCCTCCTCTCGCAGGCAGAGTGCGTTCACTGCAGGATGAAGGCCTGCCCTTCTCTGTCTGTGTCTCCGCAGTCCTCTGCGTGACACACGGTGGTTGTTCTTGGAAGTTTCCCTTTGAGGGTGGGCAGGGTCTGTTGGGGGTGGGAGATGAGATTAACTGGCTAAGTTTCCTGTGTCCTCCCATCTTGCTCCAGAGGAAGAACAGGAAGCAGTCTCTCTGTCCTACCCCTTGTCCAACTCGCTGGTGTACGGAGTCGACTGGTCCTGGCTCCGCTTCTGCCGTCTGCCGCAGAGCCAGCCGTCCTCCCCTGGCAGTGGCCCGGAAGCCAGACCAGCAGGCCAGGGCCCGGCCCTGAGGGCTGCAGGCCCGCCACCAGCACGCGCGCCAGAGCAGCCAGCTGGCAGCGACGCAGCGGGTGGCGCCACACGCCCGAAGGGAAGCCAGCCAGAGGCTCCTCCGCAGCCGCCTGCAGAGGACGAGGGTGGGCAGCCGCCCGCTCCAGGGACCAAGGTCTGTGACTGCGACCAGGATCTGGAGGCCGCAGACTTCGACATCAACCTTCTGGCCACTTGCTCCTTTTATAATCATATTCTTCACCTCTGGAAGTGGGAGAACAGCTGAGCTGGGGAAGCCCTTGCTTGCTTTGACAGAGTAAAGACAATTTCCACAAGTAAAACCTAGAGCACATCTTCATCTCTTTTGAGGATGAAGTGACCCCAGACTGTCTCACTGTATGGGACTCAGTGCATCTGTGGACTTTTCTCAGTAAATAGAAAAGCTGTCGGCCTCTCAGATAAACCTTACCTGCTGGGCCCTTCAAAATGGTGTCTCGGTGGCAGCAGGGGGTGGGGTGGAGGAGGGGCTTGGTTCCCAGCTCTCAAACTTGTCGGTTTCCTGTGTTTTGACTTTCAGTTCTTAGGACTTATATAAGCAACTATTTACATTAAAAAATTTAAAGCTACTTTATAATACCAAAATAGTTTTTGTGTTCCCAATGTTAGTAGTTTTCTATGAACATTAAAAAAGATCATGGCACCAGAAGTGCTTGTACAGCCTCCTGTGCAAACAACCAAAGAGAAGGGTGCGTTGCTTTAGCATCCCGTAGACTTGAAAGATGTGAAGTCGTACGGTGGATTAGTCACGCTTCCTCACTGTGGCTTCCGGTAAACCGGGACACAGCTTAACTCCAGAAGTACTGGGCTTGTGACTGATCTGACTCCCACAGGTGAGTTCCTCCTCTCTGGAGGAGCAATGGAGAACTACAGGCCGCTGTGGCACTTGTCAACTCCACAGCATCCACTGATAGGATAGGTAGATGTTCTGAGTCAGAAAACACAAGCTTCTGTTATTTCCTGATAGAACTGTCAGCACAGGTTAGAAAGTATTAATGTTGAACCCTCCTCCAGAGTTTATTTTAGGACATTTCACTTAAGGATCAATTAAACAGAATTAAGATCTGAGAAATTATGAGCTGAAACAGAACGTAAAGAGGAGGGAGGCTGTAGATTATCAGGACTTCCCCTGTGGCCTTATCTTTAGCTTTGCCCCAAGGCGGGGAGGTTCACCAAAATAAACTGCTTTGGGACCCATAAATGTGCTCATTGGTTGTTCCCTGGGGTGAACTCGGGGTGAGTTTCCCAGTGCTGTCACGTGGCTGCATCTGCCTTGTGAACTATCGCCCTCCTGCAAGCTGAGCCACATGGTCTTGCCTCCCTCCCTCTCGGCAGGGGTTCTGGTTTGGCTGGAACCTGAGAACGTCGCCTAGGTCTGTCTCTACGCCTTAACCTCACGCGTGGCGTGCCTCCTTTACACAGTGGCCAGATGCCCAAACCAACACGATACGGTAGGCAAGGTCTTTAATAGAAGCGAAAACGAGGGAACCGCCTCTCCACCCGCCACCCCGGAACTAGGCTGGGCGAGGAGGGTCCAAGTCCTCGGTCGCAGGCACATCGGGCGCGGACGCCGACCACTCCTAGCGCGGGAAGTTCTTGGGGTACAGCTGGAAGAGCTTGCCTTCCTGCGTGGGCTCAAAGCCGTACCGCTCCAGGTGCTCGGGGTCGAAAGTCCCGGCCTTGAAGTCCTTCTCGATAGCCGGCGCCGCCGCCTCCAGAAAGAGCTGCCTGGCCGTCAGGGGGACGTCTGGGCCCGCCGGGGCGCGGTAGTTCACGTAGGGCTTGAGCTTGAAGCCGGCCAGCTCGGGCACCACCAGCTCCGGGACCATTTCCTTGACCAGCACGAACCTGCCGCCGCGACCGTGGAAGCCGACGCCCTTGGCCCCGCGGCCCTTGTGGAAGGTGCGCGGGCCCCGCTTGCTGGTCCACTTGCTCATGCGGTCGGCGCCCCGCACCAGCGCGCGAGCCGCCCCGCTCAGGAGGCCCATGGCGAGGCCCGCGCGCAGCCACCACGCCGCAGCCGGCTCCAGCCGCCTCGGATTCCGGCCCGCCGCGCGGCGCTTCCGGCGCTTCCGGCAGCTTCCGGCCCCCCGGCCCCCGCGCCGCAGGAAGAGCGGCTCCGATTGGCTGCGCCGTGTCGAACGTGCAGCCTCGGCCCTGGGAGGGGGCGGGACCGGCGGCGGCCCGGCCAATGCGCGGGGAGATCCCTCGACCGGCCTGGGGGGCGCCAGGAGCGCGGCCGTCGGGGGCGGGGCTTCGGATCGGCGGGAGGTGGTCTCGGGAGCGCGGCCGTCGGGGGCGGGGCTTCGAGGCGGCGCCGGGCGGCGGGAGGTGGGTCTCGGGAGCGCGGCCGTCGGGGGCGGGGCTTCGGGACGGCGCCGGACGACGGGAGGTGGATATCGGGAGCGCGGACGTTGGGGGCGGGGCTTCGGGGAGGCGGGACGGGAGCGCGCGGTGCCGGTGAGTCGCCGTTCTAGCGCCGCGAAGTGGCCAGCTTAGGGGTCTGAGTCTGTGAGGAGAGGTAGTCATCATCTCCCCCAGCCCGCGCCAGGACGACACTGCCCCCAACGTCCGTCATCTCGACCCCCGCTTGACTCGACGCCCCCAACCCCGACGCCCCTAAACCCGACGCCCCCAACCCGAGTGCCCCCTACACCAGACGCCCCCCAACCTGAGAGCCTTCAACCGGCGGCCCCTGCACCGCTGCCCTCCAGCCCTGCGCCCCCCCGAGCCCCGCGCCTGCAGCCCCGCTGCGCCGGCTCCCCAGTTCTCCTGGACTCGGCCGCCTTCCCTCGGGCCCCGCGCTGTGGCCAGGCGGCGCCCTGGAAGCGCCTCCGTCGTGCGGCAGGTGCTGGGGGCTTGAGCTTTTGTCCCCCTTGAGCCTGGTGGGCATCGGGAGATGGGACTGGGCAGGGCTGGGCGGTAGGGCTGGGGTCAAGGAGCTGCTGGTCCTTGAAAAGACGTCAGAGAAGAAAGTTTCCCACAGGGCACAGACCAGTGAGCAAATGCGGGCGACTCTACACCTGCCCTCTGCCCCTGACTGGTCTGGGTGGGATTTTGAAAGAGAGAAACCCTCCCTCGCTGTGGCCCTTCTAAGAGAGCTGGGAGCCGCAGGTGAGGGCCCGAGACCTGGCCCCTCCTCCTGGCAGAGAGGCCAGGAGAGCAGGGCTGCTCCCACGCTCTCCACAGCCGGGACCAGCACAGCCACCTCCAGGCCTCCACCACACTGGCTGGGAAAGCCTGTGCCCAGCCCACGAGGGAGAGTCTGGCGCACCGCCTGCGGTGGCCACACACCCCACCCCTGCCAGCCTCAGCCTCCTCGCCACGGTCCTGGAACTCGCGGCTGCACTAGGCCTTTGCCCAGACGCCCACACTTGTCTCTGACTGACCGGGAGAGGAGCCCGGGGCTTGGCTGCAGTGCCCGGCCCGTTGGGCAGCCGTGCCAGGGCTGTTTACAGAGGCCGGCGGCTCCCTGGGCTTGCTCCCTTTGCTTTCTCCATGGAGAGCACAGCGCTTCATCAGAGCTTTCCTGTCAACAGAGTGTAACTTAACGTGGACAGGAATGCAGGGAAGGGCTGGGAGGCACCGCTTGGCACGTGAGCCTGAGGTGGTACAACCTGTGCCCTCCTTGGAACCAGTCTTTCTTTTGTTTCACTTTTTAGCCATGGACCAAGAGGAGGCCACTGGCCCAGAGGTACAGAACCTGAGGAGTGCAGTGAGGAATCAGCCCGAAACTTCCCAGTGTGGCCGCTCTGGACAGGGAGAAAGCTGCCCTGCGGCTCCTGGGAGCCGGCTGCCTGTGGTGTGGCCTGTGGGCCTCTCTTCCCGTGTCAGGACTGAACCCCTCCCTCCTGTTCCTCAAGGTCACACTTGTCAGTTCCCACTTCCCTTTAGGAAGCCTGCTTGCTTTGAGGTAGGGCCTTTTTCCTGGGGAACATCTGTAGCCACATCACAGAGACTTTTATTCCTAAACCGGAAAATTGGATGCATTAAAACAGCAGTGAAAAGCTGAAAAGTCGGGGACGCCGACCACTGGAGACTATGAATAGGTCTGGGTCACTCTCAGGACTGTCCCCCTGGCTCCTCCCCTCCCCCCGCCTCCGGGGGTGGCTGAGCTCCGCGGACACACTTGTCTGCCGCCCAGTGGAGGTGGTCTAGCCAAGCACACAGCCTGGGCCAGGAGGGCCTGGGCACCTCACTCTGAGGCAGAAGCTCCCACTGCTTCCTCTGCTTTCTGAGCCAAGTTCGGGGGGTTGAGTCTTTGGATCCCTTCCTTGTTCTGTCTTGATGTAACATTCTGCTTTTGAAACGCTTTTCTGAGTGCGTTGATCTCTGGTTTTCTGGCATCAGCACTGTGTGTGATCCTGGCTCTGAAGGGTCAGGCAAGCTGCTTTAGTGCTTGGCACTTGTGTAAAAGCTTGACAGAACTCACACACACACACCGCCCCCTCCCTCATCCATCCTGTTCCTGACTGCTTGGAAGGGTGTGAGTGCCGGGAGGAGTGGCGGGTAGTTCCTTGTTTGACTGGTTTCTTGCCTTTGCGGGGAACCTGCCAGCATCCCTTGTATCGGAGGTCCAGGCCATCTGCCCACTCACCGTCCCACACTCCCTGCTCTCTCTTGCCTCCCTGTCTTTCTCCTGGGGTCTGGCTTCTGAAGCTCCTTGCTGACTGCCTCCCTGGGAGCCCTTTGCTGCTCTGTGCTGGATTTCACGTTCTCAGGATCCAGCTGGCTCGTTAGGGTCTCTCAGCACTGCTGCGGTGTGGGCGTGCGTCCGCCCTTGGGCCAGCAGCATGTGGTCCCGCTTGCGATGCGCGGGCACTGGAGAGGTGGCCTTTGCACGCCCCTGCCAGCCAGGTTTGCTCCTCTGGACTCGCACCCCGAGGGGCAGGGAGGCTGAGAATGGAGGGCTCGGATGCCCGGAGCCTTTGCTGTTAGTGCGGCGCAGCTGCTGGCCCTGCCCAGCCATCCTGTGGGTGGGTAGCCCTTCTCCAGAGCAGAACGGGACTCGGGCCCTTTGCCTCCTGAAAGGCCACTTCACTTTGGAGGTCTCCAGGGCTGCCAACTTTTCCCCTGACCCACAGCTCTGGCCCTTCCTGACTACAGGCTTCTCCCCTAGGTGGGCTTCCATCTGGCCACCCTATGGTCCTGGGGTCTGGAGCTGATGCAGCAGCATTCCCAGTCCACCATGGTAACCACCTAACTGCTCCCGGGTGATGGGCGGGCCCCAGAATCAGTGGCCCCCTTCTGCCCAGGCCGCCTGGGGCCCTTTGTGTCCAGCCTGTGTTTGGGGTTGGGGGGTCTTGGTGCCTTGCTGATGGGTGCGCTGTCTGTGACCTTGCCCAGCTGCTGGGGATTGTGATTGGAGTCTTCCTGGCCCTGGCCCTCATCGGCACCACCGTCTTTTTTGTGTACAGAAGGGTTAGCCAATTCCGTGAGTATCTTGCTTGAGGCTGTGGCTTCAGTAGGGGAGGGAGAAGAGGGCTTGAGAGGGTGGTAGGTTCGGGTGACCTTCCCCACGTTCTAAGCTCCCACAGATAGCTCTCAAGGCGCAGTGGCTTTTGTTGGAAACTGCTGGCCTGTCGACAGCTCGTCGGATCCGTGGAATTTAACTGTGTCCTGAACTCTCTTGGCTCTCATTTCCAAGAAGAGATGAAATCCCGCTTTCTCTGCTTGGATGTCTCACAGCCCGGGAACGAGATGCTGTGTGGCACAGGGTGGGCGGGACAAGCTCGGTGTGCACGCACGGCTGGCCCACCTGAGCTCAGGCAGCCCTTTTGGTGCCCCTTGGCACCCCTTGCAGGACAGGTGCAGCCCAGTCCTCAGTACAGGTTCCGGAAGAGAGACAAGGTGATGTTCTACGGCAGGAAGATCATGAGGAAGGTAACTCAACGCTGCGGGCCCCTCCTCCCTCGGGGGTCGGCTTCAGCCTGTGCCTGGGGCCGCTCGGGGAAGGTCTGGGCGGGCACAGCACCCGGAGAGGAAGTGAGCCAGGAAGGAGGGCAGGAGCCCCTCTCAGGAGCCCCCAAGTGAGCCGAGCAGAAGGTCCTGGCCCCGGTTTGGATTGGTGGGCCTCCCATGATTTGGGGCCGGGCCCTGCAAGGTGGAAACTCCCAGGCCTCACTTCCCAGTGTCGCAGCCATCCTGGGGATGGGCAGCCTTCGCTGGTGGGCCCCATCCCCTCCCCGCCACTGAGGACAAAGGGCTCAGCAGGCTCCCAGAGGCTTACTGTGCCGCAAAAGCGTGCGTGAAACATTCGCTGACAAGTAGAAATATTTCGTTTGTTGCTTTTCTCTAGACACACAGTTAGTTTGTGTTCTTTGTAGAAGAACTTGAACCGTCAGCGGAGGAGTCGCGTGGGTGTCCCTGGTGGCTCCTTCCCTTCAGGGTCCAGGGCGCTGAGAGGGAGGTTGGTTCAGGCCGCCGTGTCTGCCGGGGGCGGCCCTGGGACGCGGTGTGCAGGCTACCGCGGTCTCGTGTGGGGCCACGCGGAATGACCTGCGAGCAGGTCTCAAGGCACTCGCGTGTGGCTGGGCCTGGGGCTGTCCACGGATGACCCCACTGAGGACTCTGGTGGCAAGCTGGATTTGGTCTCAGGAAGACAGGAACGTGGTCTGGTGGGGCCAGAACCCCTTGGGGGCAAGGGGGGGTCACGGTGACAACAGCAACAGCCGCAGCCCACACCACGGGGCAGACGCAGCTTGGGAGCTGCCAAGGGGGCCGGCTGGCGCCAGGGCAGGAGCCAGGCCCTTTGTGCTCCTCGGCAGCGCTGCTTGCAGCGGTCTGGTGGGCCTGGGCTGTGAGGGGGACAAAGCGCTGTCCAGGCCGGGAGGGTGTGCAGGCGCTGGGGTTGCGTGTACCAGCGTGACGGGTGTGAGGAGGAGGGCGCCGGCCTTCCAGGAGAGGGACGCAGGGCCGAGGACGCCGCAGCTCTCGGGGGCACGGGCTCTCTGGGGGCGTGGCCCTGTGTCCTCCCTGTCAGCAGCGCCAGGGAGGTTCCCTGTGTCCTGGGCAGGCGAGCAGGTGGGGCCGGGCCGGAATGCTGGTGTCAGGCCCGCAGGAGCCACGTCCTGAGGGCTGGAACCAACCCTGAGACTGGGAACTGGATCGCACAGGTCTCAGAGTCCAGACTTAGCTGCCCCCTTTCACTCTGCAGGTGACCACGCTTCCCCACACACTTGTGGGGAGCACAGCTGCCCCCCGGCAGCGGGTGAGGAAGAGGACCAAGGTGCTGTCTTTGGCCAGGAGGTACTGGGAATGCCCTTCAGACCAGTCAGGTCCCAGCGGCCCTCCCCAGTGAGCTTTCTGTGGCTTCCCTGCTGTGGGCTCACAGCCTCAGTGCTCTCTGCTTCATTTTTGATTTTTGAGTGTTTGATGGGTGAATCTGGCTGCATCAGGCCTCCGTCGTGGCGCTCAGGCTTTGTTGCTCGGTGGCAAGCGGGATCTTGGGTCCCCAGCCAGGATCAGCCCCCGCCCCTGCACTGCCGGGGAGATTCTGAACCCCGGCCGCTAGGGAAGCTCCTTGCTGTCCGCTTTTGAGCGCCTCTGGGCCTCTGCCCCAGGTGTGTGCCTCTGTGCTTTGTAGGATCCTGCGGTTCAGGAAGGAGTGCCCCACCTTGCAGCCAAAGGAGCCCCCGCCCTCCGTGCTGGAGGCTGACCTCTCGGAGTTTGACGTGAAGAGCTCTCACCTGCCCTCCGAAGTCCTGTACATGCTGAAGAACGTCCGGTAAGAGAGAGGTGGGCCTGGGGGCTCTCGGTGTGCTTGCCTGGACTCCAAGGTGGCCTTCCCCTGCGGCCACTGCTGGTTGTGTCGACAAAAAAAATCAGTAAACAGCCTGTAACAGGAATAGAGAAGAGTTTTATTTGAGCCAAACTGAGACTGTAACCCAGGAGACAGCCTCTGAGACAGCTCTGAGGAGCTTCTCCAGAGAAGCATGGTTTTCAGCACAGTTTTACATCTTGTCTGAATGAAGAATGTTGAACTGGTCAGGGATACATTCCTTCAGGGTATCAGAAAGAAATCAAAACCAGATCAGCACGTACCCGGCGAGTCAGTGTGGCCTTGACACCTGGGAAGGGAGTCTTACCGTGGAAGGAGCACCGGGATTGACGGCCCAGGATGGGAGGCACTGAGCCCTCATTTTTAACGTGGGCGTTCCTTACTTCTGCTGAGTGTTCAGTTCAGATCAGCCGCTCAGTCGCGTCCCCATGGACTACAGCACGCCTGTCCATCACCAACTCCTGGAGCTTGCTCAGACTCAGGTCCATTGAGTCGGTGATGCCATCCAGCCATCTCGTCCTCTGGCGTCCCCTTCTCCTCCTGCCCTCAGTCTTTCCAGCGTCAGGGTCTTTTGCAGTGAGCCAGTTCCTCGCATCAGGCGGCCAGAGTGCTGGAGTTTCAGCTTCAGCCTCAGTAAGTGTGCCCTTCAGTAATTACAGCGGATGCACGGTGTGTGTTTGATCAGCCACAAATAGGATCTTCTGTCTAGTGAGCATAAAGTGGGTGTCCACACGTGTAGCAGCCAGAACGGCCTCTCTGGGTCTCAGCACGTGATCCTTTCTGTCATCACTTGGCAAAGCTTCTCTCCTCTAGCTGTCACTGCCCTCCTGGTGGTGAGCGGAGCCGCCTCACCGGTTCTTTCCCATGCGCGTCTGCTTCTCGGAGTTTCTGCCTTCAGGACGACGCAGAGCGAGTGTGGGAAGCGAGTGGCTGGATGGAAGATTGGAAGTCTGGCTCCCTGTCTCTCCCTGGAAGCCCCAACTCCTCTTTGCAGCGCTTCACCAACTGCCCTTGGTTACAGACCTGGCTCAAACGCACAGTCGCGGCCTGAGAGTTCTCTGAGCTCCTGGGACAGCAGCTGATGGCGATCCTAGACCGCAGGCTCCTGCCCTGCTGGCCCCCCGGCGCTAGTGCGGCAGGCTCTGCGGCCCTTGGGAGCTCTCCCTGTGGTCTGGCCAGCAGGGACAGTGGCCTCTGCCCCTCCCCCGCTTCCTGAAGGTGTCCCACGTGTTCTGTTTTCTGTAGGGTCCTGGGTCACTTTGAGAAGCCGCTATTCCTGGAACTTTGCAAACACATGGTCTTTGTGCAGCTTCTGGAAGGGGAGTACATCTTCCGGCCGGGAGAGCTGGACAACAGCATCTATGTGGTGCAGGACGGGCGGCTGGAGGTCCGCGTCCGGGACTCGGTGAGTGCCCTCGGCGGGGTGGGGGCGCTGCTCTGCTGGCGCTCAGGGGTCTGCCCTCTGGAGCATTTCTCAAGTTTTCCATTGAAAAGTTAGTGCAAAGCGTGTTTTATGTAGATAGGAGAGTCATACTTTACTTCTCCAGCAACAGATATACAGTTGAATATAAGTTAAAGGCCAGCTTGCACAGCAAAACCAGGTCCTTTGAGTGGTTCAAAGAGGTAAGGGCTTCAGCTGGCTCACATGAGAAGTGTCCACTCCTCGGCCCACCTTTTGGGATTTCGGCAGCCCCGAGCTCATCACAAACTCCTTCCGTATTCTGAGGTGGCAGATCCTGCAGTGGTTGTCGTTGAATTGAACCATTGGTTCATTTCTACAGGTCCCTAAGCACTCCAACTGGGAGTGAAAAGTTTGTCATGAAGTCGTCCCCCTACCTTTCTGCTGAGCATTCCCGGGTGATCGCCAGGATGCTGGCAGAGTTTTGAAGTGTGCAAGGTGGAGCAGTGCAGCCATGAATATGGGGCTCTCCAGTTGGCTTTCGATTACATGCTGTATGAGAGCAGCTGCTTCACACGCTCTCCCTGGAGGCACTTGGGAAGCCTCTGCGCCTGCTCGTGGTGGAGCTGGGCAGCCATCCCTCCTGTCTCCAGGCTGGAAGCAGCGCTGCTGCTCTTTGCCCTTCCGGGTAGTTTTCTATAGTTGCTCCTGTCCTTTTCTAGTTCTTTTCTGGGGCAAAATCCAGTGGAGCATCTGGGTTATTCTCAGGAGTAACTCTGGGCAGACTGAAGGCCTCCCCAGCTGCATTCTGCACAGCTGTCTTATGCAAATTCCTTCCCCACTGGGCGGTGAGGCTGGCTTTGTGGGCCAGAGCACCTCAGAGGGGAATGCGGAGGGCCCAGCTGAGGGCCTTCGGAGTGCAAAATCTCAAGCTTGAGTTCTCCGGAGGAAAAGACACATCGGACCACAGCCGCGCTTAACGCGGCCTGTCGGCTGCGCTTGACGCGGCCTGTCGGCCTCCGTGAGGCAGGGCCTGCGCAGGGGCTGGCGCCGCTCCCGCTGCCTCAGGGCCCCTCCGTGGGTGGGCACTGACCCGCAAGGTCAGCCGCATGCTTGTCGCATTTTCAGGTTTCAGGCTGTAAATGATTTTAACTGTAAGAAAGTAATTAAGGTGTTAATTCAGCTGGAAGGTAACTCCTTGCCGCCTGCTTCTGTTGAATTATGTGCTTAAATCACAGTTGCCGGGGGAGGGGGCATCTCTAGACCAAGCCTCCTGGGTACTTATTTGCCTGGTGGTAGGTGACCCAGGCTTCCCACCACAGACAGTGAACCCTGGACTGCATGAGGTTGCCCCCATCCCCAGCCACGTGAACTTCCCACCTGTTGGGCCCTGGGTGGACCTGACCCAGGACGGCTCCGGAATGTCCTTCCAGCTTTTAGATCACAGTGTTATCGGGGTACAGGTCTCACGTGTAGCTTTGTGAGTGACCTGGGGGGATAATCAGAAAGGACATGCTTTCATCTAGTCTCCTTGGCGGGCGGGGGGGCCCTCCATGTCATCTGCCTGGCAGGCCTTCCCAAGAGGGCCAGAGCCTTTGGCCCAGATGGAAGGACTCCTGGACTGTGACCTGTGCCAGGTTTGAACAAGTTCAAAGGTATTTTTCTGGGTCACCCTGAGATGAAGTTCCTATCCTAAATCACCAGCATTGCCTGGTTTCCTTTCTCCTTTAATCCAGTGGGAAAAAATATGTCAAAATGCTGTCGTTTATATTGAGAATCACTGCGTTTGGTTTCCGCAGCCTTTTAGTTGGGCCCACCAGCTCTCTCAGCAGATCCTCCTGGTGCTAACAAGACACAAGGCTGAAGGCCAGGCTGGGCCTCCCTGTGCCTCTTAGCCACCCTCATCTTCCTGCTCCGTTCCGCATGTCGGCAGGGTGCAGCCTCTGCCCCGTGCGGCCAGTGGTGGGTGGCGGTTTGCCTGGCCCCACCGTGGGTGCCTCTCCTCTGCTTCCCAGGCGCAGGACGGCACTGAGGTGACGGTCAAAGAGGTTCTGGCTGGAGACAGCGTCCACAGCCTCCTCAGCATTCTGGACGTCATCACCGTGAGTGTCTCCTCTCCCTCGCGTCTGCCCGCGCTCACTGGACGGCAGGCCCCTCTCCAGTGACGGGGGCCACCCTGGTGGGTGGGGGCATGCCGGGAGCGGCCGGGAGTGGCCCTGGCTCAGGGTCTGGGGGGAGCTCGGGGCTGGCTTATGGGCTTTGGTGTCCCCTAAATGACCAGGCTTTGCAGTGAGCGGCCTGGGCGTGGCCTCCCGGCGTCACAAGCATAAAGCGCCGCAGGACGGAGGCGACCTCTCCTGTCCTCAGGCCCTAAGGCGCCTTCCCAGGAGAGGCCCTTCCTGGACCTTCTGTGCTAACGTGTGTCCGTCAGTGATTTTCAGCTTTTGTGCTGTTCATCAGTGCAGTGAACAGTCTTGTGTGGACACTGTTTCCTGAGTTTGAAGGCCAGTCTGTAGGGCAGATCCTTAGGAGACTCCCTGGATCCAAGGGCGCTGCCTCCCGCCACAGAGACTGGAGCGCCAGGCCCGTGAGGGCGCCTCCCCCGCCAGTGAGCGTCTCACAGCTGGTGTTTGCTCGTTGTCTCGCTGTATCTCACGGTTTGCTGAACCCGGGGTGGGCAAGGTGCAAGCGGGGAAGCTGAAAGATGTGAGGAGAGACTGCAGACTTGTGCATTCTCTCTGGACTGGCGTAGAAGCTGTAGCAGCAGACATCCCGGATTCCCTGTTCTCAGGGTTGACCCGGTGGACACAGCCGTAACGCAGCATAGGACACCATAACACGGGCGTCATGGAGCCTTCATGCAGCCTCAGGGGCTTTTCAGGTGGAGCTTAGATATGTTTACAGGACAGAAGTGGCCTGTGGCCAAGCGGACGCGTCATGACGGACCTGCGCGGCGCTGTAAGCGATCGCAGCCGTAGCATAGCCGTCCGCGTGCTCTCAGATCATGGGGCGGGAGCGAGGGGCCCTGGGCGTGAGAGAGCCTGACCTCCGCCATCTTGGCGAATTTGATCTTTCTTGACATTCCACCCCTTCAGGGCCTCTCACCTCATCGTCTCTGCACAGTCCATCCTCTGCAATATTCCCGTGGTGGATAACACTGACTCTTGGATTTATATCTTGCAACAGTAGGAGAGGCTGCAACAAGAAACAGCACCTGTCACCCAGGATATAGCCTGGGTGACACGTTACTTGTAAAACCCCCACAGGCGCCAGGCCAACCCCTTCAAGAAGGAGACTTTTGTGGCGTCCACAGTCCACCCTCATGATCACACTGTTTTGAGGACACAGCCTTTACAGCACGTTGTCCTGAAGCCCCAGCCAGGACACAGCCTTTCCAGTCTGCTGCCCTAAATGTGCATCATTCGGCCACCACAGCCACCAGTGTGCGTTAGGACCAAGGAACTGCTCCCGCTCGCCGAAAATAAGGCTGCATTCGGCACCAGTGTCAGCCAGGGCCAGTACTCTCTGTACGTTAGCCAGTGACCAGTGAATTGCAAGGCCTACATGGGGCCTCCAGTCCCTGCTGGGGCTCTTTGGGTGGGCACGATGATTTGAGCCCTGTTCAGTGGCTCTGACGGTAAAGTGTCTGTCTACAATGCGGGAGACCTGGCTTCAAGCCCTGGGTTGGGAAGATCCCCTGGAGAAGGAAATGGCAATCTACTCCAGTACTGCTGCCTGGAAAATCCCATGGACAGATGAGCCTGGTACGCTACAGTTTACGGGGTCGCAAAGAGTTGGACACGACTGAGCGGCTTCACTTCAAAGCAGAAAAGGGCATCTGAAGGGACACCTTTGGGCGCCGTATAGTCTCCTAGCTGAGCCACCCGTGTCTCTCGCATGGCACCTAGACTGCTGCTCTAGGCTCAGCTGCACGGTTGGCCTCGCTGACAAGCAGGGACCTGCAGCCTCAAATGTTCTACAACCTTTGTCTCAATGAGGGGTGAGGGGTTATAGATGCCAACTGCTCTATCTCATCCCCGAAACAGATGATACCCTCCACCCCTGTGTCCCAGAGTCGCAAAAGCCACGCTGCCAAGGGTTCCGCTTGCTTCTGCTATAGCTGCTTCCCCAAGTCCAGCACCTCCACCTGAGCGTATGGTTGATGCGTCGTGAACTCGGCCACACTGGGGGCCCCCGCGGACGCCCCCGCCGGGCCACAGGCTGCTCATGCGCCACTGTGCCGCACACCGGGTCTCACTGGCACGCAGGGGCCCGGGTCTCGTGTTGCTCATCGTCACCAGCTCTTCTGTGATCGTGGCTTTCATTCTGTCCTGTCTCTGATGGATAAGGTTAAGAGGCTGGTGAGAGCTTCCTGGTGGGAGGGATTGGTTGTGGGTAAAACTGGGTCTTACGCTGGTGGGCAGGGCCACGCTCAGTTCAGTTCAGTCGCTCAGTCGTGTCCGACTCTGCAACCCCATGGACTGCAGCACGCCAGGCCTCCCTACGCATCACCAACTCCTGGAATTTACCCAAACTCATGTCCATTGAGTCGGTGATGCCATCCAACCATCTCATCCTCTGTTGTCCCCTTCTCCTCCTGCTCGCAATCTTTACCAGCATCAGGGTCTTTTCCAGTGAGTCAGCTCTTTGCATCAGGTGGCCAAAATACTGGAGTTTCACCTTCAACATCAGTCCTTCCAATGAACACCCAGGACCAATTTCCCTTAGGATGGACTGGTTGGATCTCCTTGCAGTCCAAGGGACTCTCAAGAGTCTTCTCCAACACCACAGTTCAAAAGCATCAATTCTTCGGCGCTCAGCTCTTTTTATAGTCCAACTCTCACATCCATACATGACCACTGGAAAAACCATAGCCTTGACTAGACGGACCTTTGTTGACAGAGTAATGTCTTCTGCTTTTTAATATGCTGTCTAGGCTGGTCATAACCTTTCTTCCAAGGAGTAAGCGTCTTTTAATTTCATGGCTGCAGTCACCATCTGCAGTGATTTTGGAGCCCAGAAAAATAAAGTCAGCCGCTGTTTCCACTGTTTCCCCATCCATTTGCTGTGAAGTGATGGGACTGGATGCCATGATCTTAGTTTTCTGAATGTTGAGCTTTAAGCCAACTTTGTCACTCTCCACTTTCACTTTCATCAAGAGGCTCTTTAGTTCCTCTTCACTTTCTGCCATAAGGGTGGTGTCATCTGCATATCTGAGGTTATTGATATTTCTCCTGGCAATCTTGATTCCAGTTTGTGCTTCCTCCAGCCCAGCGTTTCTCATGATGTCCTCTGCATATAAGTTAAATAAGCAAGGTAACAATATGCAGCCTTGACGTACTCCTTTTCCTATTTGGAACCAGTCTGTTGTTCCATGTCCAGTTCTAACTGTTGCTTCCTGACCTGCATGCAGGTTTCTCAAGAGGCGGGTCAGGTGGTCTGGTATTCCCATCTCTTTCAGAATTTTCCACAGTTCATTGTGATTCACACTGTCAAAGACTTTGGCATAGTCAATAAAGCAGAAATAGATGTTTTTCTGGAACTCTCTTGCATTTTCGATGATCCAGCGGATGTTGGCAATTTGATCTCTGGTTCCTCTGCCTTTTCTAAAGCCAGCTTGAATGTCTGGAAGTTCACGGTTCATGTACTGCTGAAGCCTGGCTTGGAGGATTTTGAGCGTTACTTTCCTAGCGTGTGAGATGGGACATAATGTAGCATTATTGCAGCCGCAAGGGCTTTTCGGGTGGAGCTTATATATGTTTGCAGGACAGAAGTGGCCCGTGGCCAAGTGGGCGCGTCATGGCGCACGTGCGCAGTGCTGTCCGTGGCCTTACTGCTTCATGACCACGTTACAGAACGTGGGGTGAGAGCGAGAGGCCCTGGGCTGGGAGGCCTGACCACCGCCATCTTGGCCGATTTGCTCTTTCCGTACACTACTCCAATAGGTTAAAAAAATAGCATCTCATGTTAGTTTATGATTTTTAAACTTTTTATCATGGAATATTCCAAACATGTTCAAAAATAGAATAGTAAAATTAATTAACAGCTGAGCCTGCAAAAGGCTCAGCTCAGTGTGCCTCATTTCCTCCCAGTTAACTGGAATTTAGTATTTAATTTTTTCTTCTGATCAAAGCCTGCTTACAGGAAAACAAATCGTAAGCGTATGCCCTGTTTTGATAGAGGCATGCACCTGTGTCCCTGGAAAGGTGTATCTGATTGTAATCTTATCCTTGGAAGTCACATCTTTCGCTTCTCTTTTTAGCTGTGTGCCGAGGCAACTTGTACTTCAGTTTCTCCAGACACTGCACAGAGGCGTCTCTGGGGCAGTTCAGCAGAACCGTGGCAGGGCTGCCTCTGTGCGGGCCCAGGAGCCTCGGAGCTTGTGAGATGCTGGCCGTGGATGGGTCCCTGGTGGGTGTCCTCCACGCCAGCCCTAAGTTGTTGTGCGTGACGAGGGTGACAGGCTCCACGTGGAGACTTCAGCGGTGTCCACTGTGCTCAGCCTGCCCCTGTCAGACCAGTGCCCGTGCGCTGAACTGCCTGGGGCCGGCGGGGGAGACGTGCATGGGCCTCCGGCCCTCTGCCTGCTCCCGGGACCTCACCTGCCTTTAGCACACGCTCGGCCAGGGCTGAGGGGCCCCACCCGCTCTAAGCAGACCTGCCTGCTTCCTGCCTGGGGGCAGCCCCTGCCTGGAACCTTGTGCTGGGAGAGGGCGCCCGGGTGTGCCCGATGGGCCATAGGCGGGTGGTTCTGTGGGGTTCTGGCTTGAGTGTCTGAGCCTGTGAGGTGTGCTGTGGGCCTGGGAGGTCTAGGCAGGCTGTCCGTCGTGTGGGGGGGCTCCTAGATCAGAATGAGAGCGGGCGCTGGAGGCTCACGTCTTACCTCTTGGTCTTGATCCCGACCGCGTTGTGACTTCTGGGCTGAGCGCCCTCTGCGGCAGCTCCGCAGGCTGTGTGCTGAGCAGGGCCAGGCGCCTGCTGTCGCCCAGGCTGGGCCCCTCGGCCCGGGTCCCCGCGGGCCGCTGGCCTGTCCGCACAGGGCCCCCGGGCCGGAGCGCGGGGAGGCGGGTGTTTGGAAAAAACACGTCCGTGCTGGGTTAAATGGTCGTTTGGAAGGACATCATTTTCGCCTTACCAAATGTGTATTTGTGATTTAAAATTCCTTTTATTTGTTCTTATCAAAATAACCTGAGCAAATTCTCACAGTGCTTTTGATGCTTCGTGAAGTGCAGCTCCCTGCTCTGCCACCCTCTCCCCAGAAACGCCACTGCGGCTGCTGCAGCCCCGTGTGCGGCTGCGTGAAGCCCCTTGCTGCTTCCCGGTCCCCGCTCGGTCCTGTTCTGACTCACCGATTCCTCTGATCATCCTGTTCTGACTCACCGATTCCTCTGATGGTGCTCTGACTCTCCGCCGCAGAAAGCGCGCTGCTGGCCTCACCGTCCCGCTCCGCTCTCCGCACCTGTGGGCGGGGTTGGCGGCCCAGCCTGTGGAGCCTGGAGGGGAGGTTCTTTCTCGCTCCCCTGGAGGTGACCGTTGCCTCGCTGTCGGTCGCTTGGGTTGTGTGCGTGGCGTGCGCTGCTGCCCTTGCCCAGGAGTCCGTGCGTCGGGGAGCGCCCTCCGGGTCCGCAGGCTCTGCCCGCTGTGAGCTTCTGGGGCCCTCGGTCCGCCCCCGCCCCGGGCAGGGTCCTTCCTTCCCGGCAGGGCCCCCCCTCCTCTCCCGAGCTGCCTGTTCAGGTGAAGCAGGTCCTCTGTTGCTTCCTGAGAAGTGTGCCGGGAGCGTGGGCTTGGGTACCTTCCGGGTCCAGAGCTGTCTTTATTCGGCGCTCCCTTCACCTTTCCACTGCACTTCTAAGGGGATTTTCTTAACTTTACTTTCCAGATCTCCCGCTGAGATTTTGATTTCTGTCAACATTTTTTATTATAGAAGTCTAGTTGACTTACAGTGTTGCTTTAATTTCACATATACAGCAAACTGATTCAGCAATATATGTATATATATATATTTTCACGTTCTTTCCCATGATGGTTTATTACAGGGCATTGCATGTGCTTCCCTGCGCTGTAGAGGAGGTCCTTGTTGGTTCCCTGTTTTAAGCATGTGGGCGTCCAGTTGCTCAGTCACGTCCGATTCTTTGTGGCCCCATGGGCTGCAGCACGCCGGGATGCTCTGCCCTCGGCTATCTCCCGAAATTTGCTCAAATTCATGTCCATTGAATCGGTGATGCCCTCCAACCGTTTCATCCTCTGCCTCCCCCTTCTCCTCTTGCCCTCAGTCATTCCCAGCATCAAGGTCTTTTCCAGTGAGTTGGCTCTTTGCATCACATGGCCAAAGTATTGGAGCTTCAGCTTCAGCATCAGTCCTTCCAATGAATATTCAGGGTTGATTTTCTTTAGGATTGACTGGTTTGATCTCCCTGGAGTCCAAGGGACTCTCAAGAGTCTTCTCCAGCACCACAGTTCAAAAGCATCAATTTTTTTGTGCTCAGCCATCTTTATGGTTCAACTGTCACATCCATACATGACTGCTGGAAAACCATAGCTTTGACTATACGGGCTTTTGTTGGCAAAGTGATGTCTCTCTGCTTTTCTTTCAAGGAGCAAGCGTCTTTTAATTTCATGGCTGTAGTCCCTGTCCACAGTGATTTTGGAGCCCAAGAAAATAAAATCTGCCACTGCTTCCACTTTTTCGCCCATCTTTTACCATGAAGTGATGGCACCAAATGCCGTGATCTTAGGTTTTTGAGTGTTGAGTTTTAAGCCAGCTTTTTCACTCTCCTCTTTCACTCTCATCAAGAGGCTCTTTAGTATCTCTTCACTTTCTGTCATTAAGAGTGCTATCATCTGCATATCTGAGGTTGTTGATACTTCTCCCCAAAATCCTGAATCCACCTTTTGGTTCTTGCAGTCCAGCATTTTGAATGATGTACTCTACATATAAGTTAAATAAGCAGGGTGACAGTATATAGCCTTGAGATACTTTTGTCCTAATTAGGAACCAGTCCATTGTTCTATATCTGGTTCTAACTGTTGCTTTTTGTTGGAGAAGGAAATGGCAGCCCACTCCAGTGTTCTTGCCTGGAGAATCCCAGGGACAGGGGAGCCTGGTGGGCTGCCGTCTATGGGGTCGCACAGAGTCGGACATGACTGAAGCGACTTAGCAGTTGCTTTTTGACCTGCATACAGGTTTCTCAGGAGGCAGGTACGGTGGTCTGGTATTACCATCTCTCTAAGAATTTTCCACAGTTTGTTGTGATCCACACAGTCGAAGGCTTTAGCATAGTTAATGAAGAAGTAGATGGTTTTCTGGAACTTTCTTGCTTTCTCCATTATCCAGTGAATGTTGGCAATTTAATCTCTGGTTCCTCTGCCTTCGAAACCCAGCTTGAACGTCTAGAAGTTCTCAGTTCATATACTGCTGAAGCCTGGCTTGAAGAATTTAGAGCATAATTTTGTTAGCATGTGAAATGAGCGCAATTGCAAGGTAGTTTGAACATTTTTTGACATTGCCCTTCTTTGGGATTGAAATGAAAACTGACCTTTTTCAGTCCTGTGGTCACTGTTGAGTTTTCCAAACTTGCTGGCGTATTGAGTGCAGCACTTTGACAGCACCATCTTTTAGAACTTGAAATAGCTCAGCTGGAGTTCCATCACCTCCAGCGGCTTTGTTCATAGCAGTGCTGCCTCAGGCCCACTTGACCTCACACTCCATGGTGTCCAGATCTAGGTGAGACCACGCCGCTGTTTACCTGGGTCATTAAGGCTTTTTTATATATAGTTCTGTGTGTTCGTGCCACCTCTTCTTGATCTTTTCTGCTTCTTTTAGTCTCTACTGTTTCTCTCGTTTACTGTGCCCATCCTCGCATGAAGTGTTCTCTTGGCATCTCTAATTTTCATGAAGAGATCTCTAGTCTTTCCTATTCTATTATTTTCCTCTATTTCTTTGCATTGATCACTGAGGAAGGCTTTCTTATCTCTCCTCACTATTCTTTGGAACTCTGCCTCCAGTTGGGTACATCTTTCCCTTTCTCCCTTGTCTTTCAGTTCTTTTCTTAGCTATTTGTATACCCTCCTCAGACAACCACTTTGCCTTCTTGCATTTCTTTTGATTTGGAATGGTTTTGGTCACTGCCTCCTGTTCAGTTCAGTTCAGTCGCTCAGTCGTGTCCGACTCTTTGTGAACCCATGGACTGCAGCACTCCAGGCCTCCCTGTCTAATCACCAATTCCCAGAGCTTGCTCAAACTCATGTCCATTGAGTTGGTGATGCCATCCAACCATCTCACCCTCTGTCATCCCCTTCTCCTGCCCTCAATTTTTCCCAGCATCAGGGTCTTTTCAAATGAGTCAGCTCTTTGCATCAGGTGGCCAAAGTAATGGAGTTTCAGCTTCAGCATCAGTCCTTCCCGTGAACACCCAGGATGACCTCCTTGAGGATGGACAATGTCACGAACCTCCCTGTAGTCCTTCAGGCACTCAGTCTCCGGATCTAACTCCTTGAGTCTATTCGTCACCTCCACTGTATAGTCATAAGGGATTTGATTTAGATCATACCTGAATGCTAATGATTTTCCCTACTTTTTTCAATTTAAGCCTGAATTTTGTAATAAGGAGCTCATGATCTGAGCCACAGTCATCTCCCGGTCTTGTTTTTGCTGACTAACTGTACACAGCTTCATCTTCAGCTGCAGAGAATGTAATCAATCTGATTTCAGTATTGACCATCTGGTGATGTCCCTGTGTAGAGTCATCTCTTAGGTTGTTGGGAAAAGATTTGTTATGACCAGTGTGTTCTCCTGATCAAACTTGTTAACCTGTGCCCTGCTTCATTTTGTACTCCAAGGCCAAACTTGCCTGTTATTCCAGGTATATCTTGACTTCCTACTTTTGCTTTCCAGTCCTCTATGACGAAAAGGCAATATTTTTTTTTTTTTTTTTTTGGTGTTAGTTCTAAAAAGGTCTTGTAGGTCTTCATGCTGCTGCTAAGTCGCTTCAGTCGTGTCCGACTCTGTGCGACCCCACAGATGGCAGCCCACTGGGCTCCGCCATCCCTGGGATTCTCCAGGCAAGAACGCTGGAGTGGGTTGCCATTTTCTTCTCCAATGCATGAAAGTGAAAAGTCAAAGTGAAGTCGCTCAGTCGTGTCTGACTCAGCGACCCCATGGACTGCAGCCCACCAGGCTCCTCTGTCCATGGGATTTTCCAGGCAAGAGCACTGGAGTGGGGTGCCATTGCCTTCTCCAGTAGGTCTTCATAGAACTGGTCAGGCGCAGCTTCTTTGGCGTCAGTGGTTGGGGTGTAGACTTGGGTTGCTGTGGGGTTGGGTGGTTTGCTTTGAAGGTGAGCACTCATCCAGTGGTATGTTAAATTAGTAGTGTGTGCATGCTAACCCCTAGCCCTAGCCCTCCGCCTTCTCCCTTTGGTGACTGTAGGCTGTTTCCGTGTCTGAGTCTGTGTGTAACTGAGTCCCCCGTGGTGGTGCTTTGGTTTCACGCATAGGTGATGCCCTGCGACGCTTGTCTCTCCCCTCGACGCGCTGCGTGTAGTGTGATAGTCTCTAGCTCAGCTGTGTTGCTGCTAATGGCAGTGTTTTGTGTTTTCTTGTGACTGAGTAATATTCTATTTGCGTGTGTGTGCGGACACCCCACACACCACGTCTCCTGTAGCCATTCATCTGCTGATGGACAGCGAGGCTTCCCGTGTCTCGGCTGTTGTACACCGTGCCGCTGTGAACGTTAGGGTGTGTATATCTTTGCTAACCAGAGTTATCTCCGGATCTTTGGCTAGGAGTGGGATTGCTGGATCACATGGCAGCTCTATTTTTAGTTTTTAAGGAGCCTCCATACGGTGCTCCGCAGTGGCTGCACATTTGCATTCCCACCAGCAGTGTGGGAGGGCTCCCTTTTCTCCAGCATGTTTTTTATTTCGAGAGCTTTCTTTTCCTCCCAGTGTTTTTTACGGATGAAGTGAGACGAGCGTTTCTTGGCTCCCTGTGTCTCCTCTGGCTCTTCGGAGTCTCTTGTCTCTCTTATTTGCTGCCATCGCTCGGATCTGGGCCTGTCGTGTTACCAACAGTCCAGCTATGTGGGAGGGAAAGCCACGTCTGACCTGGCCACGCAGCCAGTGCACGTGAGCTGTGGAGACGGGTTGTTCCCGTTCCGTTGTCCGCTCGCTGCCCTTTGGCCTACTCGCTGGCGGGCTTCTGCGCGTGCTTTCTGGGGCGGCCAGCGCCGCGGAAGGCCTGCTGGCCCGTGCACAGCCCTGCGGCCGCGCGGCCCGAGCTCCCGCGCGAGGCTGGGGCGCTGCGCTCCTCAGCGAGCAAGTGCTCGGAGCTGCTTTTCCTGTCCGCTGTTGAGCTGTCCTTTTCTCTTCCCACCTGCCCTTCAACACACAGACGTCCTCACAGATGCAGACACACGCACGCCTTCCTCCCCGCTTCTGGAGCTGGCGAGGCTTGCTGTCTGTCAGGGCTTGAGCGGTGCCGGTGGGGTGGCCGCCCGTTTCTCCCGGGCTCTCCTGGCCGCGTGGCGCCCCGGTGAGCGTGCGCCGTGCCGCCAGCACAGGCCTCGCGGGCTGGCCTGGAGGCGGAGCGGGGTCGTGTCTGAGAGCGACCCTCGCCCCTGTCAGCCCGGGAGGAGTGCGCCCCTGCCCGCTGCGCCGCGGCGGTGCGAGCGGCCCCGGCCCGGCCCCGGCCCCCCCGCGCCTCCGGAGCCGCCCCGGGTCCCGTGCGGGCCGCCTGGCAGGTGGCTGCTCTGTGTCGCTTGGGGCTCCTGCTTCTTGTGGTGTGGTCGTGGACCTTTGATGGATCAACCTCCTCTCTCTTTTTCTTATTGTTTTGAACTAAAAATTTTTTTGGTTTTTATGGGTTTTTAAAAATTGAATTATAGTTGGTTGGTTTACAATGTCGCGTTAGTTTCAGCTGTGCGACAGAGTGGCTGAGTTAGGCTCGCGTGTGCGCGTCCCTTGTTTTGGCTCCTTTTCCTCATAGGTTATTGCAGCCTGTTGAGCACGCTCCCTGCGCCGTAGAGTCAGACATTGTTTTGTCTACTTTATACACAGGGGTGTGTCCGTCTTAATCCCGAACTCCTGCTTTATCCCTCCCTCCGTTTCCCCTTCTGTAATCGCAAGTCTGTTTTCTGTGAGTCTATTTCTGTTTTGTGAACAAGTTCATACGTATAATTCAAATAAAAATTCCACGCATATGTGGAATTCACTCACATGATAAATTCCGTGGTGTTCGTCTTTGGCTTACTTTGCCTCGTAATCCCTCGGTCCATCCCCGTTGCTGCAGGTGGCATCGCTTCACTCCTTCCTTACGGCTGAGCAGCGTTCCGTAGATGCTTCCCAGGGGGCTCAGCGGCCAAGAGTCAGCCTGCCAAGCCGGAGACACAGGCTCACCCCTGGTCCGGGAAAGTCCTCTCGTCAAGGAAGTGGCGGCTCACTCTGCTATTCTTGCCTGGGGAGTCCCATGGACAGAGGAACCTGGCAGACTACACTCCGTAGGGTTTCAAAGAGTTGGATGTGACCCAGCGACTAAACGGCAACAGTATCGCATTGTGTATATATACTCCACATGGTGTATATATACTCCGCATGGTGTATATATGCTCCATTGTGTATATATACTCCATTGTGTACATATACTCCACATGGTGTATATATACTCCATTGTGTATATATACTCCGCATAGTGTATATATACTCCATTGTGTGTATATACTTCACATGGTGTATATATAGTCCATTGTGTATATATACTCCACATGGTGTATATATACTCCACATGGTGTATATATACTCCACATTGTGTATATATACTCCATTGTGTACATATACTCCACATGGTGTATATATACTCCATTGTGTATATATATTGCATTGTGTACATATACTCCACATGGTGTACGTATCCTTCGCTGTGTGTGTATCCTCCGCTGTGTGTGTATCCTCCGCTGTGTGTATATCCTCTACTGTGTGTGTATCCTCTGCTGTGTGTGTATCCTCCGCTGTGTGTATATGCTCCACACCTTCCTTATCCATCCGTTTGCTGATGGACACTTAGGTTGCCTCTGTGGCCTGACTCTGAATAGTGATGCTGTGAACATTGGGTGCATGTATCTCTTTGAGCTTTGGCTTCTCTGGACTCATACAGGGACAGCCTTCTCAGTGTAAAGGACCTGAAGCAGGCAGAAAGGACTTCAAGGCAGAAGCGGCATAACTAAGCCCAAAACACACCGAGGACCCCTTGAGCCAGAGCCCGGTGTTCCCGGCCAGCAGGGCTGTTTGGAGGAAGGGGCATTTTCCATGTTCACTCATGGACAGTCAGGTCAGGAGACTGGACATCCGCTAGGTTTTGTCTGTGTGACTTCTCTTTTGCAGGGCCTTGCATGCAAGTAAAGCAGGGCTGTCCAGCAGCAGCAACACTGAGCCTCACCACACGCGCATGCTGCTCTCTGTGGCAGTTGATTAGGCTTCTTCGTTCTGGCTGTCAAAGAAGAGAGACGTTGAGGTTTTGTTTTCAGTAAGAATGAAATGGGACTCCTGCTCTGCTGTGGCAGAGTGGTGCTACCGTAGACTCTCTCTCCTGCTGATTACAACGGAGACTTTGGGTAGAATGCACAGCAGCTGCCCGGAACCTGAAAATAAAAGTGGGTAGATCGCGGATGGGAATTGAAAACAGAAAGAGCAGCCCAAGAACGGTCAGTTCCCTGGATTTCCCCTTCTGTGCTCTGCCTCAGGGCAGCCTGATCATGGGCTCTCAGTGTGGGAGAGAGTGGGCATGGGTCTTGAGAGTCTCAGGGCGGACAGACAGCAGCATGGCACAGGCCAGGCACGGCCGTGAGAACTCGGCTGAGATGCAGCCTCAGCCCAGGTCTCAGACCGAGGGGCATTGGTGCCAGCAAAGCCAAGCACTTGAGGCATCACCCAAAAATCAGAGATGCGGGCCCCCAGCCCCACACAGCAGTGGGATGGGGCAGGGAGTAAGACAGAACTTGTGTTCTGAACCCAGTCAGCTTGATAACTTGCTAAAAATTTCAACATTCCCCAGAAAATTGGAGCCTAACCCTAGATACATCAGTAATAATGTTGAATGCATCAATTAAATGGTGATCAGTTTAGGTAGAAATACCAATATTCAGCTACATGCTGGCTTCATAAAACTACTATAGCCATAAAGACTTAGGTAGATTAAAAAGAAAAGAATATGATAGACTATATCATGAAAACTCAAAACCGAAAGACTGCATTAATGTTAGACAAAGTAGACTTCAGACCCCAGAACGTTTCTGGGTGAGGAACAACACTCTTCAAGAAGACAGAGCAACCCCAAATGTGTATTCTCCTAAGAATAGAATTTCAAAAGTGGAGCAGAAGCTTACAGATGTGAAAGAAGAAATGGATCCCGAGTTATAGCTGATGACTTCACTCTTTCAGTAATCAGTAGGATAGGTAGACAGAAAGTCTACAGAGATGTAGCAAATCTAAACAGCACCATCAGCCTCCTTGCTTAATTAATTAAGTGAACATTTATTGAACACTCATCCCAACAATAGCAAGTACATTCCTTTCATGTGGACATGGGGCGCTCACGATACATACTGTTAATATATTCTGGGTCTTAAAGCAAATGGTATTAAATGTCAGCAAATCTGGAAAACAGTAGTGACCAAAGGACTGGAAAAGGTCAGTTTTCATTCCATTTCCAAAGAAAGGCAATGCCAAAGAATGTTCAAACTACCCTACAATTGTGCTTATTTCACACACTAGGAAGGTAATCAGAGAAGGCAATGGCACCCCACTCCAGTACTCTGCCTGGAAAATTCTATGGACGGAGGAGCCTGGTAGGCTGCAGTCCATGGGGTCGCTAAGAGTCAGATACTACTGAGTGACTTCACTTATAATTTTCACTTTCATGCATTGGAGAAGGAAATGGCAACCCACTCCATTGTTCTTGCCTGAAGAATCCCAGGGATGGGGGAGCCTGGTGGACTGCCGTCTGTGGGGTCGCACAGAGTCGGACACGACTGAAGTGACTTAGCAGCAGCAGCAGGAAGGTAATGCTCAAAATCCGTCGAGCTAGGCTTCAACAGTACATGAATCGAGAACTTCCAGATGTACAAGCTTTATTTAGAAAAGGCAGAGGAACCAGAGATTAAATTGCCACCGTCTGTTGGATCATAGAAAAAGGGAATTCCAGAAAAACATCTACTTCTGCTTCATTGACTATGCTAAAGCTTTGAATGTGTGGATCACAAAAAACTGTGGAAAAATTCTTAGATAGGAATACAGACTACTTTACCTGCCTTCTGAAAAACCTGTGTGCAGGTCAAAAAGCAACAGTTAGAACCAGACATGGAACAATAGACTGGTTCCAAATTGGGAAAGGAGTATGTCACCCTGCTTATTTAACTTCTATGCAGAGTACATCCTGTGAAATGGTGGGCTGGATGAATCACAAGCTGGAATCAAAACTGCTGGGAGAAATACTAACAGTCTCAGATATGCAGATGACACCACTCAAATGGCAGAAAGTGAGGAGGAACTAAAGAGCCTCTTGATGAAAGTGAAAGAGGAGAGTGAAAAAGCTGGCTTAACACTCAACACTCAAAAAACTAGGATCGTGGCATCCAGTCTCACCACTTCAGGGCAAATAGAAGGGGAAAAGTGGAAGCAGTGACATATTTTCTTTTCTTGGCTCCAAAATCACTGTGGATGGTGACTGCAGCCATGAAATTAAGAGACACTTGCTCCTTGGAAGAAAAGCTATGACAAATCTAGACAGTGTATTAAAAAGCAGAGACATCACTTTGCCAGCAAAGGTCCGTGTAATCAAAACTATGGTTTTTCCAGTGGTCATGTACCAATCTGGGCTTCCCTGGTAGCTCAGCTGGTAAAGAATCTGTCTGCAATGTAGGAGACCCTGGTTCAATTCCTGGGTCAGAAAGATTCCCCGGAGAAGGGAACAGCTATCCACTCCAGTATTCTGACGTGGAGAATTCCATGGACTACACAGTCCCTGGGACACAACTGAGCAACTTCCACTGTCGTGCACCGATATGGGAATCGGTCCATAAAGAAGGCCGAGTGCCAAAGAGCCAATGCGCTCGAACTGCGGCGCTGGAGAAGACTTCAGAGCAAGCGCCTTGGACAGCAAAGAGCTGAAACTAGTCAGTCCTAAAGGGAGTCAACCCTGAGTGTTCATTGGAAGGACTGCTGCTGAAACTGAAGCTCCACCTTGGCCACCTGATGCGAAGAGCTGACTCATTGGAAAAGACCCTGATGCTGGGAAGGATTGACTGTAGGAAGACAAGTGGGCAACAGAGGATGAGATGGTTGGATGGCATCAATGGACTTGACTGACTCAATGGACTTGAGTTTGAGCAAACTCCAGGAGATAGTGAAGGACAGGGAAACCAGGCAGGCTGCAGTCCATGGGGTCGCAAAGTATTGGAGCTTCAGCATCAGTCCTTCCAATGAATATTCAGGGTTGATTTCCTTTAGGATTGACTGCTTTGATCTCCTTGCAGTCCAGGGGACTCTAAAGAGCCTTTCCCAGCACCACGGTTGGAAAGCATCAGTTCTTCCATGCTCAGCCTTTATGGCGGAGGATAGGTAGAGGCAAGTTCCCACCCAGACTGCAGGCAGAGGCCTCTCCCTCTCTCGGGGAACTGGCACGGGTGGGAACCAGCACGGGTGGGAACTGGCATGGTGGGATGGGTGAGTGCCCCCCTTACAGGCCAGCCCCCACTCCAGCTCCAACTCTAACTGTGGTTTTGGTAAATCCACAATGTTTAGCAAGAAAGATGAAAACTTTGTTCACACAAAATCGGGTATGGAAATGCTTACGTTAGTTTTTTCTGTAATTGCCAGTACTGGGAACAGCCCAAGTGTCCTTCACCCGCTGGATGCCCACAGCTTCCCAGGTGGCTCCGTGGGTAAACAATCTGCCTGTGAAGTAACAGGCGCAGGCAGATGGGAGCTTGATCTCCAGTTCCGGAAGACCCCCTGTGGGAGGACATGGCAATCCGCTCCAGTGCTCTTGCCTCAGAGCCCTGTGGACAGGGAGTCTGGCGGGCTAGTCCATGAGGTTGCAGAGTCAGACATGAGTGGAGCACCTGAGCACGCAAGCCCGCAGCAGCTCGGTGCGCGAGGAGACTGCGATGCCTCCGCGCCCAGGCGGCTCCCGCCGGCGGACAGCACAGACTCCTGGTGCACCAGCAGCAGGATGGCCTCCAGCGCGCCGTGTCAGAGGAGGAGCCTGGCCCTGTGTGATTGCGCTTAGGTGGCACTTTGACAGAGGGAAACATCGGTTCAGAAAAAAGCTGGTGGTTGCCTGGAAGCGGCGCTCAGGGGAGAGATGGTGGCAGGACTCAGAACTGCGAGCCAGCAAGGGCCAGGTCACGGCCTGGGAATGATAACAGACTGAAAAAGTCAGCTTTGCTGTCGCGCACCCGCCAGTTCCCAAGTGGCGCCCAGCCGGTCCTTGGCCACGGGAGCTGCGCTGGTGGCCAGGCAGGGCGCAGCAGGCTCGTCGGGTGGGTGATCCTGGCTCCCAGGCCTTGCCAGAGGCCGAGGAGAGCGGGGAGCTGGGAGCTGTGATGCTTCAGGCCGCACGCGGGCTGGGGGAGCCGGGCTGCGGGTCTCGGGGCGGCCGGCGCAGGCTGACGGGGCTCTCGTTGCAGGGCCACGCCGCGCCGTACAGAACGGTGTCTGCCCGCGCGGCTGTCCCCTCCACCGTCCTCCGGCTCCCGGCTGCGGCCTTCCAAGGAGTTTTTGAGAGATACCCTGAAACTCTGGTCAGGGTGGTGCAGGTGAGCCGCTTCCCAGGCAGTCTGTCTGGTGCCCTGGCCGACTCGGAGGGGCCCTGGGTTGAGTCCCTGGGTATCTCATCATGGGTTCACTGCGTCCCGGGGCCACGAGGCATGTCCGCAGTGGTGGAAGTGCCTTCACTGGCAGGACTGAGTGCTGGCGACGTGGGGCTCAGGGTGGGTGTCGGAAGAGCTAAGATGTTTTTTTAAAACCTTGTACTACATATTTTGCTGTAAAAATTAACATTGATAGCTTCAGTGAGGTCTTCAGATTGCCTACCGTGTCCCAAAAGAACTCTTGTTATTATTAAATGTCTTGATTTGAAGTAATTTTAGAAACTTGCGGAGGCAAGGCCAGTTCCTTCTGCCCCGTGCCCATACCTTGCGTGCAGGCTGGGTTGCCTCCACCAGGGGCTCTCCGGCCCGCGAGGTCGGCGGGCTCCGCCCCTGGGGAGGCCCATCCCGCTCAGCTGGCCCGTCTCTCTGCAGATCATCATGGTGCGGCTGCAGAGGGTCACCTTCCTGGCTCTGCACAACTACCTGGGCCTGACCACGGAGCTCTTCAACCCCGTGAGTGTGCCGGCACCCACCACAGGCCTTCGGGACGGCGCATCCGCCTCGGGGCGGGCCAGCAGACAGGCCGGGCTGGGGTCTCCTGGGACCCAGTGCTGAGCCTGTCCCAGGGACACGCTGCCGGTCTGCGGGCCCTGTGCCCACACGGTTCCCCTCTGGGAGGGCCTGTGGTTTGGCCGAACTCCGCTTCTCTGGTCCCCCTGTCTGCGCGCGTGGCTGCCCTCCCAGCTTCTACCTGACCTGCGCCGAGCCGACACCCACCAGCGGAGCTGTGTCCCCAGCCTGCCCCTTGCCCTGGGCCCCTCTGAGAGCACCTGGGGCAGCGTGCCCTGCCCGCGACCCTACCTCAGTCGAGGCCAGTGGATTGAGCTGATGGCTGTGGGGTGGGAGAAGCTGCTTCACCCCCTCAGTTCTGGTGAGCGGTAAGCATGACGTGGGGGCCGGGAGGGCCCAGAGCCTCGTGAGCCACACTCCAGCGGGCCCGCGGGCCTGCGGGCTGAGCGGGTGTTCACTCAGCCTCCACACCGCGCTTGGGGGCGCTCCTGGTTCTCACGTCTTCCTTTGCTGACACTTTAGGGCATATCCTGTGTTTCCTACATTGTCTCATCTTAATGAAGTGACAGATTTGACCACTATTTAAACATGATGGAGTTTGCAAGACAGCAGCAAGCTGGGCCTTCCTTGCCTTAAACCCTCCTCTTTCTGGTCGCCGGTGCCCTAGTTGGTCACTGCCTCCCTTCCGGTCGCCGAAGCCTGGTGTCTCCCCGGTCACAGGACGCTGCCCCAGCAGCGCTCCTGAGGCAGCCCTGCTTCTCCCCGTCTCAGGAGAGCCAGGCCATCCCGCTCGTGTCTGTGGCCAGCGTGACTGCCGGGAAGGCCAAGAAGCCGACGTGCTGCAGTCTGGAGGAGAGGCCACCTCGGCCCCAGGAGCCCTGCGGCCCAGGTCCTGCCCACCCCGGGGCCAGCCTCCTGCCCTCAGGTCACCAGCTGTCCCCACAGCACACATGCTGCCGCCCACTCCTCCTAGGGGAGGACCCGCCAAGGGCAGGCCCCCAGCTTTGCCCTCTGCGTGCGCTGCTCTGCGCCCTCGGGGAGCGTGGGTTTGGGGAAGGAAGCTGTTGACTGGGCTTGTCTCCTGGGAGTCCCCTCTGGGATGACGGTGACACACAGGCCCACTGACTGCCCTGGGCCCTCCCTGTCCATTTAAGAATGAGGAGCGGGGGCTGGGGGGCAGGCTGGCCAGGCTCTTTGGGGGTGCTCAGAGCTGGGCAGCAGACCTGGGAGGGCAGCCGGGGCTGGCTCTCACTTGCCGCTTGCCTTAGCAGGCAGGCGTGGGTGATGGGCCAGACAGGTGCAGGTGGCGAGCAGCTGGTCTGCGGGGCAGGTGGCAGGGTCCGCCAGGGGCTGTCCCAGGCCTCCAGTCGTGTGGCCTGTGCGCTCTGGGAGCAGAGCCCTTGCCTCATGCGGGCTCCTCCCAGCAGATCGTGGGGGCAGCCGCGCCGCAGCCTGTGGGCCTCTGCCCAGGAGGAGCCACCCCTTCCTGCTGCCTTTGGTCCGTGAAGAGGTGGCGGCCAAGCTCAGCCAGGCCCAGGCTGGCATCCAGGCCTCTTCAGCTCCCGCAGGTAAAGGCCCCTCTGACCCACCCAGACGGCCAGCGCGCTCTGGGTCTAGGGGCCCCTGCACCTGCGTCCCGGCCTCCGTGGGAAGCCTCATGGCCCTGCCTCCCTCCCCCAGCCTCCGTGTCCTGGGCGTTTCCCCGGCTGGGCCCTGCACAGCCCTGCTGTAATCGCTGACTACTGCCCCCCCTCTGCCCCTGAGCCGGGCTGTGCTAGCAGGCTGCTGCCTCCACTGTCTCCCGGGCACCCCAGCCATCGCCCAGCTCCCCTCCCGGTGAGGTGCCTGCCCCGGCCCTCTCTGCTGTCTGCTTGGTCTTCCTGTCGGGTCTCGGCTGCAGAGAGGGCTCCTTGTGACCTCTGGTCAGCAGCCAGCTCTCTGCCCTCTCCCGGCACCTCCCTGACGGGGACCTCTGCTGCGACCTCAGCTGGCCGATGAGACCTGTGGTGCGTGATTGCCCTCGGTGTGTCCCGGCCGCGGGGCGCTGTTGGTGCCCCCCCGAGGATGGCTCTGTCTTGTCTTCACCTGCGTTTCCTGGGTTGCTGGCAGGTTTAATCACCTGGTGTGTCCGAGAGCTGTTTGGGTTCCCTCTTTAAGAGTTATCTGTTTATATTCTTTGCCCATTTTCTGCAGGGTTTCCTGAATTTGTTTTGTTGGTTTGCATAAATTTTTCGTATGCTCCAGATAGAGATCTCCCATCAGATTTAATGTCCACATACCTTCTCCCGGCCTCTGTTTTCGGGGCAGAGAGCCTCGGTGTCCGTATCTGGAAACCAGCTGTTGCCCCGTGGCTGTGTTCTGGGTCTCGCTCGCCTCTCCTCCTTAGTGGATGTAGGCACACTCTTCTGGATTCTTGTCTGGTGGCTTTTCAGCTTCACTTTCCATGTGGAAGTCTTTCTTTGCTCATGGCTCCCTCTTACATTATATTCAGGGTAGGAAATTCCGCTTTTTCTTTCTCTGTCTAGTGGTAATTTACCCAGCGCCACTCACAAAACAATCTTTCCCTTTTCTGGTGCATTTTCTAGGGCTGTCTTCATTCGGTATCACCTTTCCTTTCTGTATCTACGTAGATATTTTTTTTTTAGTCAACTTTCTTGAGGTAAAATTAACTCATCATAAAATCCACCCTTTTAGTTATTCAGTTTGGCCACGCCACGTGGCTTGCAGGATCTTAGTCCCGAGCCAGGGGCTCTGCGCCTGCACCCTCGGCGGTGGAGCGTGGAGTCCTAACCGCTGGAATGCCAGGAAAGTCCCCGCCTGAACCCTTTGAAAGTTCACAGCTTTAGTGGTTTTCAGTATTTTCACAGAGTTGAACATCAGCCTCCACTACCTAATTCCAACACATTTTCGTCACCTGGTAGAGAAACCCCCAACCCATCAGCCATCACTTCCCAACTCTTGGCTGCTTGCTACCCACCTGCTTTGGTCTGTGGATCTGCCTGCCCTGGAGGTCTCATTACTTGGAGCTCCTGTTGAGGAATCTTTATGTTCTGTTTATGTATTTATCTGTTTCTTCACAATTAGCCAATTATTCTTTATTTTCATAAACTGTTCATGGTGGTGTACTGTGCATGCAGAATGTGCAAGCCCTCGGGGACTCTGGATGAATCTGCATAAACCGAGCTCCCCTGTGAGGCCGGCGCCCAGGAGGGACCCCGGTTGGGCCCGCCGTCCCTGTCAGCAGAGGCGTGGCTGTCGTCCTGTGCCCTCCCTTTCCCCTGACCTCTGAACCCTGAGACTGGCTTTGAGTCTGGCTTCTGCTCAGCCTGTTTGTGGCCTCAAAGTGCCGTATGGCAGCACACCGTTCTCGGAGTGAAGCGTTGTCTCGCTGTGGACACACACGGCGCCCGTGTGTCTGAGGGCCACGTTATCCGTCTGTCTGGAGCTGCCGAGGGGCGAGGGCGGGTGCGTTGGGTTTAGCTCGGGGGTGCTGCCGCGGGTTCCTAGGCTCGCCTGGTCATACCCTCACCTGGGTCACGACGCTGTCCGGTGGCTCCAGTCCGCGCAGCCCGCGCCCGGCCGTTTGTATTTGAACGCCAGCAGTCTGGCGCTCAGCCCCAGCCAGGCGCTCACTGGCCTCGCTTGTCGGAGGCTCAGCGCACAGGCACGCCGCTGGGAGCCGCGCGGCCCGGCGCCCCCGGGAAGCCCTCCTCTCTCCTTCGGCCCCCGTGTGCCCTGCACCCAGGCCTTGCTGTGGCTGTCGCTCCGTCTTCCCGATGGCTTGTGAACCTGAGGGTCCTCCGCCTCCTCGGGGATAGGGTTTTTATTGCCTTCTGGCCTTTTTCACTTAGTTTTCCTTTCATTTTCTTATTGATTTGTATGAGTTCTTTAGATGTTCTGTGTATGAGTTCTTTGTTGCATGTATGTATTAAAAATATTTTCTGATCACTTTTCACTCTCTTAATAGTATCCTTTGATGAATAGAAATCTTTTAAGAATCTCATTGATCAGGTTTTTTCTTTTGTGGTTAATATATTTTGTGTCCTGTCTAGGAAATCTGTCTGTAAGATTTGACGTTTTATCTTTCATGTGAAAGTGTAAGTTGCTCATGTCCGACTCTTTGCTACCCCATGTAATTCTCCAGGCCAGAATGCTGGAGTGGGTAGGCTTTCCCTTCTCCAGGGAATCTGCCCAACCCTGGAATCAAACCCAGGTCTCCTGCATTGCAAGTGGATTCTTTACCAGCTGAGCCACAAGGAAAGCCCAAGAATACTGGAGTGGGTAGCCTATCCCTTCTCCAGCCAGTCTTCCCAACCCAGGAATCAAACCGGGGTCTCCTGCACTGCGGGCGGATTCTTTACCAACTGAGCTATGAGGGAAGCCCTTTAGCTTTCGTACTCACCTAGAGTGGAATCTTTTGTCTGAAGTGGGCAGGGTTGGGATATGTTTCTTCTATGTGTTATCCATTTGCTCCACCATATTAAAAGCACGTTCAGTGATGTTTTCTCAGATAAAATAAATAACAGATAACTAAAAATAATAGCAATCCATATATAACAAAATCTGCGTGTGAAGCATCCAGTTACGTGAATATATCTAGTTAACATCCACATAGGGACAGACTTACCTTTCCTCTGGTCTGTACAGATAATGCTCTCTTAGAGGACATGATTCTGGCAAAAGTCTGAGGTATACTCAGCCATCCCTTGGCTTCCATAGGAGACTGGTTAAAGAACCTGCAGTGGGTACCAGGCCCAAGTCCCCCATGTGAAAGGGTGCAGGGCCCTCAGATGGGCCCTCAGATGGGCCCTCAGGTTCCACATCCACAGATTTAACCAACTGCAGATCGAATTCCATAAACTGGCAAGCTATACTCAACATTTTAAAGTTTTATAGATTGTGAGAGCGTAACAGCAGGTCAGTGTAGAAATGTATGACTTTTCGTATATGCATGTGTTTATCACGGGGAGCGTGGTTGGGTTTTATTTTTCAAATGGATACTGGTATCATAATGCTTTGACATTAATAATAAATAATAATATAATAGTACAACATGGGGAAGGCAGTGGCACCCCACCCCAGTACTCTTGCCTGGAAAATCCAATGGACGGAGAAGCCTGTTGGGCTGCAGTCCATGGGGTCGCTAAGAGTCAGACACGACTAAGCGACTTCACTTTCACTTTTCACTTTCATGCATTGGAGAAGGAAATGGCAACCCACTCCAGTGTTCTTGCCTGGAGAATCCCAGGGATGGGGGAGCCCGGTGGGCTGCCGTCTATGGGGTCGCACAGAGTCGGACACGACTGAAGCGACTCAATAGTCAGACACGACTAAGCGACTTCACTTTCACTTTTCACTTTCATGCATTGGAGAAGGAAATGGCAACCCACTCCAGTGTTCTTGCCTGGAGAATCCCAGGGATGGGGGAGCCCGGTGGGCTGCCGTCTATGGGGTCGCACAGAGTCGGACACGACTGAAGCGACTCAACAGTACAACGTATTGGCATATATATAATATTATGAGTGCATATTTCTTAGGGTGGACAAAAGTAGTTATTAACTGCTGTGTTTATTTTAAACATTTCAAAACCTTATTAGTATAAGAAAATCTCTATACAGATTTAAATATTTTCATGTGAAACATAATGTTTAAAAAGTTAGTGGATATCGGTCTTTGTAGGGGGCTTCCCTGGTGGCTCAGATGGTAAAGAATCTGCCTGCAATGCAGGAGACTTGGGTTCGATCCCTGGGTCAGGAAGATTCCCTGGAGAAGGGAATGGCTGGTTCCTGTCAATAATCCATTTTTTACTTTTTCATACAAGTACAAACTGCATTCATTTGCCCCGTGAAGGGCGGTATTGAGGCAAAGTGAAAGTGAAGTCGCTCAGTCGTGTCTGACTCTTTGCGACCCCGTGGACTAGCCTACCAGGCTTCTCCGTCCATGGGATTCTCCAGGCAAGAACACTGGAGTGGGTTGCCATTTCCTTCTCCAGGGGATCTTCCTGACCCAGGGATCGAACCTGGGTCTCCTGCATTGGAGGCAGACACTTTAACCTCTGAGCCACCAAGTTGCTCTCAAACTGTAGGCAGACCCACAGCTGCTCCTTCCCGCCTCCCGGCTTCCACCGGCCCAGCCCGCCGTGCTCCTCCGGCTCTGCCTGGGGCTGGGCTTGGCCATCCTCTGCGTGGCGTGCAGCTGTGGCCGCAGCTTCTGCGAGTGCCCGAGGCTGCTCTGTGTCTAGTGTCACCCACGGGTCTGTGCACTCTGCCAGCCCTGCCCTGGGTGTGTACAGGGCGCCAGCGTGGCATCCTGAGTCTCCCCTCCATTTTCAGGGGCCACAGCAGCTGCCACCTCAGACCTGAGGATGGTGTGTGACCGAGCCCGGGTCCCGCCACCCACAGAAGAGCGCCCCGGGGGTGCTGTGGCCAGCAAGGTAGGCAGCTCCCCGCCCTGCCCACGCCAGAGCTCCCTGCTGGCCCGTCTTGGGTCAGGGCCCGGGCTGGCCGGCCGCCTGTACCCTTCTCATCATGCCGCCTGTGTTCTTCTCCAGTCCAAGAAGAGTGTGGTTGTTGCAGAGACCCCATCAGCTGTCCTCCCCAACTCGGACGGTACCTTGGACGAGTCTGTTGCCAGCAAGAAGACAGACTCCATCCTCAGAGCCGCCACACAGGACCTGCTCACCCTGATGAAACTGGATGTGCGTGACCCCGCTGCCTCCCTTGGCTGGGGTGGGGGGGGGGGG
>SJYT01051244.1:38623-66151 GCA_006410635.1 Cephalophus harveyi | reverse complement strand
GGCGGCGGGGGCGGGGGGGGGGGGGGGGGAGGGAGGGGGGGGGGGGGGGGGGGGGGGGGGGGCGTCTGCCTGTCCTGGAGACCCTGTCCTCAGAGGTCCCACTTCTTCAGGCAGCTGGTCCAGGGTAGGGGCGGCCGTGGCTGCCCCTTCCCCCGGGCAGGGCTCAGGACGGCATCCTGATGGTCCTGAGGCTGGTGTTCCGCAGACCCCTCCCAGGGCAGTCTGGGGTCCTTGCCCTCTGGGTGCCCACGGGGAACAGGGCATACTCAGGATGCTAGCAAAGGGTTAAAAAACGTACGTTCATCACTTACACGGTTTTTATTTGTTTTTTCCCTTCACATAAAGAGTTGTGCATGCCTTCTAAACCGAAATATATGAAGCCACCTTGTCCCAGACTAGACTGTTAGTGCTCCCAGCCACGACCCCCCTTCCTTCCGGGGAACGGCCGCCCAGCGCCCACATGTGCGCTGGGTAAGAGGGACGCGTCCTGTGTGTCTCCCGAGTCTGTGCCCACGCTGCTGCCTGAGCCAGAGGCTCATCCATGCCGGTGCTGAGCTCAGTCACGCGTGGGTCTGTGTCCCCTCCAAGCTGGTGGATGAGGGCTCTGTGCCAGCAGTCAGAATTTGGGGGCTTTTCCATTTTAGATAACAGTAGGGGTGTGGGCTTGGGTGTCAGCGTTAATTCGGTCTCCGTGGTGGCTGGTGGGACTGCGTCTCTCACATCTCCCTGTCTCTGCCTCCCAGGGGAGGCGTGTGCCGCCTGCTGCCCGTTCTCTGTCTTCCACTGCGGGGCGTCTGGGGTTTCTCCCCGGTTTCTGAACGAGAGTCCTGTGCTGCGTAGGCCTTGCCCGTGGCCGTCTGCTCTGGGCTGTGCCTCTTCTGCCTCCTCAGTGGTCTCCGGTGGACGGGGGTTTGCAGCTCTCCTGCGGCAGCGTCGCTCTGCCCCTTCACGATCAGGGCTGTCTGTGCCTGAGAAACACCTCCTCACTGTGGGCTCATCAGTGCAGCTCAGCTCAGCCGCCCAGTCCTTTGGGCTCATCAGTGTAGCTCAGTCGCTCAGTCGTGTCCGACTCTGCGACCCCATGAATCGCAGCACGCCAGGCCTCCCTGTCCATCACCATCTCCCAGAGTTCACTGAGACTCACGTCCATTGAGTCAGTGATGCCATCCAGCCATCTCATCCTCGGTCGTCCCCTTCTCCTGCTGCCCCCAATCCCTCCCAGCATCAGAGTCTTTTCCAATGAGTCAACTCTTCGCATGAAGTGGCCAAAGTACTGGAGTTTNGCGTGTGAGATGAGTGCAATTGTGCGGTAGTTGGAGCATTGTTTGGCATTGCCTTTCTTTGCAATTGGAATGAAAACTGACCTTTTCCAGTCCTGTGGCCACTGCTGAGTTTTCCAAATCTGCTGGCATATTGAGTGCAGCACTTTCACAGCATCATTTTTTAGGACTTGAAACATTTAGTTTTTCTTAGTTTTTTGGGGGGGAATATGGACCATTTTTAAAAGTCTTTATTGAATTTGTTACAATATTTCTTGCTTTATGTTTTGCTTTTTTGACGGTGAGGCATGTGGGATCTTAGCTAAGAACATGCAGTAGAGTTGCATCTAGGAACATGTAAGGGCCATGGGCAACTATTAAAGGTGCAACATGCATAATGGGAATGCCAGAAGGAAAGCGACGTTCACTTTCTCTGTGTCCACAGTATTCACCCAACCGCAGATCATATAGTATTATATGTATTTATTGAGAAAAATCCACGTACAAGTGGACCTATGCTTTCAAAGCCATGTTGTTTAAGGGTCAGCTGTGTAATGAACTAGTAAACATAAGTGTTTTCCTGAGTTAGGTGAGCCACTCTGGCAGATTGCAGTGTGGGAACTCCTGGTTTGTTGCCAGGTTGGCGGAAGCGTGGGCAGCCTGAGGGCCCTCTCCTTGTGGTTGGTGTCTGAAAAGGGGGCAGTCTTGTGGGACTGAGCGCTCGCCCTGTGGGTCTGGTGACAAGTGCAGGTAGTGTCCGAGTTGAGCTGGGACAGTTGGTGTCTGAGGCGTTGGAGGAGGATTTGGTGTCAGGTATTCAGTGTGCAGCCAGAGAGAGCTTCCCTTTCAAACACTGCACCCTCTGTGGGCGGCGTGAGTGCCTGGAACAGCAAGGCAGCCCCGCCCGCGCTCGCGGCCCTGTGCGCGCCCTGGTGGCGTCCACCTCACGCTTGCATGAGCCACGCCATCTAAAGCGCTGTTGCTAGTGCCATTTTAAACAAACCTCCCTGTGAGACGAAGACCGACTCAGGTTTCATTCTACCTTTATTTTTCCTCTCCCAGTGCTCTCCCTTCTGTGTTAGGTAGATCTGAGTTTCTGACCTACATCATTTAACTTCTTTCTGAGGAGCTTCTTCCAACATATCTAGGTCTACAGGTGACACGTTCCCTCAATTTTTGTTTCCTGAGAACAGCTGCTTTTCCTCACTTTTGAAGAACACTTTCACAGGGCATAGACTTGTACGTTGATGGGTTTTTCTCGCAACGCTCTGCTCTTCTCCTCCTGCCTGCGTGGTGCCGGAGAAGTCTGAAGTAAGTCTTACCTCTGCTCCTCTGCAAATCAAGCACTGCCTCTGGCTTCCTCCAGGGTCGTCTTGTCTTTGGTCTTCTGTAGGTTGCATCCGGGATGCCCAGCGTCATCTTCTGACAATTATCCTGGTCGGGGTCCTCTGAGCGTCCTGGATCTGTGGTTTGGCCTGACACTAACTTCATTCCTTGTTGCTTCAGATGCTGCTTCCACCCCTTTCTCCCCTCCTGGCATTCCCGTCACGCACAGTGTGCCTTTTATGTCGCTCTTTGGCCCTTGCGTGTTCTGTTCTGTTTTTATCAGTCATTTTCCCATTTCCTCTTCTGTTTGGATCTTGCTGTTGATGTATCTTCGAGCGCAGATTCTTCCCTCGGCTGTGTCAAGGCGGCTGACAAGCTCATCAGAAGCACCCTTTGTTTCTGTCACAGTGGTTTCGGCCTCTAGCATTTCCTTTTGTCCTTCCTTACAGTTTTCATCTCTCTGTTTACAGTGCCCATCTGTTTTCACATGCTGTCTCCTTTTCCATTAGAGCCTTAGCATATTCAGTTCAGTTCAGTTCAGTTGCTCAGTCGTGTCTGACTCTTTGCGACCCCATGAATCGCAGCACGCCAGGCCTCCCTGTCCATCACCAGCTCTCAGAGTTCACCCAAACTCATGTCCATCCAGTCGGTGATGCCATCCAACCATCTCTTCCTCTGTCGTCCCCTTTTCCTCCTGCCCCAATCCCTCCCAGCACCAGAGTCTTTTCCAATGAGTCAACTCTTCACACGAGGTGGCCAAAGTACTGGAGTTTCAGCTTTAGCATCAGTCCTTCCAATGAACACCCAGGCCTGATCTCCTTTAGGATGGACTGGTTGGACCTCCTTGCAGTCCAGGGGACTCTCAAGAGTCTTAGCATATTACTCATAGTTGTTTCAAATTCTAGTCGGATAATTCCAACATCCTCGCCATGTCTGACCCTGGTGCTTGTTCTGTCTCTTCACATTTTTTTTTTTTTCCTTTTAGAATGCCATGTAGTTGTTCCTGGATAGAAGGCATGTCGTGCCAGGCCTTTGGTGATGAGGTGCTGAGGCGTGTGGGCCCGGATGAGGTCTCAGTCTTCGTGGGTCTGTGCTTCTGGACCGTGACCGTCCCTGGCGTGTCTCGGCTTCACCCCTGAGCTCTCAGGGAGATGGGATGGTGGGAGTAGGCTGGCGCTGGCGTTCTCCCCCCACCGGCGGTGAGGCTCAGATGGGCGCCAGCACGCGGGGCTTCTGGTTGCCTAGTTCCCCCTGAGGGCAGGCCTTGTTGGCCCCCTCATAGTGGTTCCTTTCTCCTCCCCTACTGGAGGCCCGAGGCAGTTTTTCTCTGCTGTTTCCTGGGAAGCCTGGTCGGGCGCCTGGAGGAGAACCTCACGAGGCTAAGGGCCTGTGACCTGTCCCTGGAGGTTTCGTCTCTCAGACTTGTTCCTTGAGCCTCCACACTGGGGCCCGTGGAGGTTTCCCTCCGTGGGGTTCATTACTGCACCCCCGCCTCTCCACAGGGAGAGGCGAGCACGTCTCTCGTGGGTCTGAGAGCCGTTGACATTTCAGGGTTTTCAGCATCCCTTGTTAGGACGAGTGGAGTCTCCCCAGCCCCCTCCTTGCTGGACCAGAAGCCGCGTCTCCGCGGCGTCTCCAGCCGCCGGGTCCCGGCTGCGGTCAGGGTCGGAGTGAGCCCACCTGCTGCTGGTGGCGCTTTGTCTCTTGAGTCTCTCTGGAAAGACAGAAATCACAACCAGCTTGTATTATGACGCCGTACTGGACAGGGGCAGAGGAGAGGAGGGCGGGCCCCGCGTCCACGCAGCCCGGCTGCCCCTGCGGCGCCCCTGCGCAGCCACGCCCAGCGTCCTGTTTAGCGACGGCTTCAGTGTTTCCCCCCGAAAAGACACAGGCCGCTTTTAAACACAACGCAGTGTCCTGTCCCCACCCCCAGATGCGACAACAATTCTTCAGTCTTTTGCTGGCCAGGCTGCTCCTGAAGGTGCTGAGTGGTGGGGGCTGGTGGGCTCTCAGGCCCCTTCTCTAAAGGCCCTATCCAGAGACTGCGTCGTCCTCGTGTCTGACAGCTGGGCTGGCCCCCGCCCCCCATGGTGGGGGAACCGGGGCACAGGTCTCGCTCTTGGGCAGGAGGCACGTGGCGTCCATCCTTCTCTGTGGGTGTCGGCTGGCAGCCCCGAGCCCAGGCTCAGACTCCTGCCACCTCGGCTTCGCAGGGCTGGAACTAGTGATGTAGGTACCGTACCTGTCCTCTCCCCAGCCGGCGCTAGTGGTAAAGAACCCGCCTGCCAATTCAGGAGACATAAGAGATGCAGCTTCAGTCCCCAGGTTGGGAAGATCCCCTGGAGGGGGCATGGCAACCCACTGCAGTATTCTTGCCTGGAGAATCCCACGGACAGAGGAGCCTGGCGGGCTATGGTCTATAGGGTCGCAAAGAGTCGGACACAACTGAAGTGACTTCGCACGCACGCACACCTCTTCAGAGGTGACTAGTGCGTTTTCCTGCTGTTTCTGTTCCCCTGTCGCTGTGAACTGTAAACTCAGCTGGTGTTTCACGCCCCTGGCACCCAATTTGCGGGTTTCTCTCCTCACAAGACCCTGGGTGTGCTCCTGGGTGTGCTGTGAAGACCCCTGGCGCAGCTAGCAGGGAAAGGGCGCCCGACCGGGACGCTTGCCCGCCGGGCCTGCGCCACGCAGCCAGCGCGCCGCCCCCTCGCGCGGCTTCGCAACGTGGTGTGCGTGTCTGTGCTCTGCTGCCGCACTGACATCCGTCTGTCCCGCGCCAACGGTTCCAGCTTGTTGCCTACGGCACCCGCTATGCCCATCTCCACGGGTGGTCCTCCGAGGGCTGGCGATACCCTGAGGCTGTGCGCCTGCCTGGGGGGCCGTGTGCAGCCTCCTCAGAAGCTTGTGTCTCTGCGCTCCCTGTCCTGACCCTGCGTTTCCGTTTCTAGGACCCTTCGCTGTTAGATGGCCGGGTGGCGCTTCTCCACGTCCCAGGGGGCACGGTGGTGTTGAAGCAGGGAGACCAGGTGAGGGAAGGCGGAGTCTGCAAGAGCGGCCCGCCCAGGACCCAGACCACCCAGACCCAGCACTGGCGCTGGCACTGGGCGGACTCAGGGCAGGCAGCCTCCGTGTGGCCTTCTGGACCCAGTGGACACACAGCGTGCGTTCCGCTGTCGCTAAGCGCGGACGGGCTCTTGCCCTCAGGCCGGTGCAGCCGTCTGCAGGCCTACTGAGGGTCAGTGAGCCCGCCCCCTTCCTGAGGTGGCTGTGTCCAGCCCGGCGTGGGCATGTCCATCTGCACACCCACGTTGCTGTTACCAGTCTCACTGAGGAAGTCAGGTACAGGAGGAAGCACTGTGTGTGCACAGTCCTCAAACCTAATGTAGATGGAAAATAATTTTGTTTCTCATCAATGAATGTGGGGCTTCCCAAGTGAGGCTAGTAGCAAAGAATCTGCCTGCCAGTGCAGCAGATGCAAGAGACCTGGGTTCAGTCCCTGGGTCAGGAAGATCCCCTGGAGCAAGAAGTGGCAACCATTCCAGTATTCTTGCCTGGAAAACCCTATGGACAGAGGAGCTTGGCAGGCTACAGTCCATGGGGCTGCGAAGCGTCGGACACGACTGGGTGAGCACAGATGCGTGTAGTTTCCGATCCCCAGAGCCCTGCTCTGCCGGGGGGCAGAGGCCGTCTCTCCGGCCTCCCGTGGTGAGGCCCGCCCTCCCCAGCCCTGGGCCAGCTGGGAGCAGGAGCCCTTTGTCTGCTGGTCACGCAGCAGTGGTGAGGAGGGCCTTCCCCGCTGCGCGGGCAGGCCGGCCTGGGTCCCCTTCCCAGGCAGGCTTTCCCTGGGGCACGGCCCCCCAGGCCAGCGCGGAGGACGTGGACCACCTAGCAGTCCTGGGGGGCTGGGTCGGGGGCAAGGAGAGCCAGCCTGGCGGGGAATCTCCCGGGCCTCTTCCCCGCCCCTCTGTCCTTTCTCTTGTTCTCTGGGGACAAGGCGGGGGAAAGGCCTGTCCTTTCCCTGAGGGAGGCGGGCTGCTGGCTGGGCCCCGGCCATCGGGCCCTGTGGGAAAGCCTGTCCCGGGCCTTCCACAGCACCCAGTACCCGCAAGGGGCTACGCTGGAGCAGGGGCCGCCCCGCCTGCCCCAGCCCCTAGAGCCCTGTGGGGCCTGGCACAGGCTGCTTTTCATTTTTCCTTTTCTGACACACTGACCCTTTTCTGCTCAGACCAGAGAGGGGGTCCCATGGGGTGGGGTGAGCAGATGAGGAAGGGTCCTGACGGGTTGCATCAGACTGGTTCCACAGGCACATCTGTGGACGCTGGGCCCTGAGACTCTGTGCTGTGTGCTGGGGCGGGGTCGGGGAGGCTGTCCGCAGGCTTCAGCTGAGCCGCTGGCGTGTTTGTGTGGAGCAGCTCGAAGTGTAGGTGCCTCCGGGGCTGGGCGGCTGCCGCGGACCAGGGCGCAGAGAGGGCTCGTGCCCGTGGCTGGTGATGAGTGACAGGACCTTCCCAGCGAGTCTGGGCCCGGGGCCGGTTGCCGGAGCCGTGCCGTGACGGCAGCGTGGCAGCCTTCCCACTGCTGGCCCAGGCTCGGGGGCTCTGCCAGCTCCGCCAGCGCCTGTGTTTTGTCAGGACACGAGCATCCTCTTCGTGGTCTCGGGGCTGCTGCACGTGTACCAGCGGAAGATTGACAGCGAGGAGGACACGTTCCTGTTCATGGCACGGCCCGGTGAGATGGTGGGCCAGCTGGCGGTGCTCACGGGCGAGCCCCTCATCTTCACCATCAGGGCCAACCGGGACTGCAGCTTCCTGTCCATCTCCAAGGCGCACTTCTACGAGTGAGTGCCCCGCTGGCCACGGCTCCGGGTGGCCCCTCATGGCCCGCAAGCATGTCTGTAGCGCGCGTGCACGGCTCCGCATGGCCCCTCGTGGCCCGCGAGCGTGTCTGTAGGGCGCGTGCACGGCCCTCGTGGCCCTCGAGCGTGTCTGTAGGGCACGTGCACGGCTCCGCGTGGCCCCTCGTGGCCCGCGAGCGTGTCTGTAGCGCGCGTGCACGGCTCCGCGTGGCCCCTCGTGGCCCTCGAGCGTGTCTGTAGCGCGCGTGCACGGCTCCGCGTGGGCCCAGGGCCTGCTTGTGATGGTGTCTGTGCCGTGTGCCTGTGTGTGCGTGTGCTTGTGTGTCTGCATGTGTCCGTGTGGGCGTCCGTGTGTGTGCACTCTCAGCGGCGCCTTGGCTGACATCCCGAGGGACCCTGTGCGCTCGTCCCTTCCCTCTGGAGGTGAGGCTCGTGTCAGCGGCGGTCCTGACATCCCCTGGGGTCCTCGGGGGCTCCCACACGTCACCTGAAGCAGAACTTTATGCTTCCCCTGCCCCTGCTCCCGCCTTAGTCGTCTCAGAGACCGATGACTCCGTCTGCACATTGCTTAGCGGAGTCCCGAGCCCCCCGGCCCGCGTGCTCTGTGGCTCAGTGCAGCCAGGAGCTGAGCACTCCCCTGGCCCTGCCCTCCAGAGGCCTCCACACCATAGCGGGTACCTGCGTGGCTCCACACCCCCAGCCTGGTTCACAGTGGCATCAGGACAGTGGCTGATGTTTCTGCTGGACCCAGTGGCTTTCCGGGCTCCAAGCCTCCACAGTCTCTGCCACTGGCCCCTCAGCCACCCCTCCCCGTGCACCCCCACTGCCCAAGCCTCTGGCACCTCCTGGGGGGCTGGGGTTTTGACGCACTGCGAGCGCTGGGCCCTTACACGTGGCATGTGCCCCCAGGACACTGGGCGATGGTTATTGGAGGGCCTCCGACAGCCCTCCCAGGGTCGCTGGCCACTGGGCATCCCCGGGGGGCTGGGGAGCCGGTCGCTGACCAGGGTCTGCGCTCTGGCCTCTCCCTGGGCTCAGTGGGCATTGTGATGGGCGGGGCCTGGGGGCGTCCGCGGCCTGGAGTGAAGGGGTGGAGGCCGGCGGGACCAGCCAGGGAGCTGGGGCAGGGAGTGACTCCGGGATGCCCGGCAGCATCATGCGGAGGCAGCCAGCCGTGGTCCTGAGCGTGGCGCACACCGTGGTGAGGCGGGTGTCCTCCTTCGTGCGGCAGATCGACTTTGCCCTGGACTGGATGGAGGTGGAGGCCGGCCGCGCCATATACAGGTGAGGCCCGCCTTCCGGCCGCGCCTTGTACAGGCGAGGTACAGACGAGGCCCGCATTCCGGGCGCACCACAAACGGGCAAGGGCCGCCTTCCCGGCCGCGGGCGCAGAGGAGGGCCGCTCTGCTCTGCCTCGGGGGTGGCATAGGCAGAGGCCTCACGGCCGCCTCCTGGCTTCTGTGCCCACACTGCCCTCAGGCGCGCCCCCTCTTCACCGGCATAGTCCTCCACAGGGCCCAGCGGAGCCACGTGGAGACAACGTCCACAAAGGTGTTTGTGTGCCAGGTGCGGGCTCAGATGGGCAGTCTCAGGCCCGTGTCCTAACGGCTGAATTCAGGTGTCCACGCTTGCTGGGTCAGACCGGCTTCAGTTCAGTTCAGCCGCTCAGTCGTGTCCGACTCTTTGCGACCCTATGAATCGCAGCACGCCAGGCCTCCCTGTCCATCACCAACTCCCAGAGTTCACTCAGACTCACGTCCATCGAGTTGGTGATGCCATCCAGCCATCTCATCCTCTGTCCTCCCCTTCTCCTGCCCCCAATCCCTCCCAGCATCAGGATCTTTGCCAATGAGTCAACTCAGACCGGGCTTAGAGCTACCAGTTTTGATGGTTTTAAAAATGAAAACTAAGATCATTATTTAAAGTCGTTTATTTAAAAATCACAATAAACCCTTTACATGTTAGTATACATATTTTTAAATGGAAAATAACGATTTTCCAAAACAAAAAATGTAGTGAGAACAGATTCCTTTTTCTGTTTTGCTAAATTTCCCTGGTGGCTCAGATGGTAAAAGCCTCTGCCCGCAATGCGGGAGACCCGGGTTCTATTCCTGGGTCAGGAAGATCCCCTGGAGAAGGAAATGGCAATCCACTCCAGCACTCTTGCCTGGAAAATCCCATGGACGGAGGAGCCTAATAGGCTGTAGTCCATGGGGTCGCAAAGAGTCGGACACGACTGAGCGACTTCACTTCACTCTTCTGTTCCGCTGCCTCTGGTGGCCAAGGGCTTCCAGCCAGGCGCCCCGCCCGCCCCCACAGCCTCTGTCCCGCAGGCAGGGGGACAAGTCCGACTGCACCTACATCGTGCTCAGCGGCCGCCTGCGCGCTGTGATCCAGAAGGACGACGGCAAGAAGCGCCTGGCGGGCGAGTACGGCCGCGGAGACCTCGTGGGCGTGGTAGGGCCGCCGCGCCCCGCCCCCCGAGCTCCTCCCTTCCTTGCTCCTCCCCCGACACCCCGCGCCCGTTCCTCCCACCCTCTCCCTTTCCCCTTCGGGCGCCCACCTGGGCGGAGGCACAGGCCGTAGAACAGCCCGGGAGTTGCTTCCCACAGGCCGCCTCCCCGGAGGGCAGGCCTAGGGTGGGTTCGGCAGCCACCTTTCGACGGCGGTCCCTCTGAGACCCCGAGGCCCTCGCGGGGAGGACGAGGCCCTGGCCTCTCGGGCTGCTGGTGGCAGGCCCAGAGCTCTCGCCGTCGCGTCCTTCCCCAGCCCAGGGTGCTGCGTGAGCCCGTTTCCTCCTGCTCCGGAGGGGCCCTGGGACCCTGCTCGCGGGCCTGCCTCCGGGCCCTGGGGTCAGCTTCTGGGCATAGCACCAGCTCCCATCCGCAGGTGGAGACGCTCACCCGCCAGGCCAGGGCAACCACAGTGCACGCTATTCGGGACTCAGAGCTGGCCAAGCTTCCCGAAGGGGCCCTGAACTCCATCAAGCGCCAGTACCCGCAGGTGAGGGCTGTGAAGTTGTGAAGTCAGAATGCCAGAACCGGGTCAAGATCAAGACTCCTCCCATCAGGCGGGCTGCAGGAGGGGGGCCTGCCCCCGCTTCCCCAGACAGCCGTCCCGGCCGGCTTCAGGGCAGGACTGCAGTGCCTGGCAGTCAGCCGGGAGGCAGAATGAGGGCAGCCTGCCCTGCTTCTGGTTTTCTGATGTCACTTCCCTGCTTCTGAGTCGTGACGGTTCAGACAGGGAAATGGAGAGCCCGCACCTTAGCGCTCTGGAGGAAGAGGCAGGGCCGCTCCCGGGGAGGCACAGGAGCGGCCCCTCTGGAGGCTCAGGCCTGACCCATCCCTGTGAGCCCGTGTGTGAGCAAATGAAGCAGCCCCAGCTTATTTATGAAGCTACTGTGGCTTTAATACCAAACTTGATAGAAATAACACAGAAAACGGAGCGTTTCTTTTAGTACCATAGTTATAGCAGGTCAACTGTCAATGCAGTAAATATGTGATTGGGGTAAGCTGACAACAGCTTCTCTTTTCAAAACTGATTCTGTACAGCATGCAAGAGCCACGAAAGCAGGTTTCCTGTACAGTACCTCCTCTGCCATCTTGCAAACTGTAGCAATTAAAAAACTTTCAACTGACTTTATCCTCATGCAAAAGCGCTTAGAAGTAAATTATACATACTTTGACATTTCAACTTTATTTACTTGAGTCTGCAACTCAAAAAAAATAGAATTAATATAACCAAAATAGCATTATTATATTTAAAAGGTAATTCTTCGTGGATATCATGTAATACCAGCCCATGTCTGGCCAAAGCCGGCACTCAGCACCACACAATAACCCTTGGCTCTGGGGAAGTCCCTCGTGGTCTGCCTTTGGGGGTTGTGGTTTCCCCATTTATCCTGTTTCCTGCCTGGGGAAGACAGGGGCAGCCAGCCGGGGCAAGGCCGCAGGCCACGTGCCTGCCCACCCGCCTGTCACCAGACAGCGGCCGTGTCACCGTCCGCTGCCCGGAGCAGCTCACAGCCGAGGCGGCTCTGAACCGGCGGGTCTGGGTGCTTGGCTGTGTGGCTCACAGTGTGTGGTTGAGGCCTCCGTTGTTTCTCTGCCCTCAGGTGGTGACTCGACTGATTCGCCTCCTGGGTGAGAAGATCCTGGGCAGCCTCCAGCAGGGAGCCGCGGCAGGTGCGTGCCCAGGCCTGGCACCTGGGAGCCCCGCCCGCCCCGCCTGGAGCCCCTGCCGACCTTGAAACTCCCCCTCAGGCATGTTAGGTAGAACCTTTGTGTTCAGCTGTCAGACAGGGTGTTTGAAACTATTCCCTCATCCTGGTGTTCCAGGCTTCCTCCTGGTGTCCTCTCCTTTCTGTGTAAAGAGTTCCTTTAATAATGGTTCTTAAATTCTCTGAATTCTCCTACATCAAAGGATGTCTTTAAATTGCCTTCCTTCTGAAGGATACAGGTTGCTGGATGTGCTATTCTGTCTTAACAGCCCTTTTATTTCAGCACTTGGAACATTCGCCACTTCCCTCTGGCCTCCGTTGAGTCTAAAGAGAAACCCAGACTTCAACTTGCTCTCAAGTAGGAGTTCATTGCTTCTGTCTGACTGTGTTCAAGGTTTCCCCTCATCTTCAGTGTTCAGAAATTTGATTCTGGAATGTCTGGGCATGAACTCCTTTGAGTTTATCTTGTTTGGGGGTGTGCTCATCTTCTTGAATCTGCAGGTTTATTTTATATATATATATGTATGTTATTACCACGTTTTGGAAGGTCTCAGCCTTTATTTCTTCAAATACTCTCTCGGCCCTGTATTCTTTCTTTTCTGGAAACTCAGAGGTGCAGGTGTTAGACCGCTTGTTATCACCCCTGGAGTCTCTGGGACGTCGCTTGTGTGTTAACTGTTTTCCTCCTCTGATGCTCAGGTCGAGCGGCTCCTTTCGATCTGCCTTCAAGGCCTTTGGCTCTCTCCTCTGTCTTCCTGACTCTGCTCCTAACCCCACCCAGGGAGGCTCCTTTACAGTTGTTTCATTCCTACCTTTGCTTCACGGCTCCCCGCGGGGGCTGCTCCTGGCTGGCTCTGAGCCACCGGTCCAGTGCCTTGCCGAGGCCTCGCGTCTGCACCCTGCTGTCGTTTCTGTCTTCTCCTGTTCAGGTCGCGACCTTCCTGGCTTTCGGTATGCCTGTCATTTTGGATTGCATCCCATATTTCGGGTATGATGATGATCGGGTTCCCATTTAAATCTCTCACGTTGGCAGACTCTCAGTGTGCGTGCACTCAGAGCGCGCCCTGGCCCTCTTCCCGGCTGCGTCTGAGTGCTCACCTAGCTCCCCAGGCCTCTGCCTCGCTGCGCTGCGCTGCTGCGCGGGTCTGCTCCCCGAGCCACTGCGAAGGCTGGCGGGAGCTCCGCTGCCTTCTCTTCTCCGAGCCTCTGCCGTGTGCTCTGGCCCGCCTCCCACAGGGGCTCCTTGGGGGTGAGCCCAGGACTCGGCCCAGGGTTTAGAGGGCTCTGTTCTCCATGTCCCCCTCTCTGGACAGGCTGCTGCTTCTGCTTGCTAGTGCTGGTCTAGGAGAGCTGGGGCTCCACCCCCTGTGTCTAGAGCCCAGGCAGGGTTTGCTTAGGGCAGAGGGCCCTGGAAAGTCTCCTGGGAGGCAGCACCACTGGGGAGGGGGAGGAGGGTCTCACGTGGCGGTGGCTGGGCCAGGGCATGACACTGCCCCTCTGCCGCAGGTGGAGCGGCCCTCCCAGGAGCCGAGGCCTCTGGCCAGCTTGCCCTCCTCTCAGCGCTCTGGGCCGCCTAAGAGCTGCGTCCAGGGGCTTCTTGTAGCTGGCGGCCGCGGGTGGGTGGGACGTGCCGGCTCCATCTCCTTGGCCAGAGCCAGAGCATCTCGCAGCTTTTCTTAAAAGCTAAACGAAAGCTGTCGGGAGCTGGCGATAAATTCCCCCTCTGGGTCTGCCGCAGATGGAGGGTTCTGGTGTCACAGGTCACTGGGAGAGAGAGAGAGGAAGGGACTCCCCGCAGAGAAGCTCCAGGAAAGCCAGGGACGGGCCCTCTGCGGCCTGCGTGCAGCCAGCAGTGGGCTCACAGCCCGCCCTCCTTTCCCTGGCCCACACTAGCTCTTGGGAGCCCTGTCTCTGCCTCCTGAGCCCCCACGCTGGCTTCGGGGTCACGCCTTGTGGGGGACCCACCCTCCTCCCTAGGGACAAGGCCAGCAGGGAGGACAGAACTGGGCCTTCCTGCATGGCCACGCCCTGCCCAGTGAGGCCCGTGTGGGAGCTGGGCCATGGCAGCGGCCGGGCAGGGGAGCCAGGAGGAGAGCCCTCAGCGTGTCCAGGCCCCAGCAGACTGGAGCCTGGCTGGGATGTGGCCGGCAGGAAGGGCGAGGCTGCCCCCTCAGCCACCTCCATGAAAACAGGAGAGGCCACTCACCAAGAAGGGACTTTGTGATCGGAAGTAAGCTTCAGCCAGGGATGTGCTGGGGGCGGGTAGGACCTCGTGGACATATGTGCCTGCAGGTCCATCGCTGCTGCTGTGGGGCCTCCTGGCCTCATGACTAGAGAATGGGGAGCCTGTGGTCCTGAGGACCCAGCCCTGACCTCCGGCGGGCGGTTCTGTGCCTCACCCCGGGTCTGGAAGCCTATGCAGACGAGACAGCAGAAAGGTGTCATCATCTAAAACCCAGGCTGTCACCGTCTCTGGAGGAGGCGGTGGAAGAACTCCAGGAGAGGGTGCGGCCGGAGCACGGGTCCTCCCCTGGCCGACCCTCCACCCCTTTGCATTTTCTCTGGGCCCCACGGTCTTCTCTGAGTCTGTTCCCCTGTCCCCTTCAGGGGCGCCAGTCCTGCCGTGTATGAGACGTGAGGGCGCCGCGGTGCGGTTCGCTTTCGGCAGGAAGGCTGGGGCTCTAGTTGTGGAGACCAGGGCAGACCCGGGTGCCCGTTCCCCCGGCCAGGCTGCTGGGGCCACGCCATCACCTGGAAACACTCGGGCACGCTGAGACTGTCCCGGCGGCCGCCGGCTCCTCAGGCTAGCGCACACCCCTGTGCCCTGCAGGTCACCAGTTTGGGTTCCATACTGTGGGCAGCAAGTGGGACTCAGGGAACCCCGCCAGCAACCTCTCCACGGTGGCCGTCATGCCAGTGTCGGAGGACGTGCCCCTCACCACCTTTACCCTGGAGCTCAAGCATGCCCTCAGCGCTATCGGTAAGCCCTGCCCGAGGCCACTGAGGTCCCAGGGCCCCCTCCTCCTCCTGCCTCTCAATCCTTCCAGGTTCTCCCGAAAGAGCGCTCAGCATTGCCCGCAAGGCTGATAACCCTGGGTGGGGCTGGGGGCTGCGGCACTGGGGAGGGGACCGTCACAGTGAGATGGAGCCTCCGGACAGTCTTGATGGGGAGACCCCGACGCCGCAGGAGCTGGTACGAGTCGCACTGCGCTCCTCCTAGCTGACCCCACAGGGGCCCCGACCCCCGCAGAAGCCCGCCTTGGGGTGGGTGCCTACCACTGCCCCGCCGCTTGGAGAGCGCACTGCAGTGGCCAGGGGGGGGGGCTGACAAGGCGGGGCACCCTCAGTTAGGGTCGGCAGCTTGCGTCTTGCTTCCAAGCTCCTGACAGCTGGGGAGTTTGGGGCTCAAGAACAAGAAACTGAAATTCTGGAGAATTCTTAGGAATTCTCCAAATCATAAACCATTCCATATTCTTAACACTTTGCTCATGTGATTTTATATAACTGTGAGTGATCATAGTAATAGACAACAAGACAATTTTCTGAGACAGGGCTATTTTAATGGCTTCAAGGGGTAATAGGAGGCGTTGAATAAATGCCAAACAAAGATGATTTACAAAATTGAGCTATTATAAATATTTAATATTTAAAAGTAATTCTCCAAATGAAAATGTAAATCACAGAAAGCATTAATTTCCATTAGTCTTGGTCTGTTTCGTAGCAAGTGTTGCGGATCTGGAGCCTCCGCTGCTTTCCGTGGGGTTGGTCGGGCTGTCCAGGGCGCCTGGAAGACCTGCAGCTGCACAGGGCAGATGTGCCGAGTCATAATAATAGCTTGTTCCCTTTGAAAAAAAAGACTTTTATTTTGAAATAATTATAGATTCATAGCAAGTTATAAAAAGAGGGAAGAGGGAGCCGTATGCCAGCCCCCACCCCGGTTACGTAAGCTCAGCACCGCAGGCAGACCAGGAACCGGGGTCCGTGCGGTGCGCTCGGGCGACGGCGTGTGTGTCCGTGTGAGCTTGTTTCTGCGAGAAACGGGGGTCATGACGGACTGTACCGAACTGTCGGTGGCGTTGGGTGGCAGTGAGGGCCCAGGGATGTGAGGAGGAAGCAGCCCCCTGCCTCGTTCCTGGTCTTGGGGAGCAGCTTTTGTCTCTGAGGAGGGCGTTAGCTGTCAGCCTCTCACGGTGGCCTCTTCTTATGTTACGAGGCTTCTTTCTGCTCCCATTTTGCTGAGAGTTTCTATCTAAAGAGACGTGAGTGTGGCCAGTGCCTCCCCCACGTCAGCGGAGATGGTCGCGTTTCCCCCTTTGGTCTGTTAGTGCGGTTTGTTCCCTGGCTGGGACTCGGGCCTCGAGTCGTCCTGGCGCTGCAGGAGGGACCCCCGCCGGGCCTGGCGCAGCCCTGCTCTGCCCGCCGGGTCTGGCCAGCTCGCCGCTCGCGGAGGGTCTGGCGCCGTCCAGGCTGCCCGTCTGTGGTCTCTCGGGGTGCCTTGGTCCCACCGTGGCTTTGCTGAGGGAGTACTGGTGCTCGCCCCGTGGCATGAGTCAGGAAGCGTTCCCTCGGAGTCAATATTTTGGAAGACTTTGAGGAGGACTGTAATTAATTTTTCTTTTAATTTGCTGCTAAGTCGCTTCAGTCGTGTCCGACTCTGTGCGACCCAATAGATGGCAGCCCCCCAGGCTCCCCCGTCCCTGGGATTCTCCAGGCCAAGAACACCGGAGTGCGTTGCCATTTCCTTCTCCAACCTTTTAATGTTTGGTAGAGGATTTTCCCTGGTGGTCCAGTGGTTAAGAATCGGCCTGCCAGTGCAGCGGTGACAGGCTCCTCCCTGGTCCGGGAAGACTGCACGCGCTACAAGGCAGCTCAGTCCACGCGCCACGACTCCCGAGCCCAAGCTCGGACCTCAGTGCTGCAGCCCCTCCAGGCTGCGTCCCGCAGAGCCCAGGCTGCACAAGGGAAGCCTGTGCCCCTCAGCCAGAGAGCGGGCCCTGCTCGCCGCCGCTGGAAAAGGCCTGTGCCCAGCAGCACAGCCCCTGCGTGGCTCTGGGCCTGTGTTCAGTTGGAGAGTCTTCTGGTTACTTAAGGCGCAAAGCCAGCCGTTGATCAGAGATCTTTCTTCTTCCTCAGAGGAGGCATTTATAGCTATCAGCTTCCCTCCTGGCAAGGCTTTCGCTGCGTCCTGTACGTTCTGGAATGCCGTGCTTTTGTTTTCATTTGTTTCAAGGTATTTCCTCATTTCTTTGTGATTTCTTTGACTCATTGGTTGTTGAAGCATTTAATTTCCATATGTTTGTGAATTTTCCATTTTCATACCATTGTGATCAGAAAAGATACTTTATGTAAATCCAATCTTTACCTGCCTCCTGAGGAACTTGTATGCAGGTCAAGAAGCAACAGTTAGAAGAACTGGATGTGGAACAACTGACTGGTTCAAAATTGGGAAGGAGTGCAACAAGGCTGTGTATTCTCACCCTGCTTATTTAACTTACATGCAGAGTACATCATGCTAAATGCCGGGCTGGATGAACCACAAGCTGAAATCAAGATTGCCGGGAGAAATATCAACAAACTCAGATATGCAGATGATACAACTCTAATAGCAGAAAGTGAAGAGAAACTAAAGAGCCTCTTGATGAGAGTGAAAGAAGACAGTGAAAAAGGTCGCTTAAAAGTCAACATTCAGAAAACTAAGATCACGGCATCCGGTCCCATCACTTCATGGCAAACAAATGGGAAAAAACTGAAAACAGTGACAGACTGTAATTTCCTGGGCTCCAAAATCCCTGCAGATGGTGACTGCAGCCATGGAATTGAAAGACACTTGCTCCTTGGAAGAAAAGTTATGACAAACACAGACAGCATGTTAAAAAGCAGAGACATGACTTTTCTGACAAAGATTCGTCTAGTCAGAGCTATGGTTGTTTCCGTAGTCATGCATGGATGTGAGAGTTGGACCATAAAGAAGGCTGAACGCCCAAGAATTGATGCTTTCAAATTGTGATGCTGGAGAAGACCCTTGAGAGTCCCTTGGACTGCAAGGAGATCCAACCAGTCAAACCTAAAGGAAACGAACCCTGAGTATTCGTTGGAAGGACTGATGCTGAAGCTCTAATAATTTGGCTACCTGATGGGAAGAGCCAACTCAATGGAAAAGACCCTGATGCTGGGAAAGATTGAAGGCAGGAAGAGAAGGGGGTGACAGAGAATGACTGATGCTGAAGCTCTAATAATTTGGCCACCTGATAGGAAGAGCCAACTCAATGGAAAAGACCCTGATGCTGGGAAAGATTGAAGGCAGGAAGAGAAGGGGGTGACAGAGAATGACTGATGCTGAAGCTCTAATAATTTGGCCACCTGATAGGAAGAGCCAACTCAATGGAAAAGACCCTGATGCTGGGAAAGATTGAAGGCAGGAAGAGAAGGGGGTGACAGAGAATGACTGATGCTGAAGCTCTAATAATTTGGCCACCTGATAGGAAGAGCCAACTCAATGGAAAAGACCCTGATGCTGGGAAAGATTGAAGGCAGGAAGAGAAGGGGGTGACAGAGAATGACTGATGCTGAAGCTCTAATAATTTGGCCACCTGATAGGAAGAGCCAACTCAATGGAAAAGACCCTGATGCTGGGAAAGATTGAAGGCAGGAAGAGAAGGGGGTGACAGAGAATGACTGATGCTGAAGCTCTAATAATTTGGCCACCTGATAGGAAGAGCCAACTCAATGGAAAAGACCCTGATGCTGGGAAAGATTGAAGGCAGGAAGAGAAGGGGGTGACAGAGAATGACTGATGCTGAAGCTCTAATAATTTGGCCACCTGATAGGAAGAGCCAACTCAATGGAAAAGACCCTGATGCTGGGAAAGATTGAAGGCAGGAAGAGAAGGGGGCGACAGAGAATGAGATGGTTGAATGGAATCACTGACTCAATGGGCATGCGTTTGAGCAACCTCCAGGAGATCGTGAAAGATGGGGAAGCTTGCCTGACATGCTGCATTCCGTGGAGTTGCGAAGAACTGGACCCAGCTTAGCGACTGGACAGCGACAGAAGGCTCGGGGCCCAGCGTACAGCCTCTTCTGGAGGAAAGGCAGGGGGTGTGGTGGGCTGTGCTGCTGGGCATTTGCGGCTGTGAGGCAGTGTCCCATGAAGCTTGAATCTGCACTTCCCAGCAGCTGAAAAGCCTGTCTTGCGGCCACTGGGATCCCTTCTTCTGACCGCCTGTCAAGTTGCCCACTGCTCTGTGGGGCTGTTATCTTTTCCTTGTCAATGGGCAGTCTGGATACAGTTGCTTTTTTCAGATGAAAATGCAGATATCTTTCCCGCTGTGGCTTGATTTTTTATTCTTTTAATGATGTCTTCTGACAAATGCTTCCCAGGTGGCACCAGTGGGAGGGAATCCACCTGCAATGCAGGAGACACAGATTCCAACCCTGGGTCCGAAAGATGCCCTGGAGGGGGAAACAGCAGCCCGCTCCGGGGTCCTGGCCCGGAGACGCCCGTGGACTGGTGGGCTATAGTCCACGGGGTTGCCGAGAGTTGGGCATGACAGCACGCATCTAGTTCACTGACTTTGACAAATGCAAGCGGTCAATTCTAATATGGACCAATGTATTTATCATTTTTTTCCTATATTGTTACTGAATTTTGCATTTTATTGAAGAAATTTCATCCTATCCCCAAGTCATGAAGAGGTTCTCTTAAAAGCATATGGTGTTGCCGTCAAGCTTACGGTCCACCGGGCGTGGTTTTGGGCATGAGATGAACGGAGGCGGGGTGCATCTCTCTGTAGGCTCCTCAGCTGACCCAGAGCCCTCGCTCGGAACCCCTGGGCCCTGCCCTGAGGGCTCCTTTGCTGAAGGGTGACCACATCCGTGAAGGGTGTTTGTAGAGAGAGGACCTAGGCCGACGGCCTTGTCTTCCAGCTTCAGGGTGTCAGCCACTTCCTCTGGCTCCCACAGTTTGGAGGGGAGGCTGTGTAACAGCCAGGCTGACCGTGACTCTCCAGGCCTGAGCAGCCCCCTCAGAGCCGACTCGGAGCGCCTGGGGGTCCCCTGCACCCATGCACCACCCTGGGCCTGTCCATGGCCTGGGCCTTGGGCAGACCCTCCCAGGGACAGGCTGGCCACCGCATTCCTAACTGGCCAGGGCCGTAGCCAGCGCCTGGCGAGCCCAGGGCACTCCTCGGGGCTCCACACTTTCCCAGGGGCCTCCTCAGAACCCTCGAGGCCAGGCAGGGGCCTAGAGCAGATGTGCACCGAGGGCCAGAGAGAGCAGCCCCTGTCCCCGGGGCCCCAGGCAGGGCTCCTCGGCGTTCCCGCAGCAGACACGGCCTGCCCGTCCCGTCTCATCCTAGACTTCCCAGAGGTGAACGGAACTAGTCACTGCAGTGCCCAGGAGGGCCCGCCCTCGCAGGCTGAGAGCCCCTCCAGCCCCGAGAGGGCTCCCTCTCTGTCAGGCCCTTGTGGGTGCCCGACCCCCAAGGCAGGAGTGTGGCCTCAGTGGGACCAGCGCCCTCGGTCCTGACCCCCAGAGGAGTTGCTCCCCCACTTCCACAGGCTTCTGCCTTTGAGTCCGAGCTGCTCCCCTGCAGGTCAGACCAGCGGCCACCCCACAGCCACCACCCTGTGGTTTAACTCAGTCACTCGGTCGTGTCCGACTCTTTGCGACTCTGTGGACTGCAGCACGCCAGGCCTCCCTGTTTACCTCCAACTCCCAGAGCTTGCTCAAACTCATGTCCATCGAGTTGGTGATGTTATCTCATCCCCTGTCCTTCCCTTCTCCTCCCACCTTCAGTCTTTCCCAGCATCAGGGTCTTTTTCAGTGAGTCATTTCTTCACATCAGGTGGCCAAAGTACTGGAGTTTCAGCTTCAGCATCAGTCCCGCCAATGAAGTCAGGACTGATTTCCTTTAGGATTGACTGGTTGCATCTCCTTGCTGTCCAAGGGACTCAAGAATCTTCTCCAACACCACAGTTAAAAAGCATCAATTCTTCGGCACTCAGCTTTCCTTATGGTCCAGCTCTCACATCTAGTCAAACCACAGCTTTGACTAGACAAATCTTTGTCAGAAAAGTGATGTATCTGCTTTTTATGGTCATAACTTTTCTTCCAAGGAGCAAGTGTCTTTCAGTTTCATGGCAGCAGTTACCATCTCCAGTGATTTTGTAGCTCAAGAAAATAAAATCTGTCACTGATTCCATTGTTTCACCATCTGTTTGCCATGAAGTGATGGAACCAGATGCCATGATCTTAGTTTTTTGAATATTGACTTCTAAGCCAGCTTTTTCGCTCTCCTCTTTCACTTTCATCGAGAAGCTCTTTAGTTCTTCTTCGTTTTCTGCATAAGGGTGGTGTCATCTGCATATCTGAGGTTATTGATATTTCTCCCAACAATCTTGAGTCCAGCTTGTGCTTCATCCAGCCCAGTGTTTCTCATGATGTACTTTGCATGTGAGTTAAATAAGCAAAGTGACAATATACAGCCTTGATGTACTCCTTCCCCAGTTTGGAGCCAGTCCATTGTTCCATGTCTGGTTCTAACTATTGCTTCTTGACCTGCATGCAGATTTCTCAGGAGGCAGGTAAGGTGGTCTGGTATTCCCATCTCTTTAAGAATGTTCCACATTTTGTAGTGATCCACACAGTCAAAGGCTTTGGCATAGTCAATAAAGCAGAAGTAGATGTTTTTCTGGAATTCTCTTGCTTTTTCTTCATTCCAACGGATGACGTCAATTTGATCTCTGGTTCCTCTGCCTTTTCTAAATCCAGCTTGAACATCTGGAAGTTCTCAGTTCATGTACCAGCTTGGAGAATATTGAGCATTGCTTTGCTAGTGTGTGAGATGAGTGCAATTGTGCGGTAGTTTTGAGTCTTTGGCATTGCATTTCTTTGGGATTGAAATGAAAACTGACCCTTTCCAGTCCTGCGGCCACTACTGAGTTTTCCAAATTTACTGGCATATTGAGTGCAACACTTTCACAGCATCACCTTTTAGGACTTGAAATAGCTCAGCTGGAATTCTGTCACCTCTACTAGCTTTGTTTGTAGTGATGCTTCCTAAGGCCCACTTGAATTCGCTCCAGGATGTCTGGCTCTATGCGAATATTCCGAATATTCCGCTGTGTGGAACACGCCCTTCTGTATGCTGTCAAGAAAGCAGACACTCCAGTTAAACACAGGCAGTGACTTCCTGTCCCTCCCCCTCTGACTGTGAGCCCTCAGGGAAGTCCAGATGCCCCTGCAGGGGGGCCTGGGCTCCTCTCGCTGCAGCGGGACTGTTCACCCTCAGGGCAGTCCAGCAGCCTTCCTGACCCTGAGGGCCACTGCCTCCCAGCCTTGGTCCCCACCCGGCAGCCCTCCTGGTTGAGCAGATGTGTCTGTGCGGACAGCAGTTCCCTTCTCCAACAGATCTTCCTGACCCAGGAATCGCACCGGGGTCTCCTTCATTGCACGCAGACTCTCTACCAGCTGAGCTATCACTGAAGCCCGAAGGGAAGGTGAAAGTCAGTCAGTTGTGTCCACCTCTTTGCAACTCTCCAGGCCAGAATACTGACATGCGTCGCCTTTCCCTTCTCCAGGGGATCTTCCCAACCCAGGGATCGAAGTCAGGTCTCCCACATTGCAGGTGGATTATTTCCCATCTGAGCCACCCTGTAGATGGAAGAACAAGCTGACCCCAGAGACAGCATGTGAAAGCATGCGTCTCCATCCTGGTGAACCACGTCTGCTGGGATCCAGCCAGCCGCTGGCTTGGGTTGGGGAAGTGGTCTGATTTCACATTTTACAAGCTTGTGCTTCCCCTGCCCCGAACACACACACAGTTTCAGAGCTGCAGAAGTTCAAGCCCAGTGTGTCCAGAGGAGGAGCCTGAGGCTCAGAGAGGCTGCCCGTTCCTGCGCCTGGCGCAGCCCTTCCCTTGGCACACTGCAGGAGGGCCCCCTGCCCGGAGGGGCTCCTCGGGGCCACAGGCACTTCCTAGAGAGCTGTGAGAGGGCAGCTGCTTTCCCGAAAAGCAGACTCCAGGAGGAGGAGGGGCCTCGCCTGTCCCCCGAGGTGGGCTGCCGGCAGTTTTCTGCATCTGGTGGTGGTTTTCAGGCCCTGCCCTGCTGCTGACCAGCGACAGCATAAAACAGCGCCTTGGCTCCACTGCTCTGGACAGGTACGAGGCCTCCGCGTGGGAACAGCCTGGCCGAGCCAGCCTCCTGCTCTCAGGGGGCCCTGCCCAGCCATGAAACACACCGGGCTGTCTGTGCCTTCCAGTATCCACGAGTACCGGCTGTCCAGCTGGCTGGGGCAGCAGGAGGACATCCACCGGATCGTGCTCTACCAGGCGGACAGCACGCTCACACCCTGGACCCAGTGCTGCATCCGGCAGGCGGACTGCATCCTCGTTGTGGGCCTGGGCGAGCAGGAGCCCAGGGTCGGCGAGGTGAGCTGGCTTCGGGAGCGCGGCAGTGGGCGGGGCTTCGGCGGGTGGGGCCGGGTAGTGGTCTCTCGGCCTCAGGCTGGGCAGGTCCTGGCTAGCGTGGCCCTCTCTTTTCTCAGACCCGGGTTGTCTTTTTTTCTTTGAATGAAGTATTTCAAGAACTCAGGAAGGGATGAATAGTAAGAGCAAAAACCCAGACACTTGCTTTGCACGTTTTGAAAACATTTTGCTGTGTTTACCTCTGGTGTTGTTTTAGCAGGAGCAGGCAGATATCTGTGGTTTTTCCAGTATCACGTATGGATGTGAGAACTGGACTGTAAAGACAGCTGAGTGCCAAAGAACTATTGCCTTTGAACTGTGGTGTTGGAGAAGACTCTTGAGAGTGGACTGCAAGGAGATCCAACCAGTCAGTCCTAAAGGAACTCAGTCCTGACTATTCATTGGCGGGACTGATGGTGAAGCTGAAACTCCAATTCTTTGGCCACCTGATGTGAAGAACTGACTCATTGGAAAAGACCCTGATGCTGGGAAAAATTGAAGGTGGGCAGAGAAGGGAGGGACAGAGGATGAGATGGCTGGATGGGATCACCGACCGATAGACATGAGTCTGTGTGAGCTCCAGGAATTGCTGATGGACAGGGAGGCCTGGCGTGCTGCAGTCCATGGGGTCACGAAGAGTCGGACACGACTGAGCTGATGGACAGGGAGGCCTGGCGTGCTGCAGTCCATGGGGTCACAAAGAGTTGGACCCGACTGAGCGCCTGCGCTGGACTGAGACAGAGGCCGTGAGGCAGCTGGCAGCCCGTGCCCCTCCCCCGCCGGCGTCCTCCTGTGAAGCCAGCGCTCGCCTTGCTCTGAGTGTATACGGCGCTGTTTTTATGTAAAGTGTGTTCTACTTTATGCCATCTTTGTTAGCTTGTTGTTCAGTCACTAAGTTTTTTGTTCAATCACTAAATTGAATCAGACCCTTGGCAGTCCTGTGGACTGCAGCACGCCAGGCTTCCCTGTCCTTCAGCGTCTCCTGGAGTTCGCTCAAACTCATGTCCGTTGAGTTGATGACGCTATCCAGCCATCTCACCGTCTGCCACCTCCTTCTCCTTTTGCCATCAATCTTTCCCAGCATCAGAGTCTTTTCCAGTGAGTCGGCTCTTCCCATCAGGTGGCCAAAGTATTGGAGCTTCAACTTCAGCAACAGTCCTTCATGAATATTTAGGGTTGATTTCCTTTATGATTGATGAGTTTGATCTCTGTGCAGTTCAAAGGACTCTCAAGAGTCTTCTCCAGCACCACAATTTGAAAGCGTCAGTTATTCAGCACTCGGCCTTCTTTACGGTCTAGCTCTCACATCTCTGTGTGACTCCTGGGAAAACCATGACTGTGACTAGGTGGACCTTGGTTGGCAGTGGTCTCTCTGCGTTTCAATGCGTTGCCTAGGTGTGTCGTAGCTCCCTTTCCAAGGAGCCAGTGTGCTTTGATCTCATGGCTGCAGTCACTGTCTGCAGTGATTTTGGAGCCTAAGCAAATAAAATCTGTCACTGCTTCTAGTTTTTCCCTTTCTGTTTGCCATGAAACGATGGGACTGGATGCCATGATCTGAGGTTTTTTGAATATTGAGTTTCAAGCCAACTTTTTACCTCTCCTCTTTCACCCTCATCAAGAGGCCCTTTGGTTCCTCTTCACTTTCTGCCATTAGAGTGGTGTCATCTGCATATCTGGGGCTGTTGATGTTACTCCTGGAAATCTTGATTCCAGCTTGGGGTTCACCCCGGGCAGCCTTTTGCATGATGAACTCTGCATATGGGCTTCCCGGGTGGCTCAGAGGTAGAGAATTCGCCCGCAGTGCACGAGCTTCAGGCTTGATCCCTGGGTCGGGAAGATCCCCTGGAGAAGCGCATTGCAACCCACTCCACTGTTCCTGCCTGGAGAATCCCCTGGACAGAGGAGCCTGGTGGGCTATAGTCCTTGGGATCACAAAGAATCGTACACGACTCAAGGGACCTGGTAAGCACGCATGCACTCTGCATATAAACTAAATAAGCAGGGTGACGGTACACAGCCTTGTTGTATTCCTGTCCCAATTTGGAACCAGTCAGTTGTTCCATGTAAGGTTCTAACTGTTGTTTTTTGACCTGCATACTGCTTTCTCAGGATGTAAGTAAGGTGGTCTGGTATTCCCATGTCTTTAAGAATTTTCCATAGCTTCTTGTGATCCACACCATTAAAGGCTTTAGTGTAGTCAATGAAGCAGAAAGACATGGTTCTCCGGAATTTCCTTGCTTTTTCTATGATCCAGTGGATGTTGGTAACTTGATCTCTGGTTCCTCTGCCTTTTCTAAATCCAGCTTGTACATCTGGAAGTTCTCAGTTCACATACTGCTGAAGCCTATACCATCTTGAAATCTCCTTTTTTCCTCAGTGCTTGCACTTCTGAGTTTTATCCATATTGTTTTACTCGTCTTACGGCTGTTTAGTTTCTATTTGTGAATGCCCCACCATCTGTTCCGTCAGCGGACTGTGAAATTTCCTTACTACACGCGTGTGCAAGGGTGTCTTCAGGGCGCCACCTAGAAAAGCTACTGAGCCAGAGGCTGCGTCTTCAGGTTCGCAGAGCTGCCAGACCCGGCCGCAGTCCGCGGTGCCGCAGGGCAAGGCGGGGGCCCCGTGCCCGCCACCCTGCACCCCGAGTCCCACCGTCTCCAGCTTCCCGGGCGTCGGGTGGCGGCATCCCCTCTCTGCTTTGTGTCCGTCCCCTGTCCTCACCTCATGTTCCGCCCTGTCCTGGGTCAGCTACAAACTCGTCATCTCAGCTGCGGGTTCCGGTTCTGCCTGGAGCGGCGCCCCTTTGCCAAAGAAGGTTGCAGCGTGTGTTCACGAGGCCATGTTAGAGAAGCAGAGGGCAGTGCTCTCCCTGCCTGCAGGCCCCCAGAGCTCGGCAGGCACGCAGCTGCAACCCCCGGGGCCCGGCTTCTCAGAGGAACGGCCCAGCACACTACAGCCAGGCCGGTGCCGCAACCCATGTGGGCTGATGGGCGAGGTGGCATACAGCCTGGGGCCGCCGTAGGCCGGGGCTCTGCTGGGCTGGCTGACTCGCAGCTCTACTCTCCCTCAGCTGGAGCGGATGCTGGAGACTTCGGCCGTGCGCGCCCAGAAGCAGCTGGTGCTGCTGCACCGGCAGGACGGGCCCGCGCCGGCCCGCACCGTGGAGTGGCTCAACATGCGGGGCTGGTGCTCCGGCCACCTGCACCTCTGCTGCCCGCGCCGGGTCTTCTCCAGGAGGAGCCTGCCCAGGCTGGTGAGCTGGGGCCCCGGGGCCTGCCGCCTGCCCTTCCTCCACCTCTGGGCCCAGGCCGCAGCGCTGATGGGGCTTGAGCCTGCTGAGCCTGACTGCGGTGTGGCGGCGCCGCCGACGGAGGAGCCCCCACCTGGTGCCAGAGCCGAGCCAGGGGCCGCAGGTTGGCCCTGCCTCCTCCTGTGGACAGAAAAAGCTGCAAATCCTGAGGCACCTCTTCCTTGGGGTCCTCACCCTGGAGACTGGGCACAGGCCGCAGTGGGAGCAAGGGCCCCGCACCACGGTGGACACAAACTGACCGTGGTGTCGACGCCCAGACACCCAGGCCCCGCACACCCTCCGCGTGGGGTGGCAGGTGTCAGTGAGGCCCAGGGCCGGGGGGCCCTCCCAGGCGAGCCCAGGCGCTGAGGTGCTGCGGCTCAGCTCAGTTCCGCCGGCATGTCCTGGAGACAGCTTTGGGTCAGGAGTTGGGGAGAGCAGTGGGTCAGGTCGGCTCTCTCTGCTGGCCTGTCTTATAGGTGGAGCTGTACGAGCGGGTCTGCCAGAGGCCCCCGGACCGGCACTCGGACTTCTCCCGCCTAGCGAGAGTGCTGACCGGCAATGCCATCGCCTTGGTCCTTGGGGGCGGGGGAGCAAGGTGAGTCTCTCTGCCTCCCGTGCCCTTCCCTGGATGTGGGTGTGTGGATGTGTGGGTGTGTGTAGGAGTGTGGGCAAGAGTGTGTGTACGTGGCTGTGTGTGTGGGCATGTGTGTGTAGGTGCAAGGGCATGGGTGTGTCTGCGTGGCTGTGTGTGTGTAGGTACAAGGGCATGGGTTTGTCTGCGTGGCTCTGTGTGTAGGTACAAGGGCATGGGTGTGTCTGCGTGGCTGTGTGTGTGTGTGCATGGGTGTGGGTGTGTGTACGTGGCTGTGTGTGTGGTTGTGTGTGCATGGCTGTGTGTGTGTAGGTGCAAGGGTGTGGGTGTGTGTGCGTGGCTGTGTGTGTGCATGGGCATGGGTGTGTGTGCGTGGCTGTGTGTGTGCATGCATGGGCATGGGTGTGGGTGTGTGTACGTGGCTGTGTGTGTGGTTGTGTGTGCATGGCTGTGTGTGTGTAGGTGCAAGGGTGTGGGTGTGTGTGCGTGGCTGTGTGTGTGCATGGGCATGGGTG
>SJYT01051244.1:0-27076 GCA_006410635.1 Cephalophus harveyi | reverse complement strand
GGCCTGCCCGCCCCCAGGCCTACGCGCTCCCCCAGCGCCTCTCAGGCAGGCTCTGCCCCCACCCCTACCCCAGCCTCGCCTCAGCTGTGCTCCCACCAAGGGCTCTGCACACTTGTCCCCACTGGTCACCAGGCCACCTCCTCCCTAGCGGATGTGGCCAGGTCAATGGGGGCAAAGGTGGTGATCGCCATTGACGTGGGCAGCCGGGATGAGACGGACCTCACCAACTACGGGGACGCGCTCTCGGGATGGTGGCTCCTGTGGAAGCGCTGGAATCCCTTGGCCACGAAGGTCAAGGTGGGCCCAGCCTTGCCTGCTCTGGCCGCTCCTCCCCACGCCCTGCTGCCCACGTCCCTGAGACCCTGAGACGGGCAGGGAGGGAGTAGTGTCTTCCAGGCTCTGGGCCCAGCACGGGATGGTCCCTGCCTGCCTGGGACCAGCTCTGGAGAGGGGGACATGCGTAAAGGCTCCAGACCCCCTGGTGGATGCCCAACCCCCTCCCCCAGGTCCGGCAGAAGCAGTCTCCCTGTGGGGAGGGCGGGGATGGAGGGGCCCGGAGGACACAGTGGCTGTGCCCAGACGGAGGCCAGGAGCCATGTGGGGGCCGGACAGCCACACTCAGCGTTGCGGCCTGGCAGGTGCTGAACATGGCTGAGATCCAGACACGCCTGGCCTACGTGTGCTGTGTCCGGCAGCTGGAGATGGTGAAGAGCAGCCAGGACTGCGAGTACCTGCGGCCCCCGATCGACAGCTACGGCACCCTGGAGTTCAGCAAGTTTGATGAGATCTGCGTGAGTGTCCAGCCGGCTGCGCCCCCGGGCCTCCCTGCACCCCCACTCCCGTCACGGGGCTCCCGTGTGTGTGCAGGAGGTGGGGTACCAGCACGGCCGGACAGTGTTTGGCATCTGGGGTCGCAGCGGCGTTCTGGAGAAGATGCTGCAGGACCGGCAGGGGACGGGCAAGACGAAGGCGAGCGACGTGAGTGCCCAAGCCGGCGGCCGCGCCCTGGTGCTGGCCCTCCCTCTGCGGCACCTGGCACCCCCGCTCACCCAGTCAGGAGGGCAGGTGCCCCCTGTCCCTCCCCGGGGCCAAATGGCAGGGGCCTCTTCTGACTCTCCCCCGGGAGGGGCTCTGGTGGGAGAAAGGTCCCGGGGTGGGGCTGCTCAGGACTCCACCCTCACCCGCACAGGGTCACAGAGGGGGCGGGTGCAGTCGGGAGCAGGTCAGATGTCCTCTTCGCCTCCGCCCCCAGGCCCTCACCTGCCCCAACGCCTCCTTCACGGACCTTGCTGAGATTGTATCGCGTATCGAACCTGCCAAGGTGGCTGCTGGGGACGGTGAGTTGGATCCCGAGACATACATGCCCAACAGCTGGGGGTGGTGGTGGCCACGTCCCCTCCTGACCCTCACTCTCAGTACACTGCCCTGGGCACCAGGCTGCCTCTGGCAGCCCCTAGACCTGGTTGGCTGCACAGCGGGACCCCTGCCTGTGTGCGGCCCCGGCCCTGCTCTCAGGAGGTGGCGCACGTGGCCCTGCTGTCTGCCTAGATGAGTCTGACTGCCAGACCGAGCGCGAGGAGGTGCCGCCGGGAGGCCCCAGGGACGCGCACACGGACTTCCAAAGCGCCCCGGCTGACCAGGGCTCCGGCTCGGTGAGCTGCCTGGACACCCTGTGCCCCGTGGCTGAGCCGCGCGCGCTGAGGGCTCCAAAGCAGGCCAGCTGCTCCCTCCCTGCTGCCCTCCAGGGTTGCCCCCACCTTGACCTTGACATATGCTGTTTACTAACAGGAGGATGAGCCCTCGCTTCAGCATCAACACTGAGATCTGGCTTCCCCCAGAACACCCGAGGACTCCTCAGCACCCCAGCTCTCTGACTAAGATGGGGAGAAGCTTCCCCCCTGAAGCACCCTGAAGCCAGCACCCCCCGTGGCTCCGTCTCAGAGTGCCCAGCTCCTGCAGCAATTCCAGCCTGCTGTGGAGACCCGCTGCGGTCCAGTGTGGAGCGCCACTCTGCCCTGGCCTCTCCCGGAGGGCCACTGGCCCTGCCATCCCCTGCACACACAGCCCTTGTGGCCTCGCGTGCTGGAGCCCTCGCGTGTCTGCTTTGCCTGTCAATAAAGGCAGATCTGATTATGTGGGACATGTGGTCCCCGTGCTGAGGTCCCTGGGGCCGGGGTCCCCACCGAGATGGGCAGCTCACAGTCCTGACCCAGGAGGGCATAGTGTTGCCTGCCTGCCTGTGAGGGCACCGCGTGGGACCCTGGGACCCCAAGCCAGGCAGGCGGGGCACCCAAGGTCGGGATGGTGCTGGTATCCGCCCAACCAAGCAAGAAGCCCCCCGGAGCTCTCAGGCGTTGTTTCTACTTTGTACACACAAGATTTTTCCCTAAGATGACCTGGGCACTATGCTTTTCAGATCATTAAATAGTGCCAGGGACTCCTTTTGTACAAAAAAATAGATCCGTCAAGCCTCTGACTTTGGGGTCCGCGGTCCCTGCAGGTCTCCGAGCGGGGCACGTGGGTCTGCGAGACCAGGGAGTCCCTTGACCGGAGGGCCTGGGACCCTGTGGCCAGGGGACCTTGGGCCTCGGTTTCCCGGCTCCGTGGTTGGTCCCGCCCCGCGCCGCGGGTCCCCGGCCCCGCCCACTGCCGGCGGGGCGGGAGGGGCTTCGCTGGGCCCCGCCCCGCTCTGACGCCGGGTGGGCGGGGTTTCCACCTCCCTGACGTCGCGGTGGGCGGAGCGCCACCCCCGGGCCCGGCCGTTCAGTCCGGTGCGGCGGGGCGCGCGGAGGGCCCCGGAGGTGCCATGCGGGTCCCGAGCCCCAGCCCGAGCCCGCTCCCAGTCCTCGGCGCGGCGCGGCACCCTCGACGGAGGCGGCGGGCGCGGGGCGCGCTCTGAGGCCTGGGGATGCGCCGCCGCCTCGACCATGGGCGCCGTCGCCTCCCGGAGGAGGGCGCTAAGAAGCGAGGCCATGTCTTCGGTGGCGGCCAAAGTGCGGTGAGTGCGGCGGGCCGCCCGCCTGGGCCAGCGCCGCCCCCGCCCCGTCCCGGTCCCTGCAGCCGGCGCCCGCCCCGACCTCTGTTCGGCTCCCCTCCCTGAGGTTGCGGTGGGCGAGGTGCCCGACCTCACGACCCCCGCACGCGCTGGGCGGCCGGGGCTGGAGGGGAAGCAGACCCGGGCCCCGCCTGCAGGTCCGGCCAAGATGCGCGGGGCGCCAAGGGTGCCCGGAACTGCGCCCTGCCAGCCCTGGGCGGCCTGAGGTGGGATGGGAGTGCCTGCTGGAGATGACCCCGGAGCCCTCCCTTGCGGGTGCAGAGGGCGTGGGGGGTGGGGTGGGGGCGCCCGAGAGGGTGGTGCGCCCTGACGGCGCACTCCGCTGTCCACCCCCTCAGAGCAGCCCGAGCGTTTGGCGAGTACCTGTCCCAGAGTCACCCCGAAAACCGGAATGGTGCAGGTAGGGGCCCGCGACCCGGCCCACCCACCGCTGCTGGTCTAGGGGAGGGTGTGCTGCCTCCTGCCCCGCAGACACAGCCCTTGCTCACTGTGGTGTGAGCGGGCAGCTGCCGCCCTGCTGGGCTGGCTTCCTCACGCCCCCTGCCCTCCCTGGCCCAGAGCCCCGCGAGGAGCTGCGAGTCACTCATCACCATGGCACCCACCCAGCCTGGGCCGTTGGCATGGCAACAGGCCTCCTGGCACCCCCCAGGGCTGGCACCACTGTCTCTGGGGGCCAGCTGGTGGGGGGGAGGGGAGAAGTTGGCACTGGGCACATGGGCGCGGTGGCAGGCTGGGAGGTGGCCTGCCTGTTCCTGCCCCCCATCACCGACACGCATGTAAGAGGGGCTTGGGGCCCCGATGGAAGTGAAGTATGAACCTCTGGGGCATGGCACAGCTCAGAAAGCCCTTTTGTGAAGTTGTTAAGGCCCAGGGTTTGGTCAGTGGGCCAGGCACCCGCTGGGTGCTCATTCCCTGCCTCCCGAGCACCAGGAGACGGGAGGCAGGGCCAGCAGGCGGCAAGCTCACCTGGCGCCTCTCCCCCAGACCACCTGCTGGCTGACGCCTACTCCGGCCACGACGGGTCCCCCGAGATGCAGCCAGCCCCTCAGAACAAGCGCCGCCTCTCCCTCATCTCCAACGGCCGCTACGAGGGCAGCCTTCCGGAGGAGGCTGCCAGCGGGAAGCCGGCCGGCGAGGGCCCCCAGCCCCGCGTGTACACCATCTCAGGGGAGCCGGCCCTGCTGCCCGGCCCGGAGGCCGAGGCCATCGAGCTGGCTGTGGTGAAGGGGCGGCGGCAGCGGGAGCAGCACACCCACCACCACAGCCAGACCCTGCGCCCCAGCCCGGGAGGCAGTCCCGAGGACGCCAGCAGGCCCTGCCAGAGCTGGGCGGGCAGCCGCCAGGGCTCCAGGGAGTGTCCCGGCTGCGCCCCGCTCGCCCCCAGCCCCTCCCCTCAGGCCTTTGGGGTGGACCAGCCGCCTCTGCCTGAGGCTCCCGGCCGCCGCAAGAAGCTGGAGCGGATGTGCAGCGTTGACCGAGTGTCTGGTGATGGTGAGGGGCTGGTTGGGGGTCCGGGCAGCCTCCTCTGCAGCAGCGAGCGCCAGGAGGCCCGGGCAGTGCAGGGCGCCCCGGGCACCGCCCGCAGGTGGCGTCCTGCCGCCACACCCCATGCCCAGCCGGGCTTCACGCCTGGCTTCAGGCTTGCCGGCACCAAGTCATGCCAAGCGTGCTTCCTCCCCAGCGAGGGGGCCGGGAGAGTCTTAAGGGTGGAACAGGCAGCAAGCCTGGTTGAATGGAAAGGTGGGGCTGCCTTCCGGGAGTCCTGGGGGACAGTCCCTGCCCTGGCACCCATGCAGTGAGACTCCCGCTCACCAAGGGGTCCTGGCCAGCTAGTGGGGCCCCACACCAGGATTGTTGAGCAATGCGGACGGCTGAGCAGCCCTGGAGGCCTGCTGTCAGGAAGAAGCCGCCTGGGACATTCAGGTGGCCCCCTGCTTCTGGGCTCCGAGCCCGTCATTTCCGGAAGAGCAGAATTCTACCTGGCAGACCCGCCATGTGCTCTCTGGGCACCTCTTGAGCCTCCAAATCAGCAGCCCAGCGGGGCATCAGGGCACAGGCCAGGGGTGCAGGCATCGCCAGGCCCTCGTGCTCCTCTGAGGAACGCAGGCCAGGTTCTGGGACAGGGTCAGGGAAGAGAATAGGGTGGCCTTCGGCCACCCTGTCTGGGGGCTATAGGGCCCCTGGGAAGGGTCAATCTTCCCGCCTGGTGAGGGCCTCCACCAGGAAGATCTGGGAGAGGGAAGAGCCGACCAAACGGACCCCACAGTGTCTGGGCAGCAGAGAAGGCCCTGGAGCTGCAGGCGGGCCTGCAGCCGAGGCCCCCGCCCCGGCCCTCCGGCTTGAAGGCGACGAGCCAGCGCTCTTCATGGGCGCCCTGGAGGCCGGCTGTGCTTTCCGGGGAACACGTGTCCGCTGTGGGCAGCAGGGGGAGAGCCAAGTGAAGACGGGCGTCACGAAGCCGCTGAGCTGTCACGGCTTGAGCAGCTGAGCGGCCTGGGAGCCTGCTGGCCTGGCATGTCCCAGCCTGCCTTGCCCTGTCCTCAGCCCAGCTCCCAGCAGGCCCTGGTGCAGCTCGGTGCTCGCCAGGACCCAGCATGCCCTCCTGGTCAAGGCCCAGGTCCCTGGCCTGCCCCAGCCTACTTGGGGGTGGGAGAGTTCCCCAGGGACCACCACCACGCCCTCAGGCTCAAGGTCCTCCTGGTACTTACGAGATGCTGGAGTCGCAGCAGGAAATGGCAGCATGAGGGAGAAGACACAGTGAGCAGAGACCCTCAGACCCTGAGATGTGTATAAGAGACAGCCCCACCCCCGTCCTGTCTCCACTGCCCTGTCCCGTGCAGTGCCGTCCCCTGGGGAGCGGGTGGGGGCTGCGGCTGATGCGGTCACCAGCAGGGCTGCTTCTCCCGGGCTGCTGCCCAGCTCTGCCCTTGCGCACACTCCCAGCAGCAGCCTCCTCGCGTTTCCATGCACCGCGAGCAAGCACAGCCTAGCTCCCTGGGGGGCGTGCTCTTGACCGTCGCCCAGCTGGGTGCTCGGTTGAGGAGCCCCCTCCAGGGCGGCTCTCTGCAGCGGCCCCCGCTCAGGAGACGCTCCCTGCGAGCTGCCTTGGGGCGTGCACTGCCGCCCGCGGCTGCGCGGGGGCCGCTCTGCTGCGGGTCCCAGCAGGGGCAAGGCTCACAGTCAGGCCTCTGAGCAGCATCTGGTGGCCTGGGCCACCGTGACCTCAGCATCGCTGCCCTTTCAAGGACTGGCCCGTGGCCTAGCGGGCACCCTGGGGTGCCTGTGCGGGACCCTTCGAGTCAGTGACAAGAAGGAAACTAGCCCCGTGGGGTAGGGGTCTGAGGGTCTCTGCTCACTGTGTCTTCTCCCTCATGCTGCCATTTCCCGCTGCGACTCCAGCATCTCGTAAGTACCAGGAGGACCTTGAGCCTGAGGGCGTGGTGGTGGTCCCTGGGGAACTCTCCCACCCCCAAGTAGGCTGGGGCAGGCCAGGGACCTGGGCCTTGACCAGGAGGGCATGCTGGGTCCTGGCGAGCACCGAGCTGCACCAGGGCCTGCTGGGAGCTGGGCTGAGGACAGGGCAAGGCAGGCTGGGACCCTCTGTCTGGCCCAGGGCCCTGGTGCCTGTGGGCCCCGTACTCGAGCCTCCGTCCCCACGTCTCTATCCCTCCCGCCTGTGGCCAAGGGCAGTGCTGACTCGTGGCGGTTTCCCAGGGTGTTCAGGGGCTACGCAGAGAGGAAGCGCCGGAAACGGGAGAATGATTCCGCGTCTGTAATCCAGAGGTAGGGCCTGCCAGCCACTCGCCACCAGGGTCTGTCTCTTGTCTGTTCTGGTCTAGCCTGGGCCCCCCAGTCCAGCGGACCTGATGGGGAAGGGCGGTGGCGACCACTGGCCTGGCCCTGCTCTGGGGACGCGGCAGGCAGGAGGGGTCATGTGGCTTGAGCTCCCAGGCCTGTGTGTTGGGGACGCACTGAGCTGAACTGCAGCCAGCAGGCCCACTCGTGCCCTTCTCGGGCCCTTGAAGCCCAGAGCTGTGGGATCAGCAGGCAGGCTTTCCCTCCTAACCCCCACCTCAGATGTGTCCAGGAAGCTTGACTGTCTGTCTTGCAAGTGGGGCCTTGGCAGGATGCAGAGTTTGGGGTTCAAGAGACCTGCCTGGGGCGGCCTAGGGACACAGACAGCATCAGGGGCGGCGGCGGCGGCTGGCCCCGAGCCCCCCGCGCGGCGGGGCCGCCCTGCCGCCTTGGCCGTCCTGCGCGGGAAGCAGGAACTCTTGACCACTTGGGAAGGGGGCCGGGGGTGGTCAGACTGTGCCTGGGTGCACGGAGGGGAGGGAAGGGCGGGCAGCAGGGGTAGGAGGCCAAGTGCACAGGGTCACCAGGGGAGCTGTCCTGGGAGGAGGGTGGGGCGGCAGGAAGCTCGATGACCTTGCCTGTGTCCCAGCAGCCCACGGGCGGGGAGGCTCGGGGAGGAGAGGGCCCGGTGGGGTTGGCCTGTGGGAGAGCTGGGGGCGCCGGGAGGGCACCCCTCACGGAAAGGGACGAAGTTGGGGAGGGGAGCAGGGGGGCGCACGCCCACCCCTCCTGACGGCCCTCACCAGCACCCCCGTGCTTCCGCCCCTAGGAACTTCCGCAAACACCTGCGCATGGTCGGCAGCCGGCGGGTGAAGGCCCAGAGTAAGGCCCAGAGTAAGGCGGACGGGTGGGGGGCGCTGCTCTTGGCCGACTGGGGCTTGGCGTGCCGCTCTCTGCGCCCCCAAGGCGGGTGTCCGCAGCAGGCCCCTTCCCACACCCAGACTCCGCCCAGAGGACAGGGCCACGCCCCTTCACGCAGACTCCGCCCGTGTCCCCAGACCCTGCCCGGTCCGCCTTTTGCCCCTCTCCTACCTGTCCCGTTGCAGCGGCATCCTGCACCCTCCAGACCCCACCGGCCTGCGTCCTGCCCAGCCCCCGGTCCCAGCCACCTCGCGTGGCTGCAGGCCACGTCCCTAACGGGTTCTGCTCTCACTGCAGCGTTCGCCGAGCGGCGCGAGCGGAGCTTCAGCCGGTCCTGGAGCGACCCCACCCCCATGAAAGCCGACACCTCTCACGACTCCCGAGACAGTAGGTGCCCGGCGCCGCAGGCCGACCCACCTTCCCCAGAGGCTTCCCTAGGCCCCCAGCGCCGCGCTTCCAGCACCCGGACGGCTAGGCTTCTGCGCTTACGCTGGACCTCGGTTTATCGGGCTGACGGGGGCGCTCTGACACCTCCAGCCTTCTGGGTAGGGGTAGCTAAGGGCCAGGGCCCGCTGGCTACCCTGCCTGGTGCCCCTCACGCCGGAGACCTGCAGTAGCTGATTTCTCCTTGGCCCAGACGCCAGGCACACAGGGCTGGAGCTGACACTTGCACCCCGGCTCCCACTGGCCTTGCCCTAGGCAAGGGCCTTCCCTGCCAGGCAGCCTCCAGCTGGTGGCAGCAGCCCGGCTTGCCCTCAGCTTGGCTCTCTTCCCTGCCCTGGGTTTCTCGCTGGCCTGGAGGACCCTCTGGGACACGGCTTGCTGGCTCTGTCCCCTGCCCATCTCTGGGGTTGCAGCCAGGGCGGGCACTACAGATGGTCCTCAGCCTGGTGGCACGTCCCGCCCTCCAGGTAGTGACCTGCAGACCTCCCATTGCACCTTGGGCGAGGCTTTCGAGGACCTGGACTGGGAGACTGAGAAGGGCCTGGAGGCCGTAGCCTGTGACACTGAGGGCTTCGTGCCACCCAAGGTCATGGTGAGGCCCGGGACAGCTACTGCTCAGCGGTGGGGGTGGGGTGGGGGCTCCAGGACGGCCAGGGCCCTGAGTGCCTCCCCTGTCCGCAGCTCATCTCCTCCAAAGTGCCCAAAGCCGAGTACATCCCCACCATCATCCGCAGGGACGACCCTGCCATCATCCCCATCCTCTATGTGAGTGCTTCTGTCTCAGGGTTGGGGTGGACATTGTCCCCATCCTCTATGTGAGTGCTCCCGGCCCCATTTCAGGGTCGGGTGGGGTGCTCTCTCCACCCTCTACGTGATTCTCCCAGCCCTGTCTCGGGGTCGGGTGGGGGCGCTATCCCCTCCTCTGTGTGAGTGCTCCCAGCCCCACCTTGGGGTCGAGTGGGGGCGCTATCCCCATCCTCTGCGTGAGTGCTCCTGTCTCGGGGTCAGGTGGGGGCGCTATCCCCATCCTCTCTGTGAGTGCTCCCAGCCCCATCTCAGGTCAAGTGGGGGCGCTGCCCAAGAGGGGCTCTGACCTGGAGTCTTGTCTCCCCCAGGACCACGAGCATGCAACCTTCGAGGACATCCTGGGTATGTGCCCTCTGACCCCTCTGCCTTCTGATCTCCGAGCGGCGGGGGGGAGGGGGGCGCAGACAGACGTTGCGGGCAGCACTCACACCCCTCCCTCCCCAGAGGAGATAGAGAAGAAGCTGAATGTCTACCACAAGGGGGCCAAAATCTGGAAGATGCTGATTTTCTGCCAGGTAGGGCTCAGCCCTTCCCGCCCGAGAGTGGGCAGGGGTGGAGGATGCCCCCTCCAGGGACGTGCACGTTTGCGTCTGCACGTGTTGGCGGAACAGTGGTTGGACACCCCCAGCGTGCAGTCCCATCTCGCTAACCGCAGACTCTCACAGGGTGGCCCAGGACACTTGTATCTGCTCAAGAACAAGGTGGCCACCTTTGCCAAAGTGGAGAAGGAGGAGGACATGATCCAGTGAGCGGGGCTGGGGGGTGTGCCTGGGGGAAGGGCTGGGGAGGATGGGAGGCCGCCCGTGTGGCCCGAGAGGGGGCTGGGGGGCTGGGGGCCCTGGGGACCTGGAGGCAGGTGGCCCGGAAGCGGGTGATGTCACCAGGAGGACTCACGTCCAGATGAAAGTCTGGGCGGGGGGCCAGGCGGATAGCCCTCCAGTGCGACCTGCCCACTTTGCCCTAGGCTTAGGAGGCACAACGGCCGTGTCGCCTGCAGACCTGACCCTGGGCTGCCAGAAGCTTTGTCACATGCCCCCGCCCCTCTCCCGACCTCCCACAGGGATGCTGGAGTCGATGTGGGCTGCTTCAGCAAGTAGGCTTGCCCCCCAGTCTTCAGGGTCAGCCTGGTGGATCAGAGCTGGCAGGGTCTGCCCTCGGAAGACTTGAGGTCTTGCATTTGGTCCACGAGGTTACCTCCCTCATGCACAGAACCCCCAGAAGCGTGATGGGGAGGAGGCGTCAAATCCAGAAGGTGCCAGGAGCAAAGCAGTGTAAACACGGAAAGCATTGTGGGAAAAGAACAGGGAGGGGGTGGCAGACTTGGAGGCAGGCTGGGTGGGGGCGTGCTGAAGCAACCTCAGGTCTGCAGCCTCCACACACCCACCTCAGCTGGGAGCAGCCGCCGCCAGGGGCCGCTGGGGAGAGGTAAGGGCTCCCCCCGGGGCTCCGTGGGACTCCGCCTGCCTGGAGACCTGGGTTGGATCCCTGGGTTGGGAAGATCCGCCGGAGTAGGAAATGGCAACCCACTCGAGCCTTCTTGCCTGGGAAATTCCATGGACAGAGGAGCCTGACAGGCTACCGTCTGGATTGCAAAGAGTTGCACATAGGTGAGCAGCTGAGCATGCATGCACAGGAGAGACTGAGGTCCTTCCCTTACAAAGGGTTTTTATATATCAACAAGGAAAGAGACGCAAGCCAATAGGGAAAGTGAGTGGAGGGCTGAATTGACAACTCACAGAAATCAAATAGCCTATAAAAAGCCAGTGAAGGGAAAGAGATGTGTCCTGCCTGTTGGTTTTGCAAACATTTTAGAGGGTCTGAGTCACCCTGGGCTGGTGACTGTGTAGATGTGTATAAGAGACAGGTCCTGGGGAACCCCAATGGGGAGAAGGTACAGCACCCCACTTCTCTGCAGACTCCCTTTCCATCTCAGCCCTCCCAGAGAGATCCCCGTGCCTGGCCTCACCAGCTGGGGCTTCTTGCTCCCCAGCCCCTTCTCCCCGCCGCGCTCCTGCTCTGCCTGCACTCAGAGTCCACTCCCTCCTTTCAGCTCTTCCAGAACCTCAGGACCCTCATGACTCCCTACAGGGTCATCTTCGAGTCGCCCCTGGAGCTGTCGGCTCAAGGTGAGGGCTGGGCTGGCGTGCCCACTGCGGGGTTTGGGGGGGGGGGTCCCGGAGGCGGGGCTGAGCATGCCCTCGCCCCTCCCGCCTCAGGGAAGCAGATGATCGAGACCTACTTTGACTTCCGGCTGTACCGCCTGTGGAAGAGCCGCCAGCACTCGAAGCTGCTGGACTTTGAGGACGTGCTGTGAGGGGCGGGACCGCCACCCGGCCGCTCCCTCAGGCCGGCGCCAGGCCCGGCCGCCACGAGCTGCCCGGTGCCGCGTGGGTCCCGGTCTTCACGGCCACTTCAGGGCATCTCAGACGTCGCTCAGGTTCCCTCCCGGGGCTCCGGTCCTCACGGCACCGCGGGTCTCAGCAGCCACCGTCCCCGCGCGCCGGAGGAGCCCCCGCGGCTGGCGGATGCTGTCCGGCCTCGCCTGGAGGCTCAGCTCGGGGGCGGCGCCTCTGCAGGTTCATAGAAATAAGTGCAATTTTCTACAACCCCTGAGACAATTCAAAGGGAAGCAGCGTTACTAGTTAACTAGTTAAGTGCTACGTTACTAGTCTTGGCATAGATCACCCGGCTCAACGTATGTCCAGGACCCTCTGCCTCAGCTCCCCAGCCCTGCCGTATCCGATCACCAGCACCAGGGCGGCCGTCTGCCCAGCCTGGCTCCGTCCTGGCCGAGTCCCTGATGGTCTTTGCTTGCGCTGCCCTCGCCCCTGCTTCCCTGACCACGGCGCCGGCCCTCGGGGGTCCCCGGGGGCAGTGGGGACACGCCTTCCTCTCCCTCGGAGGACGCCCTGGGTCGAGCCAGGCCCTGCCCGCTCCCCGGCCCCCGGTACCCCGCCGGCTCCCTGCTGCTGTCCGGCTCAGCTTTTGGTGGCCAAGCTCTGAAGGCCTCTCCCGGTGCAGGGGCCCGGGGTCTTGGCAGGGCCTGCCAGGGCTGGGTCCTGGCGGGTGAAACCCCTGCCGCCTGCTGCGTGGGGGCCTGGACCCCGCAGCTTGGCCCGCGCGAGGGTGGCACAGCTGCTGGGCTGTGTGCACACAGCCTGCCGCGGCCCAGTGGGCGGGCCCTTGTACATAGCTGGCGCTCGGGGGCTGGCCCCCCTGTGCAGTCTGGTCTGAGACACCCGGCTGTGCCCTCCGTCGAGGGGAGTGGGGGCTGGTGCCAGGCTCTGAACAATGTACAACACCCTGTAGAGTGACATTAAATCTGACCCTCCGCTGCGGCCACCGTGTGGGTCTCCTCTCTCAGCACCGTCCACTGCCTCCCTGGACCCAGAAGATTCTGGGCCTGCTGGTCTGAGCTTGTTGCTGCGGTGGCCGCCTGCCCCTCAGTCCGGGCCAGGGACTGCCAGGCCTGCCCCACCAAGGGCACGCTCCATAGGAGGTCTAGGGAGGTGGCTCCCAGGGCTCCGAGAAAGACTGTGGGAAAGAGGAGGTCCTGGAGAGGCTGCCGGCGGTCGGGTGGTCTGCAGATGAGGGCAGAGACACCGTGCCCCACAGCCTCTGCCCCACCCCTGCCCACAGAGCTGAGGGCCACGTGGTCAGCAGTGCGGCCACAAGGGGAGCTCAGGAAGGGCCGGCTGCCCCCCCCCACGTTGCCCTGTGCCCCCCGCACCCAGCAGCCAGGGTGGTGTTGGCCCAGCCAGGCCTGGCTTCCCTGGAGGCTCCTAGTCCAGTTGCCTGTGGGCAGATCAGGTGCCAGGTGGGTTCATCTGGGCTACCAAGGGCTGGGGAGGATGGGAGGCCGCCCGTGTGGCCCGAGAGGGGGCTGGGGGGCTGGGGGCCCTGGGGACCTGGAGGCAGGTGGCCCGGAAGCGGGTGATGTCACCAGGAGGACTCACGTCCAGATGAAAGTCTGGGCGGGGGGCCAGGCGGATAGCCCTCCAGTGCGACCTGCCCACTTTGCCCTAGGCTTAGGAGGCACAACGGCCGTGTCGCCTGCAGACCTGACCCTGGGCTGCCAGAAGCTTTGTCACATGCCCCCGCCCCTCTCCCGACCTCCCACAGGGATGCTGGAGTCGATGTGGGCTGCTTCAGCAAGTAGGCTTGCCCCCCAGTCTTCAGGGTCAGCCTGGTGGATCAGAGCTGGCAGGGTCTGCCCTCGGAAGACTTGAGGTCTTGCATTTGGTCCACGAGGTTACCTCCCTCATGCACAGAACCCCCAGAAGCGTGATGGGGAGGAGGCGTCAAATCCAGAAGGTGCCAGGAGCAAAGCAGTGTAAACACGGAAAGCATTGTGGGAAAAGAACAGGGAGGGGGTGGCAGACTTGGAGGCAGGCTGGGTGGGGGCGTGCTGAAGCAACCTCAGGTCTGCAGCCTCCACACACCCACCTCAGCTGGGAGCAGCCGCCGCCAGGGGCCGCTGGGGAGAGGTAAGGGCTCCCCCCGGGGCTCCGTGGGACTCCGCCTGCCTGGAGACCTGGGTTGGATCCCTGGGTTGGGAAGATCCGCCGGAGTAGGAAATGGCAACCCACTCGAGCCTTCTTGCCTGGGAAATTCCATGGACAGAGGAGCCTGACAGGCTACCGTCTGGATTGCAAAGAGTTGCACATAGGTGAGCAGCTGAGCATGCATGCACAGGAGAGACTGAGGTCCTTCCCTTACAAAGGGTTTTTATATATCAACAAGGAAAGAGACGCAAGCCAATAGGGAAAGTGAGTGGAGGGCTGAATTGACAACTCACAGAAATCAAATAGCCTATAAAAAGCCAGTGAAGGGAAAGAGATGTGTCCTGCCTGTTGGTTTTGCAAACATTTTAGAGGGTCTGAGTCACCCTGGGCTGGTGACTGTGTGGGGAGGAGATCGTGTTACTTGCTGTAGACTTCTTGGAAAGCAATCTGACAGTAGCTTTTAAAGCACCATTGGTGAACATGGAGCCGGCACCTCCCACTGGGGCCTCCTGCGTGGGTGTCCATGTGCCACAGCTCATGCCATCACCGGGGGCCGGCCAGGTCACGGGGACGGCCGCCCCAGAAGAAGCACACCATTCCCAAGGGGTGTTTTGAGGGAGAAGGATGGTTGGGCTTGCAAGAGGCCTGAATGTTCTCCGTTTAAACTGAAGAGGTCAAGCTCACACAGATGGGGTGTGTTCCTCTCACCTTCTGGGACACGTGGGCCTTTTTAATTACCCGGGCAGGCCTGCTGTCCAGCCGTCACCTCCTGGAACAGCATGGGTGGAGGTGGCCCTGGCCTGCCCTCTCTACCTTCCTACTCTCTCCAAGCCTTGCAGTGTGCACACCCCAGCCTACATGGCCACACTCACCCCCACACCCCCACACAGTGCCCCCCGCCAGCCTGGTGCCCTGCTCTGGCTGTGTGCCCCAGGGGGCGGGGCCACAGCACACCTGCCTTGTTTAGAACCTTCCATCACCATCAGGATGAAAGTCAGACCCACATCTTCCCTCCTCCCAGAAAGGACATGCTGGGCCAACAACTCCTCCAGTAGGTTTGTGTCCAGAGTCTCACGTGAATTCCCAGGGAGGAGTCAGAGATCAGGATGAGGACGGCAATCATCAGCGCCACGGTGGGAGGCACCCTCCGCTGGTCCCAGCCCTTGCAGCGGTCACTAGACTGGGCCAGGTCTGACAGAGGGCCTGAAAGACTGTCACGTGGACTAGACATGCTGAGTATATCAGATAGGGCTCCAGGGCTGGGAAGGGAACTGTCGGTGGGGGTGGGAACCAGGGATCTGCAGAGTACGGGAAAACCACCTGCAAAGGTATTTATGAGTCCCCGGCCTTGCTCCCAGGGCCGTGTGGGCTGGATCCAACCTGCACCAGCAGCAGCCGCCCAGCCACTCCCAGACCCACCCCGAGAGTGTGGCTGAGTCCTCAGCACTCTCCACAGGCCAGAGACAAGACCTCCGTCTCAGAGGGTACTCGCAACATTACAGACGGGAAGAGCCGTGCAGATCCTGAGCAGCAGACACAGGCTGCCGGCAGGTGTGACGAGAAGCCGCGGTGTTGGCTTTATCTGCGGGAGACTTGGAAGAGCTGTTGTACAGATGTTCAACTAATAAAACAGCCAGTTGCTGCCGGGAGCCAGCATGGGGAACCCCGCCTGTGGCAAAGGTCACGAGGAAAGGGGCCTGACAGAACGCAAAGGTGGGATCAGGCCTCAGAGGTCCCCCTGGACTTTCCCGAGCATCTCCCCCCAAAACCCGAGTCTGCCTGCCTTACTGCATTATGCTTCCCACCTATTCTGACATTACAGGGGGGCTATCCCCGACCACCTTTCTCTGGAAAAAGTTAACTTAGAGCTCCAGTTAACAGTCTCCTGCATATAAAAGGAGCGTCTCAGGTCAAACCCCTCTGATGGCTTTCTAGCCTGCCTGACAGGTTTGTCTGGACTCTACAGCTGCGCATGTGAGAGGCACAGGAAGCTTAAAACATCCTAGGAATGCAGGGGCTTCCGAGGAGTCAAAATCGTTAGAATAGGACTGATTAAGGGTTTCATTGTTGAGCCAATACTTGCTGCCAAGTTTTCATATCTTTTATTTGTTGATACAGTTGGTATATAGAAAAAACAAGTAGCAACATAGATCTTTGAGTTAAGTACCTTCTGTGTTATAACCCACTGCGCCTTTGTTCTACAAGGCTGTAACTTTAGTGCTTTGACGGTGATGCAGATTAAAGAAAAACACTTCAGGGAAAATGAGATTAACATTCATTAAGGAAGAGAGCCATACAGCCCTCTTGGCCAGAAGATAATGTAAATCCCCTGAGACCTTGTGTATACGGAAAGATATGCAGAAAGAAAGCCTGGTGTCGATAGGGTCGGACCGCTGCCCCTGCAGGACTCTGCATCTTCCATTATGTAAAACTTAGGGTATATAAGCACCTTTTGAAAATAAAGTTATGGGTTTTTTCGCACACGCTTGGCCTCCCCCGTGTCGACTCTCTCTCTCTCTTTCTCCTCCCTCCCTCCCTCTCTTTTTCAGGCCGTTCCCTTGGAACACAGGGGCTCGCCGTGTCTGCGTGTCTACTTATTTGCCCGGGCTTCTAAGACCCCCGCGAGAGGGAGCCCAAGGCGGGGCACCCTCCGCTATTCCAGCAGGCGCCAGTGGCCTACGTAGACGGTGCAAGTTTCTTGTCTTGAGGCTTTATTAGCTTTCCGTGTAAACCAAGCCTCTTTTCTCCTCTATTTTTCACTACATTATTCTTTCCTAATCTCTCTTTAAATTTCTAATCAATCTCTCTTCGCCAACCCAGTCCCCGCTTCGAATTCCCTGGATCCACCGGGGCTGGACCCCGGCAAGTTGTTATCAGCAACGTGGGTCTATTTGGGAACAGGAAATAACTGGAATGCAAGACGAGCACACTAAGGCGAACCACAAGCAGGGACAGAGAGGAAAGGGAGAAAGCTCAGTCCAGGGGGCACCGGGGCGGGCAAGGCTGCTCCGGACAAGAGCCCATTGGAGGAGGCCGGGAGCGCGGCGGCTTCCCGTTGGTCGCCCTGTGACAGCCTCTCATTGGCTGGGCCGTTGCCGGCGGGGAGACAGCCTCCCTCGGGGCGCAGGCCTGCACCCTCCCGTGGGGTCTGCGATGGAGGCTGCGCCGCGGGCCCTCGGGGCTTCCCGGGCGGTGCTGGAGCAGAGTGTCCGCCTTCCGGTGTAGGAGGCCTGGGTTTGCTCCCTGGGCGGGAAGATCAAGGTCCCCACCCCAGTTCTCCCGCCTGGAGAGTCCAGGGACCGAGGAGCGCACGCCGGTCCGGGGGTCGCCGAGGGTCTGGCGTGGCTGAGACCGACCCTCGGTAGGGCTGAGAGCTGTAGCCCCCTCTGGCCTCGCGTCAAACAGGGTTTCTGCTTCCTGATTTTCGCATTTCCCCTCTTTGATGAAGACTTTTCTCTAACAGCGTTGCTTATCGACACAGTTTAAATGGATTCAGTGACTTTGTCAGTCAGGGCCAGGGAGGGCCTTTCCGGGATATCACGTCCCTCTTGGCAGAGAGGATGGAAAACTCCGGAGGGTACATTCAGGTAACAGAGGGGTAGGCCAGAGCTCTCAGCAATTTCCCTCCCGAAGCCTGTGTCTTAGAGCCGTGAACACAGCAAGGGCACGCTCGACACGGAGAGAGAGAGGCACTTTGAGAAGGCACAGAACAGGAATGGACATGAGCAATAGCTGGACAGGGAGCAATAGATGGACATGGAGCAATAGCTGATGAACTTTCCCCCAAATAGGGAGACTTCAAGGACTTCTTATTTATTTAAATCGAAGTATAGTTATTTACAGTACTGGGTTATCAGAGACTTTTTCATTTGAAAAAGACTTTGTCAGTCATACAACCTGCAGGTTACAAATCCAGGCCATGAATTTTGATAAGATTGCAGGGCTAGTTAACAGTCCAGATGAGAGAGAGAGATGTGTATGGATCTCAGACCGTCTAACAAGCCTGGTTCTGACATCTGCTCAGATGTGGTCTGCTTCAGCTCTGGGACATCCTTGCTTTCCGGCCGCCAGTCGGCGTGCAGCCTCGTTCCGGGGTGGATACTCTCTTTGGGTGTGTCACCTGGACCCAGAGTCTCTTCCCTGGAGCCCGGCAGCACAGGCCGGTGAGCAGTGCCTGACGGGGGCCTTTCCAGAGAGGCTGAAGGGGGTCCCTCTGGGTTGCAGGCGTGATAGTTAAGCTCTTCATCTCCCAGGAACAGCTGTGAAAAGATGGCCCTTCCAGAGCACAATTATTTTCAACAAAGGCAGTCAGGTCTTTGAAGCATTGAAGTACATCTGCCTGTATCAGCCCTGGGTCAAAAGAAGCAGGTCTCAGGTACCCCTGAGGTCCAGTGACTGTCCCAAAGGGTGAGAATTTACGAGTTCCAACGGGAGCGGGTCTGAGAGGGGTGAATGCCAGCACTTTAGGAGCAGTCGTCGGAGAGTCTCGGGAGCTTTGCCGGTTGGGTTTTGAGAGCGCCATCAATGCCCGCGAGCGACCCTGTGAACTGGAGAACGCGAGACGGTGAGAGTGCAGCCCGCCAAGTGGTGCAGAGCAGTCCCGATCCAGACTGGCACTGTGGGTGCCCGGGCACTGCGAAGTGTGAGAGGGTTCCCCGGGGAAGCATCATCTTTCCTAACAAAATGTTAGCCTTGGAAGAAGCTGTGGCCTATCTTCACGGCAAAACTTTGGTCCAGTGAGAAAACAGACAGATCGTGACAAACGTGTTTGAATCAGTCAGGAGAGGGAAGCAATATGGAATACATTTGCCAAACCTCCAAATGGTCCATGAGGCAATTCAGAGTCTCTGGGAGCGAGTTTCCCTAGACTGTATTGGGACAGGTGGGGCAAGCCAGGCAGGCACTTTTTGAGGCCTTATTAACACTCCCCACCAATGCTGGCTCGTGAAGGCTTTCATTTCGTCAGCGGATCTATGGTTTAGTGCATGTGCTAAGGAATGCGAATCTCAGAATTCCTCATGAAGCTGGATTGATATCTGGCCCAAGCTAGAGGTCTTTTTGGAGAAGGCAATGGCACCCCACTCCAGTTCTCTTGCCTGGAAAATCTCATGGACAGAGGAGCCTGGTGGGCTGCAGTCCATGGGGTCGCGAAGAGTCGGACACGACTGAGCGACTTCCCTTTCACTTTTCACTTTCATGCATTGGAGAAGGAAATGGCAACCCACTCCAGTGTTCCTGCCTGGAGAATCCCAGGGACGGGGGAGCCTGGTGGGCTGCCGTCTGTGGGGTCGCACAGAGTCGGACACGACTGAAGCGACTCAGCAGCAGCAGCGGCAGAGTTCTTTTTGTGGAACCAGCAGTCCCTAGATATCCAGCATTGTCTGTCTTTTTCTGAGGCCAGTTGTTATGCATTTCTAGTCAGTCTTCTCAGACTGTCACTCTGAGGAGCATCTCTTCAGACCGTAACGGAAGTGTGGCCAGTGATTCCTCTGAGAGCAGTGTTGTTGCTGGAAATATCATGAGATGGATTCTCTTAGCCTCCAGGGAGTCTCGTCTGGGATGAGTCGTGCTCCGGGTCTTGATGACGGCCAAGGCGGCTGGTGAGAGTGGGGCATCTATTAGGTTTAGACGGAAGAGCCATTCTCAATCTCGCCCGTTCGCAGGAGGGAGCCGCCTCGCTTCCCTAAGCACCCAGGGCCCTGGGCCGCCCTGGAGACACGGGGACTGTGCGTGGGGTGCGGTGGGCTTGCCCTTGGCCACAGCACAGGCCTGGCCAGAGCGCGGAGCTCAGCCCGCTGGGCCCGCGCAGCCGACGGGGCGGGCGCTGCCTCGGCTGCCTCGGGAGGGAAACGGGCGCAGCAGCGTGCCCAGCGCGGTCCTTCCCGGGTCACCTGGAACAGGAGCCGCCGGCGAGCCGGCCGGCCTGCCCCGGGTGCAGCAGCCCCTCTGAGCCCCGGGGGTCGGCAGGGACGGGCGGGGCCACCCCGGGGAAAGGCGTTTGGTCAGAGAAGGCGGGGGCGCAGCGCAGGGCTGAGAGCTGTAACCGAAGAGGGTGGCCTGCGGGACAATCGGGGGCTTCTACCGCCTGGGGGGCAAAGGGGCTAAAGGGGTCCCAGGACCTTCCTCTGGCGGCTGTGCCCAGAAGGACAGCAGCAGAAGTGACTTGGAGACAAGGGGCTGTGGCACTCGGTGGGGCGGCAACCATCCCCGGCCCCCAAGGACGTTCTCCTCTCACAGACGGAGACGGACACGGGAAGCCGATCGCTGGGGTGTCAAGGGCCAGCAGTCTGTTAAACTTCTCTTCAAACTCTCAAAGGAAGGCCCCCTTGACCTTCCCAAGTAACAGTCAGCTTTGCACTTTTCACAGAGCACAGAGAGGCTGGCCGTAAGAGAGAAGTTTGGCGGATGAAACTGGAGCCGATTATACAGAGTAAAACAAGCCAGAAGGAAAAACACCAAGACAGTATACTGACACATATACATGGAATTTAGAAAGGTGGCAATGATGAGCCTGTATGCGAGACAGCAAGAGAGACACAGGCGTATAGAACGGACTTCTGGACTCTGTGGGAGAGGGAGAGGGTGGGATGATGTGGGACAATGGCACTGAAGCATGTATACTATCAGGTAAGAAATGAATTGCCAGTCTGGGTTCGATACAGGATACAGGATGCTTGGGGCTGGTGCACGGGGATGATCCAGAGAGATGATACGGGGTGGGAGGTAGGAGGGGGGTTCAGGATTGGGAACTCTTGTACACCCGTGGCTGATTCATGTCAATGTATGGCAAAACCAATACAGGATTGTAAAGCAAAATAAAGTAAAAATTAAAATTAAAAACAACAACAACAAAAAAAACCAGAACAAAGTGAAAAAAAGAGAAAATTACGGTTAGCAAATGTTGTCAATGGGTGAGAGGCCAAAAGGTGAAGGCTGGAATAAACTTATTTTTAAAAATGCTCAATTATAACTTCAATATAAACATAAGTACTTTTTTGAACAACAATAAAGAGTTTTGGGCTTCCCTGGTGGTCCAGTGGCTAAGACTCGGTGCCCCCAATTCAGGAGATCTGGGTTCAGTCCCTGGTCAGGGAACTAGATCCCACATGCCACAGCTAAGCGTCCCCATGCTGCAGCTATAACTTGGTGAAGCCAAATAAATAAACATTTAAAAAAACAAAACAATAAAGAGTTTTAAATTATAAAAAGAAAAAGAGAGAGAGACAAATTTGGAATTCGATTTCAAGAGTATCCAGCTAACCCAAGTAAAACCTCATGACTGGGGCTTAGTTTCTGGCTTGGGGAAGTTCAGGATGCTGCAAACTGTACCTGGATCCAAGTGCTACCCCTGTTTCAAGATCAAGTTCCCTAAATATCCATCCTGAGTTTGAGGAACCTCAGTTTTTCCTTGAAGACTTTATGTCCCTTTAAGACCAAAAGTTTTAACAGGAGGATGATGGCTTCCTGTGAAGACGTTTGAGGAGAGCAGAGAAGCAGATTGCCTGTGTAACTGGCGCTTGGACAGTGGGGTTTGGGGCGCCCATGCCCTGTGCAGTTGAAAATCCGGATGCAAGAGACCCAGGTTTGATCCCTGGGTCAGGAAGGTCCCCTGGAGAAGGAAATGGCAACCTGCTCCGGTATGCTTACCTGGGAAATCCCATGGACAGAGGAGCCTGGCGGGCTACAGCCCATGGGGCCGCACAGAGTGGGACACGGGGGGAGTGGAGCACACCCTCCAGGCCAGCCCTCTGCCTCTGCGCTCCCACGGCAGGAGCCGGTCGGCTGCAGGCTGTGCGGCACGGAGCATGGCAGTGTTTGCTGGGAGATGCGTGTAAGAGGACCCGCGTGGCTCAAACCCACGCTCAGAGGCCAACTGTGCATCACAGCAAAGCCAAGCCTCCAAGAACACGGCGCCACCAGGCCATCTTTTAAGATTTGTGGGAAAAAAGAGGGGTTTTTGGTGACACCTGGGGCATCACTGTCCAGGTGTGGTATCATCCCTCCTGGGTGGAGGCAGAGAGGCGCTGGCTGGCTGTACCAACTGGGATGCGATGTGAGCACTGTGTAGGTCGGTTATGATGAAATTTTGCCTCCAGTAGGAGTGCGTGCTTGTAGAGGGTGGGGGTTAAGAACAACGGGATGCTGAGGGGCAGCAGCGTTGATTACGGCCTGCGGGTCCTGGACAGACCTCCGTCCTCAGCCCCTGGGCTTGCTCACAGGTTCCGCCTAGCAGTGTGCGCGGGGTGGGGAGGGCCTGAGCCCTGGAGTCCTGTCATGGGCTTTAAACCTGGAGGAGCGTCTCTGCTTAAGGGTGTTGGTTCGTTCTGGGGAGAGAATTTGAGGGAATTAAATTTTACTCTTGACTGAAAGAGCTGTGGGTTTTGCCAGTATCTGTTGGAGTTGTTGCCCATAACGAGGGTGGTAGCTGATTCAATAGGGACAAAGGGTCAGTGTCTCCAGAAACAGCTCCAGGACTGTGAGAGACAAAGCAAAGCGAAGTGATGAAGGGTCATTTAGTTCACCTGGTTGACTGTTTTGATTGTTACTATGACATCCCAGAATCATTTGCCCTTTCGGGAGAAAGAAATTCCAGCGTGATATTTTCTAAGACATCTCAGCCTAATGAATGAATAGGGGTATGCCGGGGTCCAGCCCCGGTGGATCCAGGGTAATTCGAAGGGGAGACGGAATCGGCGTCTTAGAAAAGAATTATTTAATTAGAAATAAGAGAGATTAGGAAAGAATAGTATAGTAGGAAAGTTTAGTGGAGAAAAGAGGCTGAATAACTTGGTTTACATGGAAAGCTAACAAAACCTCGAGACAAGAGGATTGCACCATCTACGCAGGCCACTGGTGCCCGCTTGAATAGCGGAGGGTGCCCTGCCTTGGGCTCCCTCTCGCGTGGGTCTTAGAAGCCAGGGCAAGTAAGTAGACTCGGAGAGCCTCTGCGCTCCGAGGGATCAGCCTGAAAAGGAGAGGGAGGGAGAGAGAGAAAGAGAGAGAGAGAGTCGACACGAGGGGAGCCAGATTTCCAAGAAACTAGTTCGAGAAGCTGGTCTGAGAAACTGGTCCACCTTTTATTGTTCGGGAAAGCTTTTTATACTTTTGGTTGTACATAGAGATCAATGGATAATACAAAATTATGCAGCGTCAGCAGCCCTGACTCTTATCGAGACCAGGCTTTCTCTCTGCAAATCTCTCTGTATACAAAGGGTCTCAGGTGATTTACATCATCTTATGGCCAGGAGGCCCATTAACATTTTACGGCCCTTTCCTGATAAGGGTCTGTCAACCAGAAAACTTATTTACCTTAATGGTGTTGTTTTCCAAAATCTGGTGCCACTCTCAGAAAGCACTAAATAAAGTGACATTCTTACATAGCAAGGACACAACAATTTATAACAAAGAAAGAGGAGTACAGTGATTTATAACAAAGAGAAAATTCATTAACTCAAAAGTCTAGTATTGCTAACATCAAAACTACTGTGTTCCTATTTCTGCATCTCGTTTACATTGATTAATATCCTCCCAGGTGCCTAAAAGATAAAGGATATGGAGGCCTGGCGGCAAACATTAACTCAACAATCAAACTAATTCTTAGCTCTGAAAGGCTCTATATCTTTAAGATGTTTTAAGCTTTGTGCCTCTCACGGTTGGGGGCTGTAAACAATCACAAGTTGTAAAAGTCCGGGGGAACCTGTCAGGCAAGTTAGAGAGCCATCAGAGGGATTTGAGCTGAAACATTCCTTTCATATGCAGGAGACCAGCTGGAGCTCTAAGTTAACTTTTTCCAGAGAAAGGTGGTCGGGGATAGCCCCCTGTAATGTCAGAAGAGTATAGCAAGCAGATTTTGGTTTCGGGGTAGATGCTCAGGCAGAGGACCCCTTGAGACCTGACCCGCCTTGCCCCGTCAGATCTCTCCGCATGACCTTGTCATGGGTGGGATCTCCCACGCTGGCTCCCGGCAGGGGTACAAGCCTGACTGTTGTTCCCATCAGTTGGTTAAGGGAAGGCTGCTGTAATTACTTGGTGGAGTCCTGTAGTAAGTGTTCTAGCCTCCTGCCGGAAGTTGGGGGTTGCTTCTCTAAACCCTTTTCAGGATGTTCCCATCAGGCAGCTCATCCAGTGTTTGCTTGTGCCTGCCCACAAGCGTATGCCACTAGAGTACTCTTGCCTGGAAAATCCCCACGGACAGAGGAGCCTGGTCGGGCTACAGTCCATGGGGTCGCAAAGAGCCGGACACCACTGAGCGACTTCACTTTCTTTCTTTCTACAAGCACACAGATCTGGAAACCAGGCTCACAGGTTTGGGTAATAATGTTAAATTCTTGAGCAAACCTGCGGGGTTCCTCAGGGACTTTAGGGGCCTCTTTGGGGCTCACAGTCTGGCCTTAGACCAGGGAACATCAGCTTGGGATTTGTTTGGATCCTCAGAAAACTTAACTTGAAATGAGCATGTTCTGAATTTATGGTTACAAGCAGGGAAGGAATGGAAGGGTAAATTAGGCGTTTAGAACTGACCTGTGCACACTGCTATATTTAAAACAGATAACCAGCAGATGAACAAGGACCTACTTGCAGCACGGAGAACGCTGCTCAGTGTTCTGTAACGGCTAACTGGGAAAAGAATTTGAAAAAGAACAATGCACGTGCATGCATACCTGAGTCACCTTGCTGTGCCCTGAAACCAACACACCGCCAGTCAACTCTGTTTCAGTACAAAACAAAAGTCAAATAAAGGGGCAGATTCTGATAGGTTCACAGGAGGAGGAAGTGGGGAGAGGTTTATGTAAAAAGGCAGCTCGGTGACAGAATTAGAAAGAGGTAGCGGAGGGCAAGGAGGAGGTGCAAGCAGAATAGAAGGGACCGAAGAAGGTGGAGGGGAAGGCTACTGAGTACACGAGGCTGAGCACACGGGGCTGAGGACACGGGGCAGCTGAGCACTCGGGGCTGAGCACACGGCAAGGCTGAGCACTCGGGGCTGAGCACACGGCAAGGCTGAGGACACAGGGCTGCTGAGCACAAGGTGGGGCTGGAACACACGGGACTGCTGAGCATACGGATCGTCTGAGCACACAGTGGGGCTGAGCATACGAGGCTGCTGAGCACATGGGGCTGAGCACTTGGGGCGGCTGAGCACACAGTGGGGCTGAGGACACAGGGCAGCTGAGCACTCGGGGCGGCTGAGCACTCAGGGCGGCTGAGCACTCGGGGTTGCTTCGTCCAGAGGCAGAGGAGGCAGGAGGGGAGAGGCCTCAGGAGCCATTTTGCATTCCTCAATTATCTGTTTGCCTCAGTTAATTTAAAAATTGTATTTTGCTAAGAGGCAATTTTATAATCTTGATAACACTTAGAAACCTCAAAGTACCAATAATAATAGGAATTCCATATAGTTTTGAAAATTTTTAGAGCATGGCTGTCCAATTTATCTTAAATAAAAGTAAGCTTGGGAAATTTGAGAGTTCCCCCTACTGACTGTTAGTGTTCTAAATTACTTTTGGTAAAGTTAGCCCATTTAACTAGAAGTGTGCCTGAGGAGGAGCCACAATTTTTAAACATAAAGCTGTCTGAAGGGGGCACCATCAAAACATTTAAATGACAAGAATCCCTTATCTTAGAGATTTTTCTCTACAGTAAAGGAAAACAATTTCTGAATAGCACAGTTCCAATAAGAATAGCTCATTTCCAAAGGAACTGGACGAAAGACTTAGCAGTACAGTTTCAGTAGGAACAGTCTGGTTTCAAGACATAGGCCAAAGCACCAGACAGGTGCCCTAAGGAAAGATGAGCCTTTTAAATACAGGACGAAGGCTTCAACAACGGCACATCTCAAAGAGCACCCGGAGAGCCTCGAAACACAGAAAGAGGGGAACCTGAGTTCAGGAGAAAGCTTACCTGACCTCTAGGTCAGCAAGAAAGCAGTGAGCTCCCTGGGCTCCGTGAGTTCACACTTGTTTGCTCACTACATTGGAGTTATCAGGGGTCCTTTCTGGATCCCACTTCTGACACCAAGTAATGTTGACCTAAAACAGTCAAACAGCCAGTAATTTTACCAGCAAAAAAGGGTTTATTTGGGAATAGCAAAGAATTACAATTCAGGGTGTACATTCTAGGGTGACCATAGGTCATCCCAGAGAACAAGGAGAAGGACTGCCTTTTGCAGAGAAGGGGACTTGCGAGGGGCTGTTTAAAGCAAAGAATCCATTGCAGGAAGCTGGAGCTGAAAGTGAGGAGACGGCGAAGTAAAGACAGCCTCGGATGAAGGAAAGCGGAGGGGATTTGAAGGCAGCAGAGCTAGACTGAAGAGACAATGAAAGGAGTTCTTCAGACATATCAGTCAGTTCAGTCTCTCAGTCGCGTCCGACTCTTTGTGACCCCATGGACTGCAGCACGCCAGGCTTCGCTGTCCATCCCTCTCTCCTGGACTTTGCTCAAACTCATGTCCATGGAGTTGGTGATGCCATCCAACCATCTCGTCCTCTGTCGTCCCCTTCTCCTCCTACCTTCAATCTTTCCCAGCATCAGGGTCTTTCCCAATGAGTCAGTTCTTCGCATCAGGTGGCCAAAGTATTGCAGTTTCAGCTTCGGCATCAGTCCTTCCAATGAATATTCAGGACTGATTTCCTTTAGGATTGACTGGTTTGATTTCCTTGCTGGCCAAGGGCTCTCAAGAGCCTTCTCCAACACCACAGTTTGAAAGCATCAATTCTTTGTCATTCAGCTTTCTTTATGGTCCAACTCTCACATCCATACATGACTACCAGAAAAACCAGTGTTCCAAGAAGGAAATTTGGAACACCGGGATTAAGGAAGAGCCACAGAAGTGATGTTTTCTCCTCTCAGGTTCTTTCAAATATGTTGGACAATAACAGCAGAAGTTGCGGTGTTGCTCAGGGGATCTCAGGGTCAGTTAGTGTGATGTGCAAGACGGCTGTAGCCCACAAGGTGGCAGGGAAGGCGGCTAAGACATCACGCAAAGCAGACACAGCCGAAGCCACAGCGGGAAGATGAGAAGGCCCACTTAGAAACGCTCCTAGCGACCCAGACGAAGGCAAGAAAGTGGGGGGGGGGGGCGGACGTGAGAAAGAGCCCCAAAACAATGAAATGCTAGAATAAGTTCAAGTTACCATCTTGAATTGAATTCCAAATGTCAGGTGGCTTGCCTGATAGCTCAGCTGGTAAAGAATCCACCTGCAATGTGGGAAACCTAGGTTCGATGATCCCTGGGTTGGGAAGATCCCCTGGAGAAGGGAAAGCTACCCACTCCAGTATTCTAGCTTAGAGAATTCCATGGACTATATAGTCCATGGGGTCACAAAGAGTTGGACATGACTGAACAACTTTCACTTTCTTTCACTTTCAATTGACTTACCAAACTAAAGTTATCCATAATTACAGCAGGTGTAAATGGATTTCTCTCATAGCCTAGGAAAATGCAAGGTTTAGGAACTGAGAACCAGAAACAGATGGAGACCAAATGTTTATTTCTCATTATAAATTACAATTTCTAAATTTTGTTGTATTGTTAGAAATTACAATACAACAAGAT